>OZ007502.1:93303472-93829319 GCA_963931805.1 Microdon myrmicae
AGTCCTGAGACTTGTTAAATTTTCCATAATGATTTGTTTTTTCCGGGCAAGGTCATTAAGTCTTGCGCCAGAGGCTCCCCGACGGGGTGGATCACAACAATTTAACATCACAATTTCTGCAAGACTTTTGTGTTTATCATCATCATCATCATCATCATCATCATCATCATCATCATCATCATCATCATCATCATCATCGGCACTACAACCGGGATCCGGTCTTGGCCTTATTTAGCAAGTCTCTCCACCGGTATCTGGTCCGTATCCGAGACTTGTTAAATTATCCATAATAATTTTGTTTTTTCGTGCAAGGTTATTTGCCTTGCGCCAACTGATGTTTATATTGCCACTAAATATTAAAATGAAAGCCACTTATTTCGACGTTAGTACTTATTTCCGCAATTTTACACTCTATTACTTTTTTTTAAACTTAAGAGGTAACTTAAGAACTGACTCATTTTCTATGAACAACCACAAAAACCGACGTCATCGAAATTTCCAAAGAATTCTAAATGAAATCAATCAATCTCAATATTTGCTGCCGTTTTCTTTCGAGTTCGCAGTGCACTCGAGCGTGTTTTCAAGACTATAGAGAAGCGCCGCGTGGCTCCGTTCACGAATTGTATTCTGTAATGAAAGTACGGTGCCGTAAAATTATAGTATAACACTTTGAATATCAAGGGCGACCTAATCTAAAGACGTCATAGTACCGTCAGGTCGTGAGTTGTATGATTCTTGAGTTTATTTTGATTGCACTAACTATGTCGATCGCTATTGTTCTGAGAGATGCTTCCCCTCACTTTGCTAAGTATTTCAAATATGTAGTATCAAGAATTAAATACGCAACTTTACAGGCGTATAAATAAAATACCTAGAAACTGAATCAGAATATTGTGGTATAAAGATATTCACTTTATTAATTCATCTTAGAACTAACTATTACTTTGAGCTGACAATTATTCACAAACAGTCTTTTTATTTTCACATGTACCTGCCTATCAAGAATGCCATGCTCTGATTGACTGCGAATTATCAGACTAAACGAAATTCACCCTGTCTCCATTGTCGCGATGTGACTGTGAACTATAAGTTTATCTCAAATTTACCTCCGTCATTTCCATTCCACAATATAATCCGAATTTATTTAAATAAATTAATCTAAAATCAGATTTATAGTTCCGCATGTTCCTTTCCCCTATCTGCCATCCCACACTGTGACCCGACATTTAAAGTTAACATTAACTCCTCTTGTGTGTGGATTTTATAAGACAAAAAAAAGAGCCTCGATAACACATAAATAAAGAAAACTATGGGTTTAGAAAACAGAAACTTGTATATAATCGGAGCACGTTTATGAGGGGTGTGTGGTGTTACGACAGTATTGTCGTGGAGACTATTTTATGCTACAATTAGATCCTCTCGGAGGAGATGGTGAAACCTTGTATTGACATAAACACCGGTTCGATAAGCAAATCTACTCGTAAATATTCCAACTTTCCACAATTATCCACAAAATAATGATCACGTTTAAAAAAAAAAAATACATATCTTGAATGGCACAACCATGAATCGAACCAATGAATAATTGTGAAATGTTCTCTTCATGTATCATTCGAAAACAATGAAATAATGTTTATTAAATTTATTAATTTATCCTCAATGGTTTTTTTTCAGAAGCGCATTCAGAAGTGAGAGTAGTTTGCTATTACACAAACTGGAGTGTCTATCGACCGGGAAATGCAAAATTCAATCCACAGAACATCAATCCTTACCTCTGCACGCATTTAGTTTATGCTTTCGGAGGGTTTACCAAAGACAATACCATGAAGCCTTTTGATAAATATCAAGACATCGAACAAGGTAGTTTTTAATAAAGATATTTATCTATCGAACAGATAGTGTATGATTTGCTTTCTATTTAGGTGGATACGCCAAGTTCACCGGTCTTAAGACTTACAATAAACAACTTAAGACAATGATTGCAATTGGTGGTTGGAATGAGGCATCCTCTCGGTTTTCACCTCTCATGGCAAACCCCGATCGAAGACATGAATTCATCAAGAACATTTTGAAATTCTTGCGACAAAACCATTTTGATGGCATTGATTTGGATTGGGAATATCCAGCGCATCGATCAGGTGGTAAGGCACACGACAGGGATAACTATGCACAGTTCGTCGAGGAGCTTAGAGCTGAGTTTGAAAGAGAGTCAGCAAAGACTGGCAGAACTCGGTAAATTTCGTAGTTTTTACGAAGTCAATTCTACTAGCTTACCTTTGTAATTATTTTTTAGGTTACTCTTAACAATGGCAGTACCTGCTGGAATAGAGCACGTGGACAAAGGTTACGACATCCCGAAACTGAACAAGAATCTCGATTGGTTCAATATGTTGACATATGATTTTCATAGCTCTCTTGAGCCTGCCGTAAATCACCATGCGCCATTGTATCCTTTAGAAGAGGAAGATGAGTATAATTTCGAGAGCGAATTAACTATAGTAAGGACTAATATATTTACCTAAATGTTTTGTGATATTATTTTAATGTTTTGCAGGACTACGCAGTGAAGTATTATCTGAAGGCTGGCGCTGATCGAGATAAATTAGTCGTCGGTATTCCAACGTACGGTCGATCGTATACACTCTTTAATGAAGAAAGTACCGATCTCGGATCGCCGTCTGACGGCCCAGGAGAACAAGGTTCGGCGACGAGAGAAAAGGGATACTTAGCCTATTACGAAGTGATTATTGATTTTTTTATAACGAAAACTTCGTAAATTAATATATTTTTTAACAGATTTGTCAAAACCTCAAAGATGATCCCGAGTGGAAGGTTGTTCAGCCGAATCCTAAGGCACTCGGACCTTATGCCATCAAGGGAACACAATGGGTCGGATATGATGATGAAGCTATCGTTCGTAAGAAAGCTGAGTACGTTGTTGAAAATGGTCTCGGTGGCATTATGTTCTGGGCTATTGATAATGACGATTTTCGTGGAACTTGTACTGGAAAGCCATATCCTCTTATAGAAGCTGCCAAGGAAGCTTACTTTGAGCGCCTGGGGTAAATAATAAGAAATTAGAAAAACAAGAATACAATAAAATAAATACACTTTTTTTTTAGATCTGGAACCAATGAAGTTGCAAAGCCGGCTACGAAAAGTACTTCCCTTCGTCCAAGGAATAGAGTACCACCGCCGAATCGTAATAAAGTCGAAGAAGTAGCAGAGAAGTCAGTGGCTCTTTCACGTAAAAAGACGGGAGGTCGTAAACGCAAACCAAAGACAACAACAACAACTACGACGACTACCACAACTACAACAACCACTACAACACCATCATCTTTGTACATTGGAGGTCGAATAACAACACCTGTACCACCAACTACGCCAGATCCAGGCTCCGGTACGCCAGTAGATTGCACTTTAAGAAATAATAACTGAATGATTTCCTTTTACCAGATTTCAAATGTGAAGAAGAAGGTTTCTTCCAACATCCTCGAGATTGTAAAAAGTACTTTTGGTGTCTCGACAGTGGTCCATCTGATCTTGGAATTGTGGCTCATCAGTTCACTTGCCCTTCAGGGTTATACTTTAATCCCGCTGCTGATTCTTGTGATTTCGCTAGAAATGTTCCGTGCGAAAAGAAAAACAAACAGTTTTCATCGACTACACCAAAGTAAGTTTACAAAATTTATGTAAACCTAGAAGTGCTGATCGAGAAATAAGTAATTTGCAATAATTGGCTTTGTTGAAGCACTTAATAGAGTATTTGACATATGTGCGCATTAGTAAGTGAGTTCAACTGACGGTAAAAAGACTGAGGTCTTTGAACAATATTTCTTTCTGTGAAATTGCAGTACTTTGCGATACCTGCCATTAATTTCACGAAGTTGTAGAGCAATTGGATATTATTATCAGGGCAGACCTTCAATAACACTGTTGTGTGTTACACTAATTCGAGTGTTAGCCGGAGTCCCAACGCCCGGTGAAATACCACCCCATCAAGCTTTAGGTTCCGTGAAATGGTCGGAAGAAATCTCTGGCCATCTTTCGGAGCTTGGCTGATGGACCGGTTCGAGAAAAGGTTGGTTAGGTGGTAGTCGGTCCCAAGGTGAGATACCACCCAGTCACGCTGTACATTCCGCGATATCGCCGAGAGAAATCTTCGACGGTGGTTCGGATGTGTGGGTGATGGCCCGGACTGACACGGGGATAAGTCTTGATGGTGCCTTCTGATATAAAGAATTCCGGGGGTAAACTAGTCTCCCATTCGGATCTCCGGGGGGACTATGTCAGGGGGAACATCATGCAGATATTATGATAAATAATGGAACTTTAAGAGGTTCGTCATCGCATAACCGGGCTCTCTCTCGAGGCTCTGCCCGCTCGAATGGTGACGGCATTTTGTAACATCAGGGGCATCGGTTTCACCAATACCAATGTAAACGCCGTCCACCAATATTTCAAAACAACGAAACCTGATCTCCTTGCCCTATTTGAGACCCAGGTCGATTCGTCAACTGATTCGACATATCTTCGTTGCTCAGGATACGACTTACATTCGAGATTCCGTTTTAAGGGCGGAGTCTGCGTCTTCGCGCGGACCAATCTGGCTTGCCAGAGGATGGAGGCGTTGGAACCCAATAATATGGACATCATATGGTTGAGGGTCGTGCTGAGGAATTCCGTTAAATTTCTTTGTTGTCTTTACCGCTCCCCGAATGATGACCGACCGGCGACATTTTTCGAACATCTTTCACATACCGTCGACTGGATACAGATCAACCACCCAGCTTCTGAAATTGTTGTCCTTGGCGATTTTAATGTGCACAATTCCGGCTCGTTGTTACATTCTAACAAAACTGACGAGGCTGGGAGGCTGGCGGAGATGTTTGCTGGCTTACAACTTGACTCAACTCATGGGGGAACCAACGCGAGTGCCGGATGCCCGAGGCGATTATGCGAACACCCTGGATCTATTTTTGACATCCGAACCGAGTATTTATACCGTAGAGGCTTCTGCGCCACTGGGAAACTCAGATCACTGCTTAGTATCTGTCACACAAGCACTTGCATATCAAGCGAATAACTGGCCTAGGCAGCTTCGCCATGTATGGAAGTATGGGGCTGCTAACTGGGACGATTTGCGAGATTTCTTCGCGTCCTTTCCATGGTCCGAGGTGTGCTTCGGAAACTCCGATGTTAACGCTTGCGCGGTGTCAGTGTCAGAGATTATTCTTCTGGGGATGGAGATGTATATTCCCCGAAGTTCGTCTGATAAACCTTGGTTTGATAAAAAATGCGAGCAGATTGCAGCGGCATAAAATAGAGCTTTTAAGCAATGGCGCTCCAATCCCACCGATGTTAACAGAACGAATTTTGCTAGAACCAGAAACGTGTGCAACCAGGCGATTGATACCGCGAAGAAGGCTCACAACGTCAGGGTGATTAATAAGCTCATTCGGTGCCCAACTGGATCGCGCTCCTTCTGGTCAATGGCAAAAGCGGTTACCAGTAACTTCGCTTCCCCCTCTTTCCTCCGTTGGTGACAGACAGCGGAACGTTAGTCACGAATTCAAAAGATAAATCGAATGTGTTCGCGAATTTTTTTTTTGCGAATTCAAACCTCGATCCCGGCCTTTTGGAGCCACCTTTTATCGCGCCGGTACGGTCTTCGATGTGGGATGTGAGATTCCGTCCGCCCACTATTCAACGCTTCGATTGTAAGAAGACAACCGGCCCGGACGGAATACCAGCAATAGTCCTTAGAAATTGTGCTCCAGAACTATCACCGGTTCTTGGCAGACTCTTCCGCTTATCTTATGCACGGAGGACCTTTCCTGCCTGCTGGAAAATCGCTCGAGTTCAGCCAATCCCAAAGACGGGAAAAAAGTGTCTCCCACAAAATTACCGGCCGATAGCATTACTGTCTATTTTATCTAAGGTAATGGAAAAAGTCATCAATACAGAGTTGGTTAAGTATTTGGAGTGCAACGGACTCCTGAATGATCGTCAATACGGATTCCGTGGCAGGCGGTCCACAGGAGACATTTTGACACTTATAACCGATATATGAACATCTGCGATTGAACGGCATGGTGAGTCAAGGGCGGTCGCATTGGATATTTCCAAGGCTTTTGACCGCGCGTCTGGCACGAGGCATTCTTGAGCAAACTTCGTTCATATGGACTTTCCCAACAGCTTTGCGACTGGAGGAAGAGCTTCCTCGAGAATCGATCAATCCGGGTTGTTGTGGACGGCGGGTGTTCAAATCTGTATCCTGTTAATTCGGGGGTCCCCCAAGGTTCTATTTTGGCACCAACCTTGTTCTTGCTTCACATAAATGATTTGTTGAAATTGACGGATAACAGGGTGTTCAGTTTTAGGCATGATAGTACGCTTGTTTCCTCTTTTTCGAGTGATCGGCCGATTAATGCATCAACGTCGCACCAGCTGAGATGTAGACAGATCGACTCTCTGAAACGGGATCTGCATTAGGTCCTGCTGTGGGGAAGGGCTAATCTCGTCGACTTCAATGCAACGAAAACACAATATACAACATTCACAAGGAAAATTGGATCATCGGTTCCACAGCTGATGATGAATGGCCAGGCCCTCGAATCTGGGGAAAGTTTGAAATTGCTCGGCGTCACGGTCTGTGGGAATGTATCACGGCATAAACACGTGTCGAACATCACCCCGGTAAAACAGAGCTATCTTTTTAGAGCAAAGAAATATTTTACTCCGGCTCAACTTCTTCTCCTGTATAAATCCCAAATTAGACCCGCGCTCGAATATTGCTCTCATGTTTGGAGCTCTGCTCCTAAACATACCCTCGACCCACTTGAGGGCATACAGAGACGAGCGATCCACCTGATTGGGGACTCGGCACTGACGTCGGAACTACAGTCGCTATCACATCGAAGGCGCGTAGCCGACCTCTGTCAGTTTTACAGGTATTATCACGGGTGCTGTTCTTCGGAGATCCGTGGTATTGTTCCGCGCAATTCGGCTTATATGCGCTCCACAAGACAATCCGACGGATCGTACCCGTTTGTGGTTCATCTCCCGACGGCGCGAACATCCCTACATCAGAACTCGTTCCGCTACAGAGCGGGGAAGCTGTGGAACTACCTTCCCACGCGAGTGTTCCCGGAGCGTTACAACCTGCAACTGTTCAAAAAGAACTGCAACAGTTATTTGATGGCATCTCGGGGCGCCCACTCGGCGCTATAGGTTCGCCTCTCCCGAGAGAAGTCTAATAAAAAAAAAAAAAAAAAAAAAAAAAAAAAAAAAATACAGCCGGGCCTCAGATCCCAGAGGCCTCTTTCAACGAAGTTGTAGACGCAATAAATCGATTGAAAAACAACAAGTCGCCCGATGTCGAGTGCACACCGACAGAGCTTATGAAGCATGGAGGACAGGCAACCGCCCAAAAGATCCACCAACTCATCAAAATAATATGGGATAAGGAAGTTATAGCATTTTGCGACGATATTGAAGAGCTGGTGATTCGAACCGACGCTAGCACGGTTAGAATCACTAAAAGATAGAACCAAAGCTCAACGCATCAGGCTACCGCCGCGTGTACGAATTTGATTTCTAAACTTAAGTACACCCAACTGATGTGGGATTGTTTACGATTATATATATGATTACGACGTGAACAGGTGGACCTCAGGGAACATAAATAAACGTCAGGGGCAAGATATTTGAAAAAGTGCGGCCATCCCTGCATCAGAAATCGTTCCCGTACAGAGCGGGGAAGCTGAGGAATTCCCTCTCTGTGCAGGTGTTCCCGGAACGTTACAACCTGCAACTGTTCAAAAAGAACTGCAACAGTTATTTCATCTCGCGGCGCCATGCCGGCGCTATAGTTCACCGAAAGAAGTATATTTAAAAACAAAAAAAAAACAAATTATCCAGCATGATCAAATTAAAATACATTTACACCGTCTAATAATTTGACATGAAGATGAAGGTGAATAACGCAATAATTTAATACAATAAAACAATAATTTAACAAATGTTGACTTAGGACTAAATGCTAAATCCTATTTTACAGACTTTTCTTATTCTTAAAATAATTTACTGGCTCTATACGAGCGCTCTAAATTATACGATATAAGTTTGTGTAATGCCTTTCGGTGTATTAATAATTGGACAAAAACCACAAATAATGTAAAATACGACCTCAGGACATGATTATCTCCGACGTTGAATAGCCGAATTCAACTCGTTTTGTTTTTATTTTACTACCCCCAGGAAAGGCGAACCCAAAGCGCTGAATCAGCGCGCTGAGATGCCTTTTCTTCTCGACCGACTCGATCAGCCAAGCTCTGAAAGCTGCTCAAGGATTTCTCCCAACAATTTCACGAAGCCTATAGCTTAATGGAGTGGTATTCCACCGGGCGGCCGGGCTTTGGGACCCTACATATCATTCAGTAATTGTGCCGAACTGCACAATAGCAAGAGTCGTCAGTTGAACCTACGTTCGCACAATCAATCGCCAGACACAACCTCCTTACCAACTCGCGATTGCCATTAGAGCGGCAATATGATACATCGCGAACAACAACAAAAACTGACGCCATCTATATCTCTAAAGAGTTCTACCATAACCTATTGACGTGGCTTCGTTGCTATTTTCTCTCACTCTCACAATTTACTCGTGTTTATGAGCTGACGAGAAATACGAGCAGCTCCATTCAGAGAGTGACCCGCAAATAGTCTATAATTTTACAGTAGAACACAATTATTGTATAAAACGTTCATATTTAAAGGGGCTATAATTTAAAGCCACTACGGATGTGTGCTTCTTTTGTGTTGTACTACTCGCGTGTGTTGTGTTATAGCAGTATTTGACCCTATGAAATGAGTCAAAGAATCCTAGACTGAAAAGAGGTATATTGTTAAAAAAGAGTGCCATCCTTAGTTTGTTACTGAAGAAGGAATAGAAAAAAGCAAAGGGGAAGGGAGACCAAAATGCTAGATTCCCACGCAAGTGGACTTTGTAGTTCGGTATATTTTCGAGTTACTTGTAATCATTGATGGAGAATTTTGGTACTGCGTGACGTTCCCAATAAAAAACACACGAACACACACCCAACCATAAAACCCAGCACAAAAGAGAATCGAAAAAATAATTCACTACAGTAATTAACATAGCAAACCACAGCTTAAGAAGAGAGGATATACATCCTCGTTGTAGGCAGCCGTGATCTGATGAATTAGTGTTTTAGTTCTACATGTTAATAGTTTTTGTTGCGTGGGTTTACATCATAAACCTCACTCAAATGGTTAAACGCTATAACCTTCATAAAGGTGAGAATTCGGGTAAAGATCTCTTAGAGTAGATAATGCAGTTCCTGGGGGATTTTTGCCGAATACTCAAAGTCTTTCCACTATCTTACATATAGGAATACATGTAATATTCCAGAGAGGATTAACTGCTTATAACAACGTTTTTCACTCTGTTGCGGTGTATCGGTGGGCTGCATTGTTTGCTCGATTAAAATGCTCACTGGTTTAGTTAATTCATGTGTTTATTTGTGTAACTGATGTTTGTTTATTTCATCGACTAATTCTAAGTAATCAACTTCAAGTTCAAAATAAATATCTGGCCGTTTTCTTTGACGTCATGTACGAGGGTGGCTGAAAAGTATCCGACCTAACATGCCTTCGCATTCCAAGAGGATGTGTTTGAATGACAATGTCGAGTTAGATCTGCAGATGTGACATGTGGGTGGGTTGGTTTTATTGATGAGATGCTGGTTGGTAATAAGTGTATGTCCCAGCCGGAGGCGGAGAAAGCATTTGATCTGTTGCACGGACAATGTTGTCTGGTAGGTGACGGGCTGTCTATTAGGGTTTATTGCTATATATGTATGGTTGTACTTTAACCATTTCAATTTCTCTATCTTTAGTAACTCCCTTTCAAAGTACTTGTCTATGTCCTTATTGTTATACACGCAGAAAGTTGTCAGTGGCTCCTTTATAGCCAATTTGGCTGCGATATCAACGCTTCATTGTCGCTGCATGCATTGGTTCCCTACTTGGCGGGTGCCAAAGTAGCTATCCAGGGGTGTCACGTGGAGACTGCATGTTAACTTGGATTGAATAGGGACAAGGATCGTCCTGGCCTTCGCCGGGAGACTTTACCTGGTATGTTCGCTCCCATACCCCTATGTAGTGGGTACAGGAATCCACTATTATAGAGGGGAATGCTGTTGGGGAGGGTGCGTTTGAAAGTTTTGTGCTGAAGAAGAGATTGTGGTGGTCGGATCCGAAGAGATCGAAGGAGAGAAAGGTCAAGAACGCAAGACTCCCATACAAATAGGTTCTCATTGTTCTGACTGCTTTCGAGGTACTTGTATGCTAATTCTAGCAAGTACTCGTCAATATGGGCAATAGACCTTCGTATAGGTGAGACTTGGGGTAATAGCGACCGTTAGGCCTTTTAGAATGGTTGATGCATCTTCTGGAGAGTTTCCTTTCGAAAACTCGAAGTCTATTTTTTTTGGGAAGATATACAGGACCAGGCGTACGATATTCCATATCGGATTAGCTGCTTATAGCAGAGAAGCTTAACTTTTGTGTCAACTTTGTTGCTCCACTTCAAAATGTTGTGGAGTTGCTTAAACCGACCGAGCGTACTTTGAAGAATGTGGGTCACATGCTTGATGAAATTAATTTTTGGGGTATAAATGATCCCAAGATATTTCATCCTGTCCTGTGGTCTAGTCGTAGTACCTCACATTTGTATTCGAATATTCTGTGAATATCGAGAAGTAGGTTGGGAGTGTTTACTATTCAGAATTATAGCGACTGCTTTGGATGGGTTAAGTCGAATTTTCCATCGACTGTAATACTAATACAGTTCGTCCAGGTGACGGTTGAGCCGATTTGTTGTGAGTTTAGAGCTTTTGGGTGGCATGTATACTAGGACGTCATCTGCATAGCATATCTGGATTACTCTCCCGTTCGCATGGCGAGGAATATCTGACGTGCACATATTAAATAAGATGGGGCATAGAATGAAGCCCTGTGGCGCGCCTGCAGCGGCTTTGAAAGCTCGGGAAAGCTTTCCATTCACCCAAACTTGAAAGATACATGGGTAGTTTACTCGCCCGTCCAGGGGACGAGATATATCTAAGGCGTCGATATTAATTAGGATGGGGGCTAGAATGAAGCCCCGTGGTACACCTTCAGCGGCGTTGAAATTTCGAGAAGGCTTTCCATGCACCCAATCTTAAAAGGTTCTGTTTCGAACGAAATGTTTGAGTCTTTCTACGAGGGTGGTGGGAAAAATGTCCGACCTAACGCGATACAAGACCTTTTTTCTTAAAATTTATTTTTATTTTTCTACATAGTCTCCTTGTAAATCTAAACACTTCTCCCGGCAATGCGTCCACCTCTCTAACCCGTCCAAATAGTACTCGGCGTTTTTTTCCTGCAAAATAACTGCTCACGAAGGTGATGGCTTCCTCATCTGACGAAAATCTCTGTTCTCCGAGCGCAACGTTTAGGTTAGGGAACAAAAAGAAGTCGCTTGGGGCTAGATATGGTGAGTAAGACGCATGGTCACTCAGTTCAAACGCTAATTCGTGGATTTTCGTCGTGGCAACCGCTGAGGTGTGAGGCGGCGCATTGTCTTAGTGAAACAGGATTTTCTTTTTCTGCAAATGTGGCCATTTTTCCGCAATTTCTGCCTTCAGTTGGTCAAGTAATGATGCGTAGTATGCTCCTGTAATGGTTTTACCTCTTGAAGATAATCGATTAAGATGACTCCATGACTATCTCAAAAAACAGTCAGTCGCCATCACGTTCCCAGCCGAAAAACCAGTTTTTGCTTTTTTTGGAGCCGATTCCCCCTTTGCAGTTCACTGTTTTGACTGTATTTTTGTTTCGGGCGTACAGTGGTGTATCCAAACGTCATCGACAGTAATTAATCGGCCCCAAAACTCGGATTTATTTCCCCTAAACTGCGCTAACAGAGCGTTGGAAATGTTCATTCGAACACGTTTTTGGTCTCACGTGAGCAAACGCGGCACCTAATGCGTGGACAGCGTTTTCATGCCTAAATCTGGATTTAATATGTGGCAAATACGTTCGTTGGACATTTTCATAGCCCCTGCTATCTCTCTCACTTTAATTCGGCGGTCGTGTAACATTGATGAACTTGCGCGATGTTATCGTCAGTTGTTGCAGTTTTTGGACGTCCCGAACGTTCATCGTCTCCCAAGCCCTCACGGCCACGTTTAATTTCAGCTGCCCAAAATTTCACTGTGGTAAATGTTGGTGCAGAGTCCCGATACACAGAGTCCAACTCATCTTTGATTTGCGTAGGTGTATTGCCTTTCAAAAATAAACATTTAATGACAGCTCGATACACAATTTTGACCATTTTCACAAAACTTACAAACTCACAACACAACACACTCACATCGACTCACTCAAACGACTGTCGAATAAAAGCTACGAGTCCAAAATGGCCGAAATTTTGGCGAGTAACTCCCAAAGGATACACAACTACATTCACTAGCTTTTCGGAAACTTTTCTGGCCACGCTCGTAGTCTTCCGCTTGCCCCTTAGTCCCCTCTTAATTCCGTTGGTTTCTCCTGAATCCAATGTGTTCTGGATCCACAACTCTAAAGGCCTTCAACCAAATTCGGCACTCCGTATTTCACACGACTTGGAGAGTTCTTCCGACTTCAATTCACTCTATCAACACGAACACAACGAACAAAGGATGACGCCTTGCCTTAGGAACGGACACAACGATCAGAACCCGCCAATCATAGCGATAACATATTTGTATAAATAACCCAAGTCATTCTTGAACCACGCTCAGTCCCAGGGTGTTATTGTTTTTAATGACCCTTGCAGCCAGGAGCACCTCTTCTATGATCAGTGGAAATATTGCCCTTTCAGAGATATTCCATTCCTCTAGTCCTATCGTGTTTTCACACTGCGGGAAGAGATCAGCGACGATTCTGGCCATGTTACTCCTTTGCATTTGACCCCTGTTGTTGTGTAATTTTTTCATGACTATCCTGTAAATGTTGTCCCGGGGTTGCTGTTTAATTCACCCCTTAGGGAGCAAAATGCGTCATATTTACATCTGCGGATAATATTCCTCAACTCCTTCCGGTTGTTGAAGAATTCCGCATATAGCTTTGGTTGGGGGTTACGGTTTCTTGCTCTTTGTTGCAAGCGTCGTATCCTGTCGCACTCCGCTCGCACCTGAGCAATTTCTGGGCTCCACCAATACACTAGTTTGGTAGCCCCTGCTGGTGGTCTTTGTTGTGGGATAACAGCATCACACGTGTTCGTTAACCACTCTAGGACTTTTCCAGCCTGCCTGTTCGCATCGGGCTCTGCGTCGAGTTGTTCGATTGGCTCTTCCAGCATATAAACGAATTTGGAATTTCCACCGATTTTATGGGCTTTCTTCGCCAATCTGCCAGTGATAAATCCCCTGTGTGGGAGTATTTGGTGCTTCCAATACTCGCTGCTCCATATTTCTGTCCAACATGGAGCTGACAAAGATGATGTCGATATAAGACAAGCCTCTCTCGTTTACAGTGGTTTCCTCAGCACAATCATTAAATAGCACTACATCTAGGATTGCGACGGCTTCGAGTAGTGCCTGGCCACCTCTGTTTATCCTAGTGCTTTCCTACTCTACCCCCTGTCGTTGAAATCCCCAGCAATAATAAGGAGGCTTTTAGCTCCGTCATCTTCCATCACCCGGAAACGTCAGTATTTTTCGATTTCCCACCGTGATGGAACGTAACAACAGTAGAAATAAATTCCCATTTCCTTAGCTTACGTGAATTCTCTCTGTCCCTGGTCAACTCTGTGTTCTATAGGGGAAATTCATGTTATCCATGTGGCCACTGCCCCGCTGCTGTGTTCTTCCTAGGTATTTGTGCCGATGTCTGGCGGGTGTGGAAGATATAACACGAGAAGCCAAATAAAAACTTGAGTTTTTCTGGCAGCATGCGGTTATGTGGGGTTTATGACGAAGCGAAAAATGTGATTAAAACCCACGATATGAAAACCTTAGAACCAGGGAACCACTTCAGACCACGGCCGCATGGTTATGAGGATGTTTCAAACCCCTATTTAAACGATTTCTACATTTAATGCTGCAGTATAGCGCTCTTGTGATATCATTGGTGTGGTATGCTTTTCACTATGGTTGCATGTTCGTGTGTATTATTTTAATAATATAATTTTTATTTAAAATTTCACTGAACTTTTGTGAGACCCTGATAAGGAGGATTTTAGCTCCACCACCCGGAAGCGTCAGCATTTTTCAATTTTCCACCGTGATGGAGCGTAACAACAGTAGAAATAAATTCTTAAATGTGTGCTTATTTTTATTTCACGACTTCTTTACTTAAGTTGTGCTGCTTCTCAGTTATTTCATTTCTTCGTTCTATTCTCTATTATTCCCCCTCTACTATTCAATGTTGCGGGATGCTCTACCTGATCGTTTAATTGCTTATTATTGTAATTTCCAGGAGCTAAATGTTACTTTTCTTATCTTCTCCCTACTAATAAGGCATGGTTTAGTTTTACTCGTATACTACATACATCATCATCATCATTGGCACTACAACCGGGATCCGGTCTTGGCCTTATTTAGCAAGTCTCTCCACCGGTATCCGGTCCTTATCCGAGACTTGTTAACGTGTCCATAATAATTTGTTTTACCGGGCAAGGTTATTAGCATTGCGCCAACCCTTCTCGGGATGTCGCTGCATACATTGGTTCACTACTTGGCCGGTGCCAAAGTAGCTATCCAGGGGTGTCACGTGGAGAATGCATGTCAACTTGGATTGAACAAGGACAAAGATCGTATTGGCCTTCGCCGGATTGAACGCAGAGACTTTGCCCTGTATGTTCGTTCCCACCCCCCATACTACATACAGTGAGCTTCAATATTAACATCTTTGATTTTAATCAAAGCTCTATAAACCTGCAATCCCTTCGGTGTACCCTATTTCACGATCATAAAGTGTCCTTTACGCCTAAGGGTATTTTAAAACTTTAGGGAGTTATTAAAGTAGTTTAGTTGTTAAAAAGGTTGAGCCACAAGCCCGCGCTTGGAGCTTTGATTCCAACTGTTTTTTTTTTTTACAAAAGCCGAATTCACTTATCACCTCTATACATTCGCAAGACCAATTAATCCTGTTCTCAGTATAACTTGTGGTGTTATACATGTAATATAGAAACTCCACTCCAGAACAATGTGTGTCGATAAGGCGGTGCTTTCTAATGATATACTCTTACTATTATGTATCAAGTCTGGGACATTTTCTAACGACTTTTAAAAGTATAAGAGTACACTAAATACATTATAAATGATTACTTTCATAGGCCATCGACAACTTCTACAGCAAAAGTCTCAACAACAACACAAAGGGCAACAACATCAAGTTCAAGAATTACAGCAGCAACATCCCGAAATTCATACAATTTATTTGCCCGTTTTACATCAACCACACCTTCAAGTCAAGACGCAGAAGATGATGATGAAGAGTATGAAGATGAGGAAGACGAAGTTGAATCAGACTCCGAGGAGGATCCGAAAGTGATCAAAGAACTTATAGAACTAATTAAAAAAGTCGGAGGTGTGGAGGAACTCGAAAAACATCTACTTCATCAAGCTGATGGCACTGTCATGCTTAAAAACGACGACAACGATGAAGGCATAACCACAACACCGCCCTCAATAAGTAAAGCTCTTTACAACAAAGTGTTGAGTCGTCCAAACGGTTTAAGTGCATTTCGAAATAGAGGATTTCCTTTCAAAACCACAACAACTGGTAAACCATCTTCTGATAAAACTGAAGACGTTCCCAAGGGTCTGAAACCCCAAACAAAGTATGCGTCTATAGTTCGTAATAGCCGCCCAGGTCCTCAAAATGAAGGCATTGATAAACTCCCAGAGGTCGAAGGTTTACTCAAGGAGAAAAAGAAGTATGTTACCATTCAAAGGACGAAACCATCATCTGCGACCAGTAACGCGTCAGAGGACGACAATGATGAAGAAGACGATGACAATGATGATGACGACAGCATCGACGAAGAAGAGCCTAAAATTGAACGTAATAATTTACGTAGATCAACCTCATCTTCAACAATTGCTTATACCAACATCCGGCGCATCCGACCCACTACAGCGACACCAGTTGAGGAGGAAGTCTCTGAAGAAGTTCAGATTGCCGAGCAAAGGCGTGAGAAGAAACCGTATTCACCGTTGAAGCGCGGTCGCCCAAGAACCGCAACACAGAGCCCTGCCACTGAAAGCGAAACTACGACTGTTGGAACGACGACTGTCGCAAACCGGTAAACTATTTTCTAGTCGATTTCGTTACATAATTCTATAAATATATAATTTTTGGTATAGATACAAGTTCTTAGAGCGTAGTCGACCAACAAGACGCTCCTACACGCAACCAACATCAACTGTTAGTAATGAAGACGATTCGCAAGAAGATCAGAGTCCCCCTAGTGTCACGGTACAATATACGGATTTAAATGAAATCTCAACACAATCCCAAACACAAGAACCACAAACAACTACAACTCGAACCTATGCGAGCATAGGTCGTCGAACAACAACGAAAACACCATCAACGAATCCAGTCACAGACATTTCCATAGCTAAAACAGATCCAACAACAACACAAGAAAGTTTTGTATCTGATACAACAATCTCTGAACCAATACCCATTACTGTAACCACTACAACCATTTCAACAACAATAACCACTCCATCAGAATCAATTACTAACCCTCCATCAACCGCTAATCCATCAACTTCCCTCACATCTACTACTCCTTTCCCAGCTTCAACTCTAAATTCTTTGTTATCTGACAACAAAGAACAGCAAACTCCCATTACGCCCATTAATTCTCAAACGCCAACGACTGAGTTTGGTCTAGATACACGAGAAATCGACTCAACCGATAATCAAGTCATAACTGAAACAACAACTACTGAAGAAGCAATTCCCAATGAGGTAACAAATCCCACAACTACACCGCCTACTATTAGCGATAAGCCACAGTCTAGTCTCAACAATGATAATAACCAACCTAGTAGTCAAGACACAATTAGCTTAAGGCCAGGGTCTCTTACCACCCGACAACTAAATAACGGTGCCAATAGCCGCAGGCCGCAACAAGTACTCAAATCAAGAACGTCGAATGTTGATACAAAAGTGCAAAGTCAACAACTACAACAAGACTCCGGTAACAATACTACCGAATTCCTGGGTACAGTATCTAGTCCAAGACCCTTTGGTTTTCCCCGTCGCCGTACCCGGCCAACTACAACCACCGCCACTAGCGGTATTGACGATTCCGAACCAACGTCAACCGCTATTCCACAAACCAGGGCAACGTCGCTTTTGAAAAAGGTGAGTTCTGGACAAAAGTCCTATGACCCTAATTATCGTAGACGATTAACCCAAACTGTAAACCGAGCACCAGCTCAAGTAGATGGCAGTAATGTAGAGGTAGATAACACAAATGATTTATATAATGTCGGTATTGTGGATCATGTTGGTAATGTAGATAAAGTAGATCATGTAGATAAAGTTGTTAATGTTGATAAAGTACATAGTAGCCGGGTGGAGGGTACTGGTAACAGTTCGTCATTCACATCGAAGAATGACCAAAATCCTAGAGGTCGGTACAATAACTTCCGTAAACGTTTCCAATCTAACCATGAAAGCGCCGATGAATCGGCCAATAGCCCAGAACTGGGTCGTGGTGTAGAGTTAGATCATAGGCAAAATGTTTCCAGAATTTCAGCCGGAAGAACAGGTAAGTTGGACGCTTTGCGCGGAAATAAGGTAATCAGTGAAGAGCATTCCGCGCATGACGATCATAGTAAGAGTGAAAGTGATTTGAAGATTTCCCCCCAAGTGAGTAGGCAAGGAAGTCGACGATTTAAACCTCAACCAAAAGAATCTGAGAAAATCACCGAAAAGCCGTCTAGAAGGCCAGTTTCAATTCGACGTAGACCTTCCATTAAACCAATTTCTGAGGAGCCACAACAAACTGACCATTTACACGAGGATCACGCAGAAAATGTCGATGCACCTTTACGAAACCGGATCCTGGGAACCAGGGGACGTCCTCACTCTGGGGAACTTGAGCTCCAAACTCAGAAGTCGAATTCCACAACGAAGAGTTTTGCAGACGAGAATCTAGTAAAAATCCCAAGCATTCACGAAAGTGAAACCGAACGAAGATTAGAAGAAAATGCAACACAAAGCGCAATTCCCGAGTCGACAATTAACGACCAGAAGTCACTACATAGCTCTTCAACAGATGAAAGCTTAGAAATAGATACCTCCAAGAAAAGTGAAAGAAAAGGAAGTGGGTATTCAACTGAGGTAAATGACCACGATCCTAATGGTGTTAAGGTTGAAGAACTTCCCGCAATAACAGATGAACCTGAAAAGTCCACTATCGCAATCGTCGATAGTGATTCTCTTGTGTCCAGTCAAAATTCGACTGATTCTGAGTCATCTAAAACATTGAATGTAGAGTCCAACGAGCTAACTCCAAACACTACTGAGTTGTCTCCCTCAATTGGAACATCAACCGATGAAAGTGTTTCTGACTCCACTGACCGACAGCGCATTGATTTGACAGATTCTTTAGCTACTAGTCTAAACATTACTGAAAATGAATCTGTCACAGTAGGCGACATTTCTGATGAGACCAGAAATGTATCCGATATAAATTC
Source organism: Microdon myrmicae (assembly GCA_963931805.1). NCBI lineage: Eukaryota > Metazoa > Arthropoda > Insecta > Diptera > Syrphidae > Microdon > Microdon myrmicae. The sequence goes on from OZ007502.1 coordinate 93,322,252, forward strand.
TCAACATTTACGGTTCCATAAAAGACCAAGTTTCAGGACTAGGGAACCACCATCCAAGCAAAATGTATATGAAATCTCTAAAGAAGAACCACACGATGATCAAAACAATTCCGTAACCAAAAACCTTTCAGAATCAACAAACTTGGAAGAGCGTAAACAAGATAGATCGAAATTCTCCCCCAGGAGTCGCTTCAATCGCTTGAAAAAGATCACCGAAACTGAGATTTCTAATAAGTCCATTGAGTCAAAAAATGTCCAGGGTCAAAAATCATCGGAAATATCATCGTCACGAGATGAACCCTCTTCTGCAGGCTACCGAAGAATACGAGTCGGATCCAAACCACAGGAAACAATTGATTCAAATGACTCAAATGACAAACATTTGCCAGGTTCAGGAAGGTATGTGGTAAAAAGAAGACGCATACAAGTCGGAAGAAGACCAATATCAGAGGACCATTCACAAAATGGGTTCAATTCTACGGTTGGCAATGAAATTAAACAAGGCGAAACAATAAGTTTAATTGGCAATAATACTGCACAACCCCAAAATGAATCGGAGAATAAACTTACTGAAAAAGAAACATTGTCATCGAATGCTTCAAGAAGTTCATTGGCAGTCGGAGGAGACGCGTTTGCCCTAAAGAGTGATGCGGACTCAACGTCGGATGTGACAACTCAAAACGAAGACCAAGCTTCCCAAGTACAGTCGCCTGAAATAATTACTTCGTCTGAAAATGTAACTGATTCAAAATTAAACTTTACTACGTCTAGAAGTCGCCTAAGACCTTTTACCAAATTCACGACTACCCCCGGCCGAGGTTCGGAGGAAAGTATTGACAGTTCCAATATAAATACCAACAGACACTCAGGAAATACACCAGATCTATCAAAAATAAGGCATTCTTCACCCGACGACACAAAAACATCTACATCCAGACCAAGGTCTTCAGCCTTTAGAAGAAGACTATACCACAACAGCGGTACACCACCAACACAGTTAAGTTCCAAACACAGCACGGAATCTGAGAACAGAGATCACGTATCATCACCTGTATCTAAAGCCCCACAAAGCGAAAGGCAACTGACAGATGCACAACTTAGCGAGGAAGATGAAACTACCCGCCGAACAGTCAGTCGAAATCGTGGAAGAAACCGAGCTAGAATTTATGACACCTCCTCCTTATTATCAGCCGATTCTTACAAACCGCAACCCCGAAATAGTTCGAGTTCTTCATCTCGCAGACTTTTCAGTCGCGTACGCCCTGTCTCATCAACAACAACAGCATCACCAGTTGCAGATGAATCTACTTCTGCGGTTCCTCGACGAACTCGCCCACCGGTGACAACAACAACAACCGCCGCCCCAGAAACAACCAGCAGAAGATTCGGAAGTAGACGTTATAATACCCACCAACACGATCAAGATGAACGCAGTTCATCAAGGAATAGAAATTATAACAAACGAGTTCAATCGGCAAAGCATCCTTCTGACGATGATCATGTGATCAAAAATGAAAGTAGTTCACGGTATAGCCATCACAAAAATGCCAATGTTGATTCTAGGGTAACTTTGGACCACAAAAAGCCAACAGTTGATGAAATAGCAGATGGTAAAAAATTAGAAACTACTACAGACCATAAGTACAATAAAGTTTCGACTGATATTTTGACAGCAGAAAGGCCTCTAACAACATTGACGCATGGCGACAATAAAAATGATGGTATTGTAGTTCCCGAATTCTTCAATAAAACTGTCTTCGAGATAATTCCCGATACGACAGAAATCACGAAAGATCAACCAGTTACTAACATCGATTCCGAGATCACTCGGGTGAATGATGTGAACTCGACGATCGTTTCTAATATAGAAAGGCCTGTGTCTAATCAATCAACATCCAATCCTTTGATTTATGGAAACCATTCTAATCCAACAGTAGACACAGATCACATTCTAGTTACGACTGCTCCTAAGCTAGAAAATACGTTCCCCTCGGGAGTGATAACTGATTTTTCTGTCCCTGTGAATCAGTCCCATTCCGAGATTGTCGATCTTTCTCTCTCTGCGAATCAATTAAATTCCGATCTTTCATTCTCCTCGAATCAATCCAATTCCGATATTTCTCTTTCTGAGAATCAGTCCGATTCTGAACTTGCGATCGGTTCACAGAATGAAACGTCGTCTGCGATCACTCCTAATGAACAAGATCTTCACTCCATTGAAATAGGAAGTGACCAAAACCATATTAACAATCTCGCCAATTCCGAAATCACTGTCCCCCAAGTAAATGATACAATAGCGACAAACAGTGAATTAAATAACGAGAACGCCCTACCTTCAAATCATACTGACTCCGAAACTGATCAAGAGAATGGACTAATGTCGGTGGAAAGAACCCCTTCCAATGACATAGGAAACGAATTCGCGCCTACGTTGAATCTTACGGATCTTGATCGAGTGAATGAAGCCACAAAGAAAGTCGTCCCAGAGATAGAAGGGTCAGTTATTGCTCAAGAAAACATCACTACTTCCAATCAATCCAAACCCGAATTCAGCGACGATCGACTGAATGGAACAACAATGCCAGTTACAACAGACGTGGAAAAGCCACACTCTCTTCAATTAGATAACGAAAACTCAGCTGCTTCAAATTATTCCAACTCCGAAATTAGCACCGGACAGGTAAACGAGACTACAGCGATAGATATTTCAGATGTAGAAAGGTCGTTCTCTACTGACAACCAACACAATAAAACATCAGATGTGGACATTCTAAATATTGAAACAGGCAATGAACAAATTCATAGTCCCAAGTCCCAGGACTCCGAAATCGGTCAAGTAAACCTGACGGATAATTTCAATATCGACAGATCGCTCTCGGCTGAAGAAGTCGATGAAGTTGACATTTCCACAGAAAAGGTCGTCCTAAATATTGGAGTAGGTAATGAACACGCCCTAATTTCAAATCATTCTGACTCCGAATTCGAAACTAGTCAAGTAAATGGAACAGCACCAATTAACACAGAAGAAAAATCACCCTCCGTTGAAGAGGATGCTGTTCCCAAGGTTATTTTACACCACTCCATCCTTGAAATGAGTGATGGTAATGTGACCAATGAAACAGAGGTGGACATTTCAGATGTGGAGAAACCATTTTCCGTTGACCAAGGGAACGGTGTTGTTTCAAACGAAACCGACTTCGATGTAAGTGTTAGTCAATTGAATGAGACTACTTCAAACGTAGATACGTCATCCCCCACTGAATCAGAAGTTGATCTTGGTCTCACCAACGAGACAACGGTGACGGTCGTACCAAACATAGAAAGGTCGTCCTCCGAAGAAAATGCAAATGACATTTCAGGCGCCATTATTTCAAACCAAACTGAAGTCAATGTTAGTCATTCGACCGAGACAACTTCAAACTCATTCCCCACTGAACAAGAAGTTAATGTTGGTCAAATCGTCGAGACCCCAGAGACGGTCGTACCAAGTATAGAAGGGTCATCCACCGAAGAAAATACAAACGACAGTGCAGACACCATTATTTCAAACCAAACTGAAGTCAATGTTAATCATTCGATGGAGACAACTTCAAACTCATTCCCCATTGACCAAGAAGTTAATGTTGATCAAGCCGTGGAGACCACAGCGACGGTCGTACCAAGTATAGAAAGGTTATTCTCCGAAGAAAATGCAAATGACATTTCAAACGCCACTATTTTAAACCAAACTGAAGTCAATGTCAGTCATTCGAATGCGACATCTTCAAACTCCTTCTCCACTGAGCCAGAAGTTAATGTTGGTCAAGTCATCGAGACCCCGGTGACGGTCGTACCAAGTATAGAAAGGTCATTCTCCGAAGAAAATGCAAATGAAGAAGCTACTGAAGGTACTTTTGATTCCGAAGTCCCGATAGACGAAGTGAATGAGTATGTATCCTCGGTAGAGCAGTCATTCCCAGTGAAAATAACAAACGGACACGCTCTGCCTACAAGTCGCTACAATGAGAAGGTTAGCTCTGACAAATATCCCGGTTACATCAGCGTTCTCATCAGGGAAGAAAACGCTGGTCTACAAAAAGTAAATCAAGCACTAGATGAAGCAGATCTTGAACAGTTAATACCCCTCTATACCCGATACTCAGAACCAAAAACTTTCGAGAATACTGAGTCCATAGAAAGCCAAGTAACAACCGCAGCAAATGGTGTTCTTGACAGTAAAACACTTGATATACAAAGTGGTCCACATGGCGAATCTGAAATTGGAGGGACTGCGGAATTTACACACCATGCCGCATCGGTTGGATCCAATGGAGAGAGTGAGGAATATGTAGGTAGAGAGGTATCAGAACCTGTGCACAGAATCTCAGCTAAGTCCGAAGAATCTACAGGTGATACAATTGCTAACTCCCTGAACGTGACACTATCAGGTGCTGCATATGGAAGTACCACAGACTCCACAAGTGAACAGTTGTTAAAACCTTCAGAGGATCGTGCTACCAAATCGTTACATAAAGCATCTGAGGAAACCACTAATCTGGATTCCACTCTTGAAAATGCTGAAGCAGTGGTAGACGCAGCAACTTTGCAACACGCCAGTGGAGAGTCTTCCGAACTAGATGTAAAGGAATCGTTACAATCTAAACGTAAAAACACTACATTATCGACAGATAAGGAGGTTCAAGGCTACATGGCAGATCAAATAACAGAATCTGGAGATGGAAAGATATTAGGGTCTACAAATGAAGGAACGACCGAATATATAAATACAGAGACACCAAAGTCTGTAAACAAAGTAACCGAAGAGTTCTCAGGGGTAGTAAAGTCAAAATTCACCGAAGAAGGCAAATCAGAACTTGCCGATATAGAAAAGCCAGAATCTGAAAATAAATTAACCACAGAACCATCAGAAAGTGCGGTATCAACATCAGGAGAAGATGGGTTGACTGGATATAAAAATACGCTGGGTCTGGCACAAAGAGGAGCGATAAAATTCGAGGATACCCTAGAAGCTGTAGATGAAAGAACTACGAAATTCCCCTACAATAAACCATTAGAATTAACTACTGAATCATCAGACAGTGTGACGCTTGAATTTGTAGATGAAGTAGGAAAAGAAGCCAGAAATAGAAAAACCCAAGAATTTGTTGTCGAAGGAACGAAGGAATTCGGAAATAAGGAAATGTCAGAATCTGTAGATGAAGGAAATACAGAATTGCTAAATAAAACGACGTCAGAATCTCTTGACAAAAACACAAAGGAATTTACAATCAAAGCGGCATCAGAAGGACCGAAGCAATCTACATCGGAATCTGTAGACGAAGAAGCAGGTAAAGGTTCTTCAGAATTAATTGATATTGTTGATATTGCATCAATGAATGGCTCGACGACTGAATTCAATAATAGTCAGAACTCAGAATTTACCAAAGAACGCACAGCACTAGATGAGAACACTTCTGATCTTGCAGATGAAAACAATGTAAATTTACCCAATGGGACGATTATAAAATCTGCAGACACTACCTTATCGTCCCAGGAAACCAGTACTTTGATACATTCTCCAAAAGATATAAATTCACATGACGCTGTGGAAAAACATTTTTTAGAGCCCAACACGATAACCAAGGATACCGAAGGTTCGTTGCTAGTTAACAAAGAATATTCTGATGATCTAGTTTCCTCGCAGAAGGCCAACGAAGCAGGACTGACCGAGACACTACGAAACACCACAGGAGTGAGCAACGTAGAGACCCCTCCTGGATACCAGCTTTTTCTGTTGCAAAAATTGGCGGATGTTTTATTAGATTCGCTAGCTTTTACTCAAAATGGTTCTGAAACTATTCAAACACAGTTAGGAAACCAATCTGTAACACAAAACGACCCCCAAGGGATTGAGGAAGATTCACAAAGCTTATTAGAAAAACCTGCCACTTCTACGAGTATCGAGGCAGGGAGAACAACCAACAACTCTGATATCGAAAGCACGACTATTTATGATTCATCAGCAATTGAAGAAGGAGGAGTTGCAGAGTCGAATGGGTCTTCATCTGAGTACAAGAACAAACTGAGAGCAGAAGCCACACAAGACGCCACCACGCAAGGATCCGTAAGGGATTTCGATGTTGCAGAGGAAGTTACGAAACCATTCGGTTTCAAGGAAACGGATTCTGAAAATATACATGAACAATTAATTTCAGAGCCTGTGGTAGATCCCTCAAATCGAAGGGAACATTCTTTGGGTGAGACACCTTCCGATGGAGAACTTTCCATAAATGAACGGCAACCTTTTGCCGAAATAACTACACAAGATGAAGACTCTGATAAGAGCAACGGATTCCGGGAGCCTTTTTTTCTAGAAGCTCAAATGGATAACTCAACTGAAGATGTCTATCTTAAGGAAGTCATTTCCCAAAATAATAACAGTCTATTATCACCACAAACAGAAATTTCCAATCACGGGCCAAAAACCATCAATCTAGAAGGAACTGCCGAAGGAACAAGGTCGCCACGTCGACGTAAAATTATTCGCATAGGAGTGCATCGCAAACCAAAAGCGAATTCCGTCAACAATACTACCATTGCGGCTCCAATTGTCAACGACAAAGAGTTAAGCGATAGCCAGGAAGTCACTTTAAATGAGTTACAAAATGTAGAGACCAAAAAATATGAAGCAAATGAATCGCCACGATCCGAACAAGTTTCTTCCAGTCCTAATTCGACAAATATACAAAGAATTGAAGACTACGAAAATGGGGAAAAATTTGATGCTAGTAAGTTCGAAAACTCCGCGAGCAATCCACGTGCCTCAAGAAAAACAATAGAGGGTAGTGGGGTAATAAGATTGCCAGGTTATATATCTGGTTTAGCCTCGCAATCGATTATTGACCCGACGACCTTAGAAAAAGCTCTTCTTGCAACAACTTCGAAAACGAACGAAAAAGTTCCTCACACAATATCCGAGAGCGAGCTGAAGATCAGAAATGAAAGTGGCAACGAAGACTCCATAACAGAAACAGCCCAATTATTGCGTCCTGATGAGAAAGGATTCGAGAACCGACAAAATACATCTGAACTAGGCCACGAAGCCGAAAAATTCCCTAAAGTTTTGATACAACATAACGATGGCCAGAAAAGTGACCAAGGCGCAAGCAGTTATAATATGGACAGCGAGAGTACTCAAAATGAAAGGACATCAACGTCTGATAAAGATGAAGCCTACAGACAAATTTCTGACCAGCTCATAGAAAGTGGAGAGGTAGATTCGAAAAAGCTGTACGGTGGTAAAGACGACGACAAAAAAAATGTAAGTGATACTACTGATCCAATTAATAGTTCTATAGCTGACCCAGAGGAGAGCATGGGCGAGCCCACGTCAGATTACGATAAGAATGAGAATATCAATCATCGCGACGAAAGTGATTCCAATAGTACCCTTTCGACTAACTCTGTCAAATCTTCAATCGAAAATACTAAAAATGAATTCCTCCTGCAATCAGCTGAAATTTCAAATGATGGTACCGATTCAACCACTAAAAACATCGAAACGGACAAAGACGAATCTACCCGACAAGAATCTGACCTAGAATCGCACACGGTGACCAACAACAGCGATGAGGGGACTGAATCCCACCTAGATTCGCTTAAGAATGTTCCCAGTGGCACTGAAGCTACTGAATCTGACCTAAAATCGCACACGGTGATCAACAACAGCGATGAGGGGACTGAATCCCACCTAGATTCGCTTAAGAATGTTTCCAGTAGCACTGAAGCTATCGAATCTGACAACAAATCTGACGAAAATTTAACCAGCATTGCTAAATTTAACTATGATAAATCGTACATTAATGACAGTCAACGCACAGGAATAATTAAATCAGAGGAGAAATCGCACGAGAATATTCCAAGCAGTGCTGAAGTTCTTGAATCTAACCAAAAACCAAACGAAAATGTAACCAGAACTGCTAATTCTTTTAAACCTGATCAACAATCACATAACATTGACATTCAGGGCAGTGAACTAATTAAATTAGACCACGAATTGCACGAGAATACAACAAGCAATAGTAAAGTTCTTGATTCTGACCAAAAATCTGACAAAAATTTAAGCAGCAACGACACCATTAAATCTGATCACCAATCACACCATAATGACATTCGGCGCACTGAACTTATTGAATTAGACCATGCATCGCAAGATGATATCACAAACAGTGCCGAATTTCTTGAATCTGACCAGAAATCGGAGAAAAACGTGACCAGAAGCGCTGAAACTCTTAAAGCTGATCACCAATCACACGACAATAATATTCAAATCACTCAAAAAACAAGCAACGCCGAAGTACTTGAATATCACCAAAAATTGAATGCAAATGTAACCAGCAGCATTGATAACATTACATCTGATTATCAATCGCACAAAAATGACGAGGAGGAGCCTGAATTTATGAACTCAGACCATACATCCGACGAAAATATCGCAAGCGGTGTTGAAATTCTTGAACCTGACCAAAAAACCTACGAACAGGTCTCCAACAGTTCTGAATATATTACCAAGTCCCCGTTAAATCAAAATTCGTTTTTAGAAAACCAAAAAAACATTGCAGAAGATCAAGTTTTTGAGGATCACAAATCATCTACCACTCCGTTAGTAAACACAATCACAACAGAGTTACCCACAACATTAGAAGAAAATATCTTTCCAGATGCGACCGAATCTAATTCACTCACAAAACCACACACCAATACCGAACCAAATGCCGAGCAAGACGAAACTTATGACGATGACGAAGACCTAGAATCTCAAAAACTAGCGGCTAGCTCATATCAAGAAGGGCAACGAAGACGACCGGCATTTTTCTCACTTAGACGACCAAAACTATTAAACAACAACACCCAAGAAAAAGATGAAGCCATAACTTCAAATGATTCAGCCAATCCAGGACCAAGTACGACCGAGAAATTTGTTCCACCACGGCGAAAGTTTGTCCCTTTAGGGAGTCGAAAAGCAACGGAAAAGGAAGAAGAGTCGGACACCGAACACATTTCTGACCAACAAACGGCGGACCTAAAAAAAGGAAGTGTTGTGCGACCCACATTAAAAACCCATTTACCGGACAAGAGGAACGCATCGGTCGCAGATTTGCAATTGTCAGAAAGTTCCATAGACAATGACGACGGTAAGAACCGAAAGATTCGATACGGCCTTGGATTAATTCCAAGAAATAGGGCTCTTGGTTTTTCCAGAACTACCGTAAAATCAACGACAGAAGATAACTTAAACGAGGACACTAGTGGAGAAATCATCGAGTCCACAACACAGTCCCATGACTTGGAAAGTTCTGCGGTGGACACTGATAGTACCACGGAGAGCAAGAGAAAACGTTATGGAGTAGGAAGTCCTGGATTCAAGTTAAACCCGAGGAGAAGATTATTTGGAGCTCGCAGTTCTAACGAACGTAGTCTAAAAGTATCGGTGGAAGACAATTCAAATGACGAGGACAACGCAGAAAGTACCGAATTGGAAGCAAAGACGAAAGAGGTAGAGGAAGAAGATAGCTCTAACGTAGGAGAGCGTAAACGCTATGGATCAGGAAGCAGATCATTTATTCAGAATTCGAGAAGAAGGACTTTCGGAGTTCGGATTACTACTGAACGCACAGTGACGACAGAAAGTGATACTTCGAATGACGAAATAAGTGAAAGGAACGAAGAAGAAACAACCTCCATAGATGATGAAAGTGGCTCTATAATCCGGGAGAGAAAACGCTATGGAGCGCTAAGTCCAGGATCTGTTCATAATCCAAGAAAAAGGCTGTTTGGATATAGGGGTTCTAGTGTACGTCCACTAACAACAGAAAGTGTTTTGGAGGACAACTCTGAAGCTGAAATTTCTTCCAAAGTTGACAACGATATTTCGCTCGTTAGAGAGAGAAAGCGCTATGGAACGAATACAGGACCTGCAGAGAATCCAAGAAAAAGACTTTTCGGAGTACGAGGTTCTAGTAAACGTCCATTACAAACAACAGAGAGTACTACTTCAAGCGACAAAGCTGACGGAGAAAGCGTCGAACTAGAAACAACTTCGCAAGAGCCCAGTAGTTCTACAGAAGAACACGTTAGCGACAGAAAACGGTATGGAACATCCAATATTGGATTCATACCGACTTCGAAGAGGCGAGTATTTGGAGTTCGAGGTCAGAAACAAGCAAAAACCCCAGAAGCTAATGATACGAATGACAATATTAATGAAGAACATATCGAACTAGAACCAACTGTATCTGATGATAAGGAAGGTACGAATTCAGCTCACGAGGAAAAACGGTATGGAACGACAAATACCAGATTTATACCGAATTCAAGGAGAAGGGTTTTCGGAGCTCGAGGTCTCGGTGAGCACGAGGTGCATACAACAGAAAACCACCATCTAACCGACGAACTCGATGAGGAAAATGTTGAGCTTCAAGTTGGGAATCAAGAGTCAAAAAACTCTAAAACTGTTGGTGATTCCCCCAGGCAAAAGAAACGTTTTGGAACGGGAGATTCCAAGGTTGTATTGGATGCGCGGAAAATAATATTCGAAGTTCGAGATCCTGGTGCCCGTGAAGGAGCTGGTGAAAAAAGCAACGAGTATGAAGAAACTCATAGGCAACTAGAAAACTCTGCCGAAGTCTCCGAAAGCGATATTCTAGGCGCCGAAAATTCCAAAAGGGAAACCGTTTCTGGAGCTCTGCATTTTTTAGAGACAGCAGAAAGTGAAACTTCGGAAGATGAACATGATAGTTCAGATGATGAAAGTAACACTTCGAAAGATGAGAGCCATGAAAACGACAGTACTTTGACTATCGTAGAAAAGTCTGAAGAAACCAATAGCCCTGGTATTATAACGAGCGTGGAAAAGGACATTTTTAAGTCTAATGTGGAAAGCGTGCCTTCTAATCAAATTGAGGCTCCGGGTGAGATCACTTCAACAACAGAAAATGCCACGTCGACCGACAAAACAGAAGCAACGGGAATTCTTACTAATGAGAGCACCATAGGCCAGGGTTCTGCTGGGTCCAGTTCGAACACAGACGCATCAGACCATAATGAAGAGGATATCAATATAAAAGCAATGTCTACGGAAACCAAGACGTTCGACGTTGAAAACTCTGGCACTGTTGTTGGCGATGAAGTACCCGGGGTTACAGCAAGAAAACTTTTATCGGGAGATCATAATCATGGCAACTCTTCTGTGACAACAGTAGAAAGCGATGCTTCTGATGACGAAGTTGATGAAAAGGTCATCGATGGTGTAACAATATCTAAAGCGCCAGGTGTATCTGTTGATGACAGTATTAGTAATTCTGCCAAAGTTGGGAGTACCGACCTTGTAACAAATGGATTTAAAACAGTTTTTGGAGCCCAAGATCGTGATGATATTAGTTTAAAAACAGCAGAAAACGACCCTTCTGGCGATGAAATTGCCGAGAAAAACATCGAGATCGAAACGATGTCTAATGAACCCGAGATCTCTGAAACTTCTAGTAATCTTACCACCGAGGAAAGTTCAGAGCCTACAATAAGCGGAGTAGATATGGATTCAACTGGTGGGAGTTCCACTGGATCTACTGCGGAAACGGAAAATGCTTCAAGTGATGACATTAGTAAGAAACACATCGAGATAGAATCATTAACTAAAGGATCAGCGACATCTACTGAAGGAAACGCTACTAATTCCATCAGCGCAGAGAATTTCGATTCAAATAGCACAGAGGCAATTTCCATGATAGACCGTGATTCTACTAACTCTACTTTAAAAATACCTGAAAATGATGATTCAAGCGATATCACTCAGGAGAAAAAGGTTAAGAATGAAGGATCTTCGGAAGCACTAGATAGCAATGATGATGAAGATCTTAGCAGCGAGCAAAAAGTAGGCGAAAAAGGAACTATCTCTAAAGCCCAGGATTCTGGTAATCTCACTCTAGAAATACCGAAGAACAATCCCCCTTCCGACAACCTTGACGAAAAAAGTATCGTAAGCGAATCAACTTCTCAAAAACCAAAAACTCCCACCGAAAATGGGACGATAGACCGCGAAAAAATGCCTCTTTCCGAAGCAGCTTTGCAAACATCAGACAATTCGACAAGTGAAGACAGCAGTGTAGCAAAACCGTACAGTGGATTTGTACCAAGTTCGAAAAGGAAAGTTCTTGGGCGACTTGGAACAAATTTGAGCACTGAAAACGACGAGACAAATGTCGGCATCGACACACATTCTCGACGGTCCCAAAGTTCTTTAGATAACGATCACACCACATCAAACCTCAAACCGAAATTCACACCGAGCTCAAAGAGAAAGGTCTTTGGCAATGTAAGCACCAGGAGTCCCACCTTAAAAACACCAGAAAGTAGTAGTTTAGTTCATGAAATCGATGAATCAGAAACAACCCCTCACGAACCAACTGTTGCTAGGAAACGCTTTGGATTAACAAGTCCAAAATATAAATCAAATCAAAGAAGTAGAACACATGAGACGTCCACAGAAGAGGACTTGGAATTAACGACGAGTAACTACGACGAAATTAATGGAGAAACCAACGAATATTCAACATTAGAAGGGGAAACTTCAAATCCACTTACCTTACGAAAATCGTCTCGTATTGCTCCGATTCGTATTACACCTCAAGAAGCCATAAGAAATCCCACACTTCAACTCTTATTGAACAAAGATCAACTTAACGATTCCCACGTTGAAGCTCTTCCGGATTCCACGGAAACGGAAAGTGCGACATATCCCGTTATTTCAACCCTAGACCCTAAAATATCGTCTTCAAAACCCGAAAAACAGAGACCTAGTCTCAGTGAACTTCGCAATCGCGTAAAACAAGCACAATTTCGCCCTAACCTAGATAATGGTGTTATAAGTTCACGCCTTCAAAAAATACTAACCAATCGTGTGATCACAACAACAGTTGCTCCTAAACCCACTAATGTCCCTAATGTAAATATTTCTAACCCTACCATAGATGAGCCTGCCTTAGATGCTACAGCAGATACTAATGCTGATAATAACCTGCTAACTACTAACGAAGCAAATGTTAACAATGATGTTGGGTATAAAGTATTAGATCAGGATGAAGAGTTCGAATCCGAAGATTCTAATGTAGAAAGTAGCCCGTCTAATGAAATTAAGAACACTCCTAATGTCAATCGACGTTTTCAGAGGGTACAGTTCAACCGTACAGCCGGGCGTACTATTTTAACAACAACACCTTCAACCACAACAGCCGACACAACAACAAGTCAGGTAAATTCATCTCTAGATGATGTTGATGATATGATATCGACATCTACTAAGTCCGGACTATCAGATGAAGCCGATTCTGTCGGTACGGTAGCACAACTGAATGATACAGCACTCAAACAACGACGTCGATTTAAAGTGATCAAGTTTAGACATCCATCTAATGTTAGCGATACTTCTAGTGATAATGTAAATAACTCTACTAACACCACCACTACTAGTAATGTTTCTGTAGATAACCTTAGTTCAGATTTAGGTGGGTTAGGTAGTGCACTAAATACAACAGGACCCGCAAAACGTTACCGTAAAATTATTAGAAAATTCCGTCCCAATGCCAATCGAACTTTAGACGGCGAACAGATATCACCTGATTCAGAGGAGATTATTAGTCGTCTTGGTAAGTATAACCGGGAGAAGGTACTGAAAGCGTCTAGGAAATTTGGAGATGTTCAAGAAAAAGGAAACGAGGCGCGTTCAGGTGGCCGACTTGAATCCGTTGAAGCTCCATCGACAACTGAAGAAGACACTACATATGATAACGCCAATAGACTTTCTGATGGATCAGATGAGACGGAAAACAATACGGTATCTGAGATACCTAGTCCGTCAACAACGGGTAGTTCGGAAGACGGGGACAGCTCGGAGAATCCGACGAAAATTGAGATTCCAATAGAGACGGAGACTGTAACAACGCCAGAGACGCTGGAAGAGTCAAAGACATTAACAGAAGCAGAGACGTTGACAGAAACAGAAACGTTGACAGAAGAGGAGGAAACAACAAGTACGGAAATTCCGACAAAAACGGACAATCCGACAAAAACGGACAATCCGACAAAAACGGACAATCCGACAAAAACGGACAATCCGACAAAAACAGATAGCCCGCCAACGAACCCACATTCACAATTAGATATTGAGGAAATTTCTGAAGAAGGGAACAATTCCCTAAAGAGCGATAGTGGTGATTCAGAGGAGATTATTAGTCCTCTTGGTGAGTATAACCGGGAGAAGGTACCGAAGGCGTCTGGGAAATTTGGAGATGTTCAAGTAAAAGGAAACGAGGCGCGTTCTTCTTCGTCAATCGAGGATGAACAGTCCCCAACAGAAAAGACAGATGACACTACAGTTCCAAATAAGGAATCAAGTGAAGGTCATGAAAGTGAAACACTCACGGAAAAACTAAATGTTAGTTCGCCATCAGAAAACTCTATAGAAAATTCAACGGCTCCAATTACAGAAGTAAGTGCACCAACCTCTACGACCAGTTTCAAAGACTTAAACGAAAATGACGAACATACCAAGGGCTCTTTAGAAGAAACTAAAAACGAAGTTATAGAGGAAACTACTATGAGTCTTCCTACTACAACTTCATCAAAACCCATAGAAGAGGAAGGCGAAACGACTCCCATCCCCGAAGTTACCACCACGAGTACCACAGTGTTGCCAAATTTACGAAGACTGAAAACAAGTCGATTACCTTACAAACCAACAAAACATTCATTTGCTGCCCCGAGTTCAACCACTGAATCAGTACCAACATCTTCGTCGAGGACATTCGTTCGTAAATTTAGTAGAAACTACAAAGCCATCAAGTCACCCTCCGAATCATTAAGCGAAATAAGTTTTGATAGGAAAAACAGCTTATCTTCACAATCAGGTCTTCAAGCACGTAACCGATTTAAGCCGTCAACGAGAAAACCAGGATTGTCTCTGCTGACTCGCCCTCAAATTGAACAGAAACCTGAGGACGATGAAGAACAGCCAGAAGTCAATAATAGGCCAGACACAGAGACCACCATAATCCCGCGCCCCATAGTCCGACCCGGTACATTATTCTCAACAAGGAAAACGTTTACACCGCAATCACATGAAACCGCGTTCGACGAAGATGAAGAAAACGAGGAAGACATCGAGAAGAACACACAACAAGAGGATACAATCGAAGAAGAGGCCGAAGAAGACACTGAAGACGAAGAAAATGAAGAAGATAACGAAGAAGACGAACTAGATGAGGAAAACGATAATACAACTGACTTCGAAGACGACAATGATGAAGCAAGGCCAACCCGAATTCCCCCACATTTAGGATTCCATCCTACAAACCGACCGGCCAATGTTCCTACGAAACGTCCGACTAATCGGCCTTCATTTAATCGTCCCTCCAACACTCCATTTGTTCCCAATAGGCCAGCATCACCATCCTCTGCAAGTCGTTTTGCCCTAGACCGACGTGCAACAAATAAACCTCGTGTGATAAACCGTCCAAAACCAATAACACTTCCCCCAAATCTAATTGAATCTGAAAAAACCACAGAACCACCCTTGATCACATCACCCCCTGTTTTTATTTCTACTAATACTCGCAACTATGAACGTAAGTACACAGCACCATCCACCGAATCCGTACCACGTGACCAAAATAATCCTCTCCTCGATGATTTGAATATCGATGCCCTCAATGCAAGGAATAAGAAAATCTTTGAGGTTAACAGTAAAAAACACACAACAACCAAACCAAAAAGAGTTCAAAACAATCCACAAACAAGTATAAATACAACAGACACTCCAGTTCCACTTGACACAACTACACTAATGCCAGATGAACAAAATCAAGATAATGATTTAATCAATTCACAGGATATCGTCCAAGAATCAACTACCCCAAAGGTAAACGAATCTTCAGCTGTTTCCGACGAAGGTCTACTAGTTCAGTACAAGCCCAAACAAAAAGTGGTCACCATCAGTCGAGTTATCGAAATCAATTCGAAAGAAGAAAAGATCCGACGTAAATTCAAGGATGAACAGATCCAACAAATTGAATCCACAGAACTACATCCTGAAGGTACACCAACTCTAGAAACTCTTGGAGAAATCAGCCGCGTGAAATTTGTCCACTTGGTCGACAGGGACAGCATATCCGTGGACGGCCGTAGCGCCGTAACTGATTACAGTCCCACCGAGGGCCAATCTTTTGTCAGGAATGCAATACCAAACGTTCCACCAGACAGTCTCGAAAACACCGAAATCATTTACAAGATCGGTTCCACATCGACTCCTATCAGGAATTCGATACCTTATGGTAGACGACAAGGAAAAGCAGATGACATACCCCAAGCTTTTTCTGACGTTGAAACATCGACAATCTCCCTAGAGGGCCTGTTCGATACAACTCGCATAGGAAAGAAGATCGCTGACTCTGGCAATGGATTCAACGACGTACTCTACGCATACTCTCTTGGAGAAGTCACAACAAACAGTCAAAATAAGGACTACAGTATCTCAACCACCACTGAAACCATTCCAATAACCACAACCACAGCCCCAGCGACAACAACACTGGCCAGTACACGAGTAACTCATGAGGAAACTTCAACCACACCATCGTCAAATACTCCTTCCACATTGGATAGTGCAGCCACAGCGAAAACGACTGTGGAATCCACCACCACTACTCCCACAACCGCCTCCACAAACAATCGAACCTACAATCGACCGATCGTGCCACTCTTGCGACCCGAATCCAACGAATCTCCACTGGTAATATCAATCGCTAATCTAGACAAAGTTATCTTGAGTAAAGTTGTTAAGCCAGATTCAAAATCTGATTCGTCTCTTAAGCACGAATCTGTTGTAGAGTCACCCGTAACAGAGGGCGCAGCCGAAGGGCTACAGAAAAACCAAAGTGGTGGTGTTAGTAGTGAGCTTACTAGTTCTAACAGTTCCCAAGAGACCAAGGTTCAAACAGCAGCTAGTTTTAGTTCAGAAACACATGTGGTCAAAATAAGAAAACCCTCAAAGGGTAGGCGTAGGTTAAGGCAACACAAGAAAAAACCAACTGATGCACCGGCTACAGATAGCCACAAAGCATCGGCGACTACCCTGAGCTCAATAGTGTTTGGTTCCAATCTAAATAAGTAAAAAGCAACCTAAAATAAGTATATTTATAATACAATAACCAGGTATACGAAAGCAGTGTGTTAATGAAGAGGAAGACCGCTTGGTATTAGGTATGGTCTTTTATCTCTGGAGGAAGATGGTAAACAGTAACGTGTCTTATAGAGTTTTGAAGGGCATAAACGTTTGTCCTTTAGTAATGTATTCAATTTTTTTGTAATTGGATTTTAAGAATAAGTGGTTGGAAAACACGAAAAGTTGTTGTCTAATGGTTAGGAAATACAAATGTTGTTTTGGTAGATATTTACCTTTATTATTTTAAGGCCATTGGAGTACTGCTCAACACGCAGAATTGCCTTCGGCTCAAAGAACCTCACACAGTTTAAGCTATAAATAAGTCGGTTCAGATTCAGAGTCATGTATTAAGCTCGAATGACGAAAATACCAGGTTCAACAAAGTTCGACTCATATTTAAAACAAGGCTCTACAAAAGTGGTTTCACGTCATATGCTAAAGGACATATAATTCAATGGAGTCCAAAATTCAAAAGCAATAACACAGGTTCAGTTTAATACTCTATCGTTCAACGAAAACGATTACCATGATTTTAGAGCCAACGAAAAACGATACACCCCGTAAACAAGCCTGTAAAATGTCACCCTACAGCCCAAGAGATAAAAGTCAAAAGCAATCACATCCGTTTAATGGGACTAGGTCAGAAAACAGTGTTCAATGTTTTAATTTAATGACATTCAAGAAACGATCTTCATTGAAATCAACATAGTCTGCTTTTGGCTGCGATATGTATCGGATTGGTCCACAGCTTCCATAAAAACCTGTGGGGGTTCTCTATACCAGATGGAGAACCAACCCACAATGCCAACCAATCTTAACCGCTAACAGCGCGTCACCTCAACCCAACCCCCCATTCAAACCTGAAATATACACACAGTCGTAACCATGCAAAACCTGCAAGCGCACCCAATGTCCCATGCAAAATCCGCAATAGTATACATTCCAAACTTCGCAATAAAACACACTCCAAACCCGCAACAGAATACAATTCAACAGAATATATTCTAAATCGTCCCCGCATTCATTTTTCCAAAATTGCTTCGGTCAATTCTTTACTGAATTCATATTCCCTCCTTGCGACCAAGCAATCTCAATTTCCCCGGAAATACATAACCTGTAATAAAATACATATTCCAACCTATAATGGAATATCAACCATCTCCCTCAATTACATCACCCCACATACATTTTCCCAAAATTGCTTCGGTCAATTCTCTACTTAAGTTATATTCTTTCCTTGCAACCAAGCAATTTTAATTTCCCCGAAATTCATATGCTGTAATGAAACGCATATTCAAATCCATAACGGAACATTAACCATCACCACCAACTATACCGAGCCGCATACCATTCCCCAAAATTACTTCGGTTAATATCTTATCTAAACAATATTCCTTGCTTGCACCCAAGCAATTCCACTTCCCCCGAAAATTCATGCCCATACTTGTTCGCGTTCTCAAAGCCAATTTCCCGCCACACACAACCAACCAATCCAACTCAGCTTATACGGCGAGGATTCGCTGGAACTGAATTCCTATGCAAGCATAGCAATTCTACTCGAAATTCCTCGTAAGTGGCGGCGAGTCGATTTTAGCTATGACTCAACCGCCACGACATGGTGAATAGATTCTTTCCTTCATTACATTAAAATAAAAATCATTTGGATCAAGAGTAACAGGGCGTTTTATATCTACTATTTTCCCTGGTGCGATCAGTGTATTGTCCTTCACTGGCGTTGGATAGACAGTGTCCGAATGAACAAATCGACGCTGGGGATAGGAGTGAATCTAGTGTCCGTGCGACACACGTACTACTACCCCACAAACCTAGTCAATGTAGCATTTTAGATATGAGGAAGGGTTATACTAGGCTTAAGCTGCAGAAACCTCAGGACAAAGTGGATTTCGAAAATAAGCACTTACAAATTTGGTTTAATATATTAAGCTCAAGTACACCGTATAACACTCTCGATACTTAGGGGCCAAAGAAATGAAACACTAGATTTTGATGGTAGAAAAGGTCCGATGAAGTACATTCCGATACAATCTACATCGGAAACAAGCCTCGGTAAATCTATTTTAATGACTGGACACCACCAGATGGAATAGGCCACAGATTAGCCAATAATCTACCAGTGAAATAAAAGTCATTTTATTTCGAATACTATAGTTTCGAGGAAACGAAATTCCTATCTTTGATGAACCAAAATATCAGGCTTCAGTTGAACAAAAAAGTGGAATACCACACTTGAATTTAATAAAACGATAGAAATATTTCGTTTCGAAAACGTGGGCATCGAATTTAACTCCTCAGGTTTAAGGAAATTGTGTGCACTAAGTAAACACACTGATCCAGTTCCATACTTTAGGAAAAAGCAGGGTTTGGTGCCAAAGAAATTTAATACCAGGTTTTCCTTCAATAAATTTCAAAAGGCATCGAATAGCATTAAGCACAAAGTTTAACAAAGCCAGTTAACTCCCAGAATCATCCACGACTATATGTATACAGTATTTTATAACGTTGGTACTTCGGTCAGAAGCAGGCTTTTCCTTGTCAAAGGGGGCTGCATTTTACTTCCTTTATTCCAGCGCCATCTAGCTTGAAAATGCCCATCTTTCCAATGCATATTAAAACACAAATATTGAAAAGTGATAGTAATCTGTACATATTTTCTTATTGTTGAATCCCTTCTTGTACTTACTATTAGTTGAGTTCTCATACGCCTCGCGACAGGGCCCACCTTATACATGGCTGTGGTACTGCCACCTTTCCATTGTTCGTGGTATGTGTTTTTCTTTTCCTTTCCTTTTTCCGTGCAGTACGAAACCCTCTGTCAGACAATAATAAAGTCATCGCAGCTATCAAGGCAATGATTCCGCGTATTGATCTTCCCAGTGTCCCCTGACTTTTATATCGGTATTGTTTTGACCAGATACTTCCCTTCTGTTACCCTTCTTTTTCTGTTTCTGTTCGAGAAGAAACGATAGGACCATGCGTAGAATTCTTGACGGTAAACCAACGGGAAAGAGACCGACAGGAGCACCGCGACGGAGATGGGAGGCCCATCTTAGGTTTGACCTCGAGGAGATCGGATCGGATGGTCGAACGTGGAAGGAGAGCGCACAGGACAAGGAACAATGGCGGAGTCGAGTCGGCGAGGTCATGAACTTCCGGGTTCATACAAGCCAATAAATAGAATAGTTCGAGAAGAATAGTTTCTAGTAGCCGATTTCCATACTTCTCCTGCTGACATATCGATTTCTGACGTTCTTTCTCTCTTTCTGTTCTTCCTTAGACGCTCACAGTCAATACCCCAACGATGTTTTACTTTTATTACGTGTGCCGTTCAATAAGTCTTTAGAAAATAATTTTCGCTTGAGAAGGTTGTTTCTTGATTTCTTTGCTCAATCGATACAATTAGCGATGCGTATCACTCTCCAGTTATTGTTTTTTCCAGAAATCGAAGTAAACAATTCCATCTGCATTCCAAATTACCATTGCCTTCACCTTCCGGGCTGATTTCACCACCTCGCGTTCTTCGAAACCAGTTCTCTGTTTTGATTGTTGCTTTGACACTGGGGTGTGGTAGTGTGTCCATGTTTCGTACACAGTTATATATCGACGTCCCCCACGATTTTCTTATATATCGACATTCCTTATGAGTTTCGTATATATACAGTTATATATCGACATCCCTCGCGATATCCTTATATATCGACATCCCTCGCGATTTCCTTATATATCGACATTCCTTACGAGTTTCGTATATAAACAGTTATATATCGACATCCCTCACGATTACCTTATACATCTATTCCTTACGATTTCCTTATATATCGACATTCCTCACGATTTCGACGGAAAAGCGCCAAATCAGCCTTACACTTAACCTCTTGATTGCGTTTCTTCTTTACTAATGGAACGCAACCCCCATCGAGCCGATATTTTATTTACACACAATTTTTCATACAACTGTCTAGTGAATAACAATGCTTATTAAAAACAAACCACCTTCGATACCACGAACGCCATCTCTTGCATGTTCTAAAGACTTATTGAACGATCCGCGTGTCTTTGTAATCCTCCTCTCTTTCTTCATTTTTTTCTTCCCAAATTTTACGGCTGTTTTTTACTTGTCCGTTGCTTGCGGTTGAATTTTACCTTAAGAATCGTGCTCGTCGCAACTATCAAGATAATGACTCTGCAAGTTGGTTCTCACAGGGTTTTCTCGAGTTTTAGTTTAATGGTGTTTCGTCTGTTGTCTCTCTTTCTTCGCTTACTTTTTGAAACGAATAGTTTTCAATCGACAATTTTCACACTTTTCTGCTCAAATCAATTCCTAGCCTCCTTCCTCTTTTCTGTTTTCCTTAAACGCTCATAGTAACGACCTCGCGCATCCCCCCTTCCTTGATATCTCTGTGCTTTTCTTCTGTTCTCTCCACTTGGTTTATATCCCCAGATTTGGCAAGTGTTTTCTTCTTATACTTTGCTTCCGATTGAATTCCACCTTCTGAGCTCTGCTCAAGGGTAGTTGGCCGATAAGCATCAACTTCATCCTGGCACCCTGGCTCTTCTCTTATTTTGTTTGGCTTTTGATATCTTTTTTTCTTCTTATGCTTTTGTACCAACATTTGTGTATGGATGGAGTAGCTGTCCTCTGATACCATCGACATCCAAGTAGGCTCCGATCGGGACCCACAAAAGCTCCAGTCAAAACTTATGAGTGAAGCGACTAGTTCGGAGATTTTATTTTTCCTTAGTCCTCTTGTGGCTATACGCCCCAAATGGTCTTGCTTTAGGAGTAATCGAGCCTCACCATTAGCTGATCTTTAAGATTGTGTGTGAGGCCAAATGTCTTCATTGTCGCCTTATCTATTATCTATTTGAAGTCATCCACCGTCCTTATTTCAATCGACCGTCTGTCTCTTATTGTGGGTCTCTTAATTTCATTTGGACCCTCGCCTCCCCTTATTACGCCTTGTCCACTCCCTGATTCTTATCAACCCGCCTTCTAACCCATTCTTCTTGTTAAGTGATGAATCTAGTTATAGGGTGACCCCTCCATCCCACAGAGCTTATATATGACACGAACTCTTCGATTCATATAAATCCTCTGCCACAATTTTCAATGATTCTTATCAACCCGGCTTTTACCCCAATCTTCTTGTCAAGTGATGAATCCAGTTATGCGGTGTCCCCACTCCTGCGACATACACACCAAAGAACTTATATATGATGCGACCCCTTCATATAAATTCTCTGGCACCATTTTCAAAAAGACCTTTTCAGTGCTGATCACTTTTTCCTATAAACCTTCAGCAGTTTCATTGCCTGAACTGATGCGACCTAGCCTAATGATGTCCCTATGCATCATTATCAACAGAGAGTCTTTGGAGTGATAAATAGTGTAATTTCGTGTCGCATACTTCTTGCAAGTTAGCACTCTAACTATCTATCTCTAACACTCTAGCTATCAATCTTGAATACCAGAAATGAAGGCACTTGAAGCAATGTTTTACATTATTCTCCATCTCCGACTTGTTATTAATACCGCATTGTGCCATGCACCGCCTTTAAACCAAACATTTTTATACCGTGCGTTTACAGAATATGCCCCGTAGAAATGAAGGCACTTGAAGCAATGTTTTGCTTTCTTCTCCATCTCCGACTTGTTATTAATATCGGACTGTGCCACTCACCGCCTTTAAACCACACATTTTTATACCGTGCGTTTACAGAATATGCCCTCTAAACCGAGCCAAGGCATGCTCTCGACAGTGAACTAGATAGTGACTAAAAACGGAAAAAGGCCATGTCGCTCATTCGAATTCTCTAGAAATGTCGATAGCGTCGGTTTTTGTAGTTGTTCGCGTTATATATGAGTCAGTTGGCCTAGCCACTCAATTGGATCGGTGCACTGAGTTGCCGTTATACACCGAACTAGTGTTGTCAGTTGGTTTTCATCAAATTTATTTAGTTCTGATAAAAATAAAAATCAAATAAACTAAAAAGGTGTAAAGCTTTGTAAAAATGTGACTTGTACTTCATGCTGGCAGAACACAGTCAAATCGGAAGAGGCCAGTTTAAAAATGGGTCATTCGAAAATTGAATGTTTTCTGACATACTGTTTTATCTCTGTTGTGCGGAGCTTCGCTTTCCTGTGTGACATAGACAAGCCACCTCGTTCTTCTTCAGATGTAGTATATCACATGTGGTCCTTCTTTGACTCCTAGGACACATCAGCCGGGTTAAAGTCACCACAACGTCGGCTTTCACCTCCCAAGAGTTATTGAGCTTCGGTTGCTGTTCAGCACAATGGCTATAATGGCATATGGATCACCTACAATCTTCGGATGAAGGCATCTTGTTTATGATTTCAGGCTAGTTTGTAACAATTCCGTTGCGGACACGCAATCCTAGTGAAGAACACAGGATCAGAAGAGAAAAAAGTCGTCAGCGCCGTATTGCAAAGCATTAAGGTAGCTATCGCAGCTTATGTAGCTAGTGTAGAAATCTGCACATACACACGACCATGCCCTAATGCCTCTGTGCTTTAGTTCTAGCCTTTTGTTAGCGTGAGTTCGAATCAACACTGTCTCCCTAAACTTTTGTATTTTGCACAAGTGCCTTGATGGTGGCGATAGAGTCTAACATGATCAAGAGACGTAAATACTTTCATTGGGTTTTACCTGACTTATGGTAGACTCTTGGGATACATTAATTCTGCTACCGATCTTCCGAGGCCTGTTTCCAACTCCTCTATAATTTTCTGTAGGTCCTCAGCAATGAACAAGAGATTTCTCATGGCTTCTTGAAGCACTCTTCACAGTGTCAACAACTTCTTTGCTTAAATAAAGCCAGGCGTCATACCCTCGAACCTCTTGAATGCCAACCATTTTTCACTGGTACTAAAGTAGAGAGCTTAGACATCTGCGTCGACCTGATATGTTTGGATGGTTTCTGCGATGGCCGTTCTAACACAGGAGCTAACTTTCAGGTGTCGCTCTTGCATTTATCTTCCTTGTCAAGCGTCATACTATTTTTGCATCGGCCGTCCTCGGCTTGTTAAGCTAGAATTAAACTGTGGGGGAGTTCTTCTTCACCAGCTTCGACTTTATCAAGTATGGCAACATCTAAATTAGGCTTAGCTGTGTCCTCTGCGACTTTCTTGGTTTATTGATGATGATGCGTTCCTTTCTTCTGGTGTGTACGGCGACAGGTACGAAGTAATCTCACATAAGACATATGGACGGTACCCCTCCTCTGTTCTACCATAGAATAAGTAGTGCGGTGTGTGTTGCCTTCCCGACATTGAGACAGAAATCCTTGCAGTTTGCAACTAAGTTATTCTTATAGAGGTCTGAGCTACAGTATCTACAAGAGCTTGGACTAAAAAAAAGCAAAAAACCGGGTTTGCGTTCAAAGTCTAAGCAAAATTCTACAAACTCAGTTAACCCTTACGGTTGAAGAAAGTAGTGTAAACTGAGGTCAATGGACGGAGACAGTTGCTCCTTTAAATTAAGAAAGCGAAACCTCAAAGTCTGGTGCCAAAGAGATGGAATACCGGGTTTCAGTCTAAATCGCATTTTCTATCAGATAGAAAAAGTCTTAGGCCCAATAATCTAAAATAGAATAAGAACTGTCCAGGAATATGCTAGTTTATTCAAAAAAAAAAAAGTGATATCTAGCGTAAGTTTTACAAAACACAGTACACAGTATATATCAAAGCCGCGCTTCTACAAGGATGGGTTAATTCCTTGGGGCCAATGAGGTGGAATTGGAGTGGTTAACAATCTACAATGAACAATGAAACTATTCCGTTAAAATGTCTATGGGTGAAGTTTATTCATAAAATTTGAATACCTGGCTTAAGTTCCCCAAAACACAGTACACAAATTATACCAAAACCACATCTCTAGGAGCATGGTTTCATTCCCTTCGCTCAATGAGGTGGAATTGGATTGGTTAGGAATCTACAATGAGCAATGAAACTATTTAGTTAAAATGTCTATGAGTGAAGTTTATTTAAAAAAGTTGAACATCTGGCTTAAGTTCGACAAAACACAGTACACAAACTATACCAAAACCACATCTTTAGGAGTATGGTTTAATTCCTTTCGCCCAATGAGGTGTAATTGAATTGGTTAGCAATCTACAATGAACAATGAACGAAAATATTCAGTTAAAATGTCTATGGGTGAAGTTTATTCAAAAAAGTTGAACACCTGGCTTAAGTTCCATAAAACACAGTTTACAAACTATACCGAAACCACATCCCTAAGAGTATGGTTTCATTCCCTTCGCTCAATGAGGTGGAATTGGATTGGTTAGCAATCTACAATGAACAATGAAACTATTCCGTTAAAATGTCTATGGGTGAAGTTTATTCATAAAAGTTGAATACCTGGCTTAAGTTCCACAAAACACAGTACACCAATTATACCAAAACCACATCTCTAGGAGGATGGTTTCATTCCCTTTGCTCAATGTGGTGGAATTGGATTGGTTAGCAATCTACAATGAACAATAAATGACAATATTCCGTTAAAATGTCTATGGGTGAAGTTTATTCAAAAAAGTTGAATACCTGGCTTAAGTTCCACAAAACACAGTACACGAATAATTCGAAAACCACATCTCTAGGAGGATGGCGTCATTCCCTTTGCACAATGAGGTGGAATTGGATTGGTTAGCAATCTACAATGAACAATGAATAAAACTATTCAGTTAAAATGTCTATGAGTGAAGTTTATTCAAAAAAGTTGAATACCTGGCTTAAGTTCCACAAAACACAGTACACAAATAATACCAAAACCACATCTTTAGGAGGATGGCTTCATTCCCTTCGCTCAATGAGATGGAATTGGATTGGTTAGCAATCTACAATGAACAATGAACGAACCTATTCAGTTAAAATGTCTATGGGTGGAGTTTATTCAAAAAAGTTTAATACCTGGCTTAAGTTCCACAAAACACAGTACACAAATAATACCAAAACCACATCTTTAGGAGGATGGCTTCATTCCCTTCGCTCAATGAGGTGGAATTGGATTGGTTAGCAATCTACAATGAACAATGAACGAAACTATTCAGTTAAAATGTCTATGGGTGAAGTTTATTCAAAAAAGTTGAATACCTGGCTTAAGTTCCACAAAACACAGTACACAAATAATACCAAAACCACATCTTTAGGAGGATGGCTTCATTCCCTTCGCTTAATGAGGTGGAATTGGATTGGTTAGCAATCTACAATGAACAATGAACGAAACTATTCAGTTAAAATGTCTACGGGTGAAGTTTATCCAAAAAATTGAATACCTGACTTAAGTTCCACAAAACACAGTGCACAAATTATACCAAAACCACATCTCGAGGAGTATGGTTTCCTTCCCTTCTCTCAATGAGGTGGAATTGGATTGATTAGCAATCTACAATGAATAATGAAACTATTTAGTTAAATTGTCTATGGGTGAAGTTTACTAAAAAAAGTTGAATACCTGGCTTAAGTTCCACAAAACACAGTTCACAAATTATACCAAAACCACATCTTTAGGAGTATGGTTTCATTCCCTTCGCCCAATGAGGTGGAATTGGATTGGTTAGCAATCTACAATGAACAATAAACGAACCTATTCAGTTAAGAGGTCTAAGAGTAAAGTAATAAAATACTAAATTTAAGTTCAACAAAACGCAAAACACATTTTTTAAAAAGCACATATCTACAAAATAATAATATTTACTATCATAGGCTCAATCAGATACCATATAGCTAGGACTTCCAAACAAAGGGCAGAAGCAAAATACACATATCACTCTAACTCATAGACAGGGAAAACAATATAATTCAAGAAAGGGTTTCTGTAGACTTGATTTTGTGTTTTAGTCTCAAAGAGATGCAATAGATAGTCCAGGTCGAAAATAAGCATGTGCCGAACCAGTTTATTATTTTAAAGTAAAAAAAAAAACAGATGTATTTATAGTGAGTTTACAGACAGAATCCATATCAGAAACAAGTGTGCTAAATCAGTTTAGCATCTTAAGCCCTGTGATCCAAAACAAGGGAAGGACTTACCAACAAGGAATGGACAAAAAACAAACATCAGTTTTTTATTTACACCAACGCGTGCACGAAATGGTATGTTTAAGAACCCCTAAATGTCAGAGCACAGTGCTGACGGAAAAAAAGATGGAGGTAGAGGATAAAAAAAGGAGGTATAGAGTTTAACATTATAGGATCGATTGTTCAGAAAAATCAACTTGAGTTCTAGTAATACTAGACTAGACGCGCAGTAAAATTTTAAAATAAACGTCTTTAACATATGTTTAGTTTTGGTTCATTAAACCTAGGGAAGTGAGTAATTTATTTTTGTTTTTAATTTATTTTATTTATTTATTTTTGTTGTTTTTTTTTTTTTTATTTCCTCTATCTTCAAACAGTGTTCACTATATTGAACATATGACGAACAGCCTTCTCCGAGTTGAACTTTAACTTATCTAATCTTCTTTATAAAGCTATCATTATAATATGTTGAATTAGAGTGGCCTTCGACATCCA
The DNA here is from genome assembly GCA_963931805.1 of Microdon myrmicae. NCBI lineage: Eukaryota > Metazoa > Arthropoda > Insecta > Diptera > Syrphidae > Microdon > Microdon myrmicae. Next base: position 93,350,058 of record OZ007502.1, read on the forward strand.
ATATCGACATCCAAATTCCATAAAACCAACAAAAATGTGCTAACAGAAAAAATGCTGAACACCGCTAATTATTGTTACAATTTTATTAAGACACAAATAGATTACAATATAAATGAACACCATCTTCTCGGGTTTTTGAGTAGTATTACTTTATATAAAATTATTTTTATACTCTAATTCCACGTTACTGTTTACTATCTTCTGTGGTTTTTGAATACTATTACTTTATATAAGGTTATCTTAATACTCCAATTACACATTAGAAGACATTTTTAGTTTCATTTTTCTGTCTTCCTGTGTTGTCTTAAAAACCATTAAGATATAAACTTCGCAGAAGTATGCCACCTGGTAGTCAAAATATCAATTTAATTTTAAGTAATATAGCTTATATTCTAGTCGTTTAATCCAAAATCTATTTTAAAATATATATATCTATATAATCCAACATAACCATAATTACAATATAGTAATAATGTTAAACATTTGCGCGAAATAAGTTTGCTGTGCTTTCCCCTTCCCCTAAGCTTCTGCAAAACGCTGCTATTAGATGCGAACGAGTTTTTTTTTCTGCTTTGAACGCGCATTAAATTTAAACTTTTTAATCGCTTATTTTTACTCCGACATTTGGAAAATCTTAATATACTATACATAATCTGTTCTAAAAATAAACCTAATCATCTTCGAGTATTTCGACAAACAACTTTTTATCAATGTGTAATGAAATTTTGAAGATTTTTCAATGAAATCTCAATAGCACATTCACTGGTAGATGTAATAATATCTAACAGAACTGTTCTATAATTCGAAAGGGCATTTATGTTAAACCCCTTCGTACCTATTTGTTCTCGCTGCCATAACATAAGATACAGCACAAAATATAAAAGATAGTTTTACTATCCGTTAGTTCATGACACCATTTTTCATATTGGTTCAGTTTTCAGTGTTAAACTCATTTTTTATTTTTATTTTTCTTATTTTATTGTTTTTATTATTATATTATAATGTCGAAAAATTTATAAAAATTGTTTAACTTTGTTATTATAATTTCTATTCAAAGTTAATGAAAAATTGTAAATTTAAGAGAAACATTTGTAGAATTGAATATAAAAATACGAAAAACACATGTTTTATAAAAAACCAAACTAAGTAAGTTTATTTTTTTTAAAACACACACAACGATTTTTTTTTGGAAATAGTTTTAAGTTTCAAGTGTTTTAATTGTATATATTCTATAATGCCTTTTAGTATTTAAACCACCCTTTTCGTATTCTAATCCTCGTCGGAGTCTTGTATTCTTCGTTGCTATAAGTATTAAACACAGGATGTTTGATTTCATCGTGCACATTTTAAGGTCATTAGGTGTGTTGAAGACGCCAAAGTACGGGTGAGATAAAACAAAGTCATATTACACAAAATCCTTGATAACAGCAGGTGCCTCTTAAACAAATGGACAAGTTCAAGTGTCTCACTAACATCAATATATTAATAATCTACATATATATATATATATATATATATATATATATATATATATATATATATATATATATATATATATATATATATATGTAGATTATTCTTTTATAAAAAGCTAAGAGTGAAATCAAATATAAAAAGGCTAACCACTATACCGATGGCTAAATACTATATAACTCTTTTTGTGATACCTATAATAACATGTCAAAACTCCGTAAAACTCGAAGACTAACTAAGTCTAAAAATATTGAATACAGCACAAAGAAAGCATAACCTGGTGGAAGGTGTGCTACTGATGAGATTCTAGTTTTAATTAAATATTGTTTTTTCCACTTTACTTGACAAGTACAAATTATTGTCTAATCAGTCGGATTTAAACCGCATCGAAAAACGAAAAAAGTCCCTTATTTCTTTCCTCTATTAAATAGTGGTTAGTATACCCCCCTGTCACGTGGGAGACCGGGGTTCAATTCCCCGTCGGGGAGCCTCTGGCGCAAGACTTAATGACCTTGCCCGGAAAAAACAAATCATTATGGAAAAATTTAACAAGCCTCAGGACTTGCTGAATAAGGCCAAGACCGGTTCCCGGTTGTAGTGCCGATGTTGATGTTGATTAAATTGTTAGTCAAGAATATTTGAACGGTCATTGTATAATAGTTATTAGTTATATATACAAAAATTTGTAATGTTTTCCAAAGTGGACATTTTCTGTTTGTGTCGCGTAGGTATGCGACGTACAAAAATTTACAAAACCCCATTATTAATGCTGGGCTCCTCGATAGTATAGTGGTTAGTATACCCGCCTGTCACGTGGGAGACCGGGGTTCGATTCCCCGTCGGGGAGTCTCTGGCGCAAGACTAATGACCTTGCCCCGAAAACAACAAATCATTATGGCCAAGACCGGTTCCCGGTTGTAGTGCCGATGATGACGATGATGATGATTATTAATGCTAACTTTCCTTACATTACTTTATACTATAACTTTTTTTTCAACAAACTTTTTAGGTATTACTATTTATGGGCCTGTAGGAACCCGTAAGTTCGTGACCTTGCCGACTCGACTCCACCATCGTTCCCTGTCCTGTGCACTCTACTTCCACGCTTGACCAGCCGATCCGATCTCCTCAAGGTCAAACCTAACATTGTCCTCCCATCTTCGTCGCGGCCGTCCTGTGGGTCTCTTTCCCGTTGGTCTACCGTCAAGAATTCTACACACAGTCCTATCGTTGCCAATTCGCGCCACATGTCCGACCCATCTTAATCTTCGCGACCTGATTACTCTCACTATTGTAGGTTTGCGGTATAGCTCTCCCAATTCGTGATTGTGGAGTTTCCTCTATTATCCTGTTTTTGTTTTTTTGTTTGTTTTATATCCACATTTATTTAACAATTCAATTGCATATTTTACTTAAGACTAAATGTTAAATTCTATTTTACAAATATTATTCTTACGTTAACTTACTGACTCTTCGCAAGCACTCTAAATTATATATTATCATTTTTCTTATGCCTGTCCGCAGCGTTGTTGTGTTAGTGCTCTATTATCCTGCCTCCTCGTCATATTTGCCGCCAAAGATACCCCTTAGAACTTTATTCTCGAATACGCGGAATTTGTTTTCATCCCGTTTTGTGAGAGCCATTGTTTCGCATCCGTATAGAGCTATCGGCATGATGATGGTTCTATAGCCACGGAGCTTTTTGTTACGTGATAGCAATTTGGATTTAAGCTGTTTACAGACTGTGTGGCAGCTAGCGTTGCCGGAATGTAGTCTTTTGTTAATTTCCTTCGACATTTCGTTACTGCTCGTCAGTATTGTTCCCAGCTATTTAAATTCTTTAACTTTTTCAAATATCTGGCCTCTGACGTTTATATGTGTTCGCTGAGCTCCACTTGCCATGATTACGGCATATTTTGTTTTGTCTTCATTTATTTCTAGGCCCACCTCTTCAGCCGGTTGCATGATGTTTTCATAGTTTTTATTAACAGTTTCTAGATTATCGCCCAGAACGGCGATGTCATCCGCATATGCGAGCACTTGCGTGACTCCGTTCAGGGATGTTCCGGCCATGTTGTCGTCTTGTACCTTTCTGATGACATAAATGAGCACAAGGTTAAAAGGAGATGGTGAAAGGCCATCCCCCTGTTTTAGTCCGTCCCGGATTTCAAATGGTTCTAAGAGGTGGTTTTCTATTCTAACTCGCCCTTTGTTTTCGTTCATGCAAATTTGAATGAGGGCGGCATATTTTTTCGGGATCGCCAGCTCAACCACAATATGGTAGAGTCTTTGCCTTGCGACTGAGTCGTAGGCTTTTTTGAAGTCAACGAACAGTTGGTGAACCGTCTCTCCGTATTCCCACTTCTTTTCCAACAGTTGCCTTATTGTGAACATTTGGTCACTTGTTAACCGGTTCCTACGGAATCCGCATTGGTAGTCTCCCAATATTTCTTCTGCGTACGGTGTGATTCTCGCCAGTATGACATTTGTTAATATTTTGTGGTTGAGAGCAATGATATTGCTCTGTAGTGTTCGCAATCAGATCTGTCGCCTTTATTCGAAATGGGAACGACTATTGAGGTTTTCCATTCCTCCGGAATGACTTCTTTATCCCATATTGTTTTGATGAGTTGGTGGATCTTTCGGGCGGTTGCCTCTCCTCCAGCTTCTCAAGCTTTGCCGGTATGCAATCGATTCCGGGAGCCTTGTTATTTTTCAATCGATTTATTGTTTCTACAATTTCGTTGAAAGAGGACTCTGGGATCTGAGGCTCAGCTGTACGTACGTCTGGTGTGTTTATTTGTGGTTGATGGGTGCGCACAATGAGCAGGTTTTCAAAGTACTGCTTCCATCTTCTCGTGATATTGTTTGTTTCTGTCACCAGACAACCGTTTGTGTCTCGGATTATTTTGGCTCTCCCGCGATAGCCATTTCGAATTGAATTTATGCCGGCATACATACCTCTAATATTCTTTGCTCTGGCATTTTCTAGGATTTTTTCGATCCGAGTCTCCTCCCATTCGCGTTTTTTGCTTTTAAAAAGTCTCGTTGCCTCTTTCCGAATTGTTGCGTATCTTTCTGCGTTGAATTCATCATATCCTTCTATGTGGATCGCGCTGAGGAGTTTACGTTGTTCGATCTTTGCCCTGCACTCATCGTCAAACCAAGGCCCGGACTTAATTATTTTCTTAAATCCTAATACCTTTTGGGCTGTTTGTTTGATTGTATTTCTGATCGATGTCCATTTAGTGTCCACACTATTGGCTTCCTCTTCTTCACTGCTCCCATTTCCTAGGATGATAAATCTATTCGTTAGTTCGTCTTGATATTCAGCTCTTTTGGACAAGTCCTTTAGTTTATCAATGTCGAACTGATTGGTTGTCCCCCGTGACTGGCCATGTGTGTTCGCTGCGAGCTGACTCCTGATTTTGCCCATCACTAGAAGATGATCGGAGTCGCAATCTGCTCCTCTATATGATCTTACTTCAAGGATATTCGAGTGGTGTCTTTTGTCTATGAGGAAGTGGTCTATTTGGTTACGCGTTACGCAGTCGGGTGATATCCATGTTTCTTTTTTTTTTTATGGTTTCGGTAGGAAGGTGGAAATCTTCAAAAGATACCTCTAGACCGATCCAGGGGGATGCCGGGTTTTTACCGACTAAAACCACCTCCTGCCAGGCTCATATTCCCGTTGATCCCCGCGGAACTTTCTTTTAGATATTCCATCGCGGGGCGGGACGGAGTTACCTGTTACTCCGCTCGTTACGTCGCAACTGCTGCATCATTTCACAGAGAATACCACTGGTTACGGACCATGCCTGTTTTGAACTAAGCATATATTCTATTACTCCAGCCGGAGTAACTGTCCGTCTCGTGTGTCTCTCCAAAATCGTTCATGCGGTCTCGAATCTCACGCACTCTGTGAGTACGTGTTCCGCATTCTCTATTTTGCCTTCGCAATACAAGCAGTGTGGGTGATTCACATGCTTATACTTGTGCAAGTATTGCTGGAAGCATCCATGTCCTGATATTAGCTGAGTCAAGTAGCAATTCAGATCGCCATGTTTTCTTTTCACTCATGTTTCTATATCAGGTATCATGGTGTGGGTCCATCTTCCTTTGGTGGAAGAATACCACCTAAGTTGCCGTTCTCTTAGGCTTGAGAGCTGTAATTGTGTCTTTATGGATTTGTTTGTGCTTGAACATCACTACCATTTATATTGACGCTGCGAACGTGATAATTCTAATTCCATTATCATTTGAAACGTCGTGTGGGCTTTCTTTACCTATGGTTGGTTGGAAGATATCTTCCTTTCCAATTTTCGCAACGAGGTCCACGAGGAGGATTTTAACATTGAATGATGAGATTCCATCAAATACTTCCTCTAGGAGATCGTAGAACGTATTCTTCGTTTCTTCGTCAGTGGATTATGTTGGGGCTTGTACGTTTATAAATACAGAGTTGTACCATGGGACCTGTAATTTTAGGACCGACATTCGGTGATTAATAAATCTCACATCTTTTACATGGGGCGTGATCTTATTGCTTATACCAGTACCTCCACACGCCAGTGTAAGCCCGTGGGTTTCAATTACTTGATGTGGGAGTCTGACTTCCTGAAGCGCGACGATGTCCATTTTATATTGTTTCGCGTTTTCTACGATCGTCTGTATCGCGCCTGAGTTATATAATGTTCGAACATTCCACGTGCCGACGCGTATATCCCACTTTTTCCGCTTGTTCCCTACGTCTTCTTTTTGCCGAGTCGGTGTTTTCTTGATGATTTGTTCTCTTATGGTAGTGTCGGGTCATCACACCTACGCCTACCGGGTTTTTCATGAGATTGTTTTTTTGTATATTGATTATTCATTTTTGTTCCCACGAGTCTTGGGGTTTCAAATGGTCCGCCATATCAGAGCTCAGTTTTGGTGTGCTAACGTCTGCTTACTGCTCTGATTCGACCCGGTGTCAGAGAGGGGCTGTTATAATACAGCCGGTATACCCCTGGCTGCAAACCATCTAATGGACACGGTGACGCGTAGCACCCTGGATTAGAGGTGATGGATCTTTGTGTATTACTCCTCGCTAGCCTGTCTGACATGGGTGGCCCTACTGGAAGCGTATGCTTCCGTCAGCATAGCCTGAGTGATTCATTATAGTTTAAGCCCCCGCACCACGTCAAGGTTTCTACCAACCGGGAGCTCTGATGAGTCCAGTGATGCAGAAATCGAGCCTGATGATAGCGAGACCAAAGTAGCGAATCTGATGATATTGATCTGATCAATATTATACTTGAACAAACTAATTTATACGCTCAACAATTCTCAGAAAGCAACCCTAACTTGAAGAAAGTGGTATCCCACAACTCATAATGAAATGAGATGTTTCATAGCATTATTAATTTTACAAGGCATTGCGAAAAAACCATATTTACAGATGTATTATTCTACAAGAGAAAGTATTAGTACTCCTTTCTTTGGTAAAGCAATTAATTGAAATAGATTTTTACTGCTATGTAAGTTTCTTCATTTTGAAGACAATGCAACGTTTGGTTGTATAAATCCGTCTAGTAAAGTTGCAAAAATTCAAACCGTTTAAAAACGTGGAACGCTTCACGATTTTGCGTGTCATCCTTTTTAGCAGTTGCTACAAATTCGAGTTATATATAAACAAAAAGAAAAATTATGACCCTTACCAAAGTGGACTCTTCTGTTTGTGTCGCGCAAGCATGCGACATACAAAAAACTGCAAAACCTCATTATTAATGGTAACTTTTCTTACGTTACTTTATACGCCAACTTTTTTTTTCAACAAACTTGTTAGCAGTTGCTACAAATTCAAGTTATATGTATATATAAAAAAAAAATTATGACGTTTACCAAAGTGGACATTTTCTGTTTGTATCGCCCAAGGATGCGACGTACAAAAATCTCCAAAAACTCGTTATTAATGCTAACTTTTCTTACGTTAACATACTTTATACAGACGTTACTTTTTTCAACAAACTTTTTAGCAGTTGCTAGCAATTAAAGCTGTATATAAAAGTAATATAATTAAGTACGCTTATTTTTTCTACAATAAATTATATAGTAACGCAGCTTTTCTTAAAAACAACTGAACAACTTTTAATAATCTTTATTATTTATCTGCCCACGTTTCAAACCAGAAACCAGCTAACCTTGCACTTAGCGAAACCTGGACAATAACTTATACAGATATTTCCGGTTTCAATCTACTTGCATATATGGTAACTTAGTTCCCCTTATTCTTTCCACATTATGGTCTAGCCACATACATACGAAGTGATATTGCTTATCAGCTTCTGTCACAATATAGACTCTACTCCAATCCAGAATTTAATTTATCGTGGCTAAAATTTCACGTTCGTAAGCATATCATACATTACTGCTTTCTTTACAGAAACTCAAACATGGATAGAAACACATCCTTTAACGAATTTGATGCTGTATCTGATTCTATCGATAGGATCTTGACCCTATATCCGCACACTGAAATCGTTATTGCGGGTGATTTTAATGTGCATAACTCTCAGTGGCTTCGACCCTCCGGACACACTGGCCTGAAGCTCTTTGCTGATTCCAATAGTTTAACTCAACTCGTGAATGAGCCAACATAAGTACCAGACATCAGTATGTCCAGTTGCTTTTTATTTATTTTTTATGTATATTACACTTCTCTCGGAAGAGGCGAATCTATAGCGCCGACTCGTTCCGAGATGCCAACAAATAACTGTTGAAGTTCTTTTTGATGAATTGCAGCTTGTAACGCTCGGGAAACACTCGCGCGGGGAGGGAATTCCACAGCTTCCCGCTTTGCTGATTCAAATAACTTAACTCAACTCGTCAATAAGCCACCCACGAGTACCAGACATAAATGGTCATTCCGCCAACACACTGGACCAGTTTCTCATCTCCCACCAGAACAAATACCCAATTGAAGTTTCTTCACCCTTAGGTATTTCAGACCACTATTTCGTGCCAGCTAAGTTTGCTCTAACTAACAGCAACGTTAACGAGAAAACTCCCAAAAGAACAGTATGGTTCGACGAGAAAGCCAACTGGGAAGGTTTGAACGGATTTTTTGGTAGGTTAAATTGGTCGTTACTTTTCCTCAGTGATGATGTTGACTCTATAGCGGACACATTGACAGACACGATTCTACGTAGCATGCGAACCTTTATTCCACATAGAGTCACCATCATCGTCGGCACTACAACCGGGATCCGGTCTTGGCCTTATTTAGCAAGTCTCTCCACCGGTATCCGGTCCTTATCCGAGACTTGTTAAATTGTCTATAATAATTTGTTTTTCTGGGCAAGGTTATTAACCTTGCGCCAACCTTTCTCAGGATGTCGCAGCATACATTGGTTCACTGCTTGGCGGGTGCCAAAGTAGCTATCCAGGGGTGTCACGTGGAGACTCCATGTCAACTTGGATTGAACAGAGACAAAGATCGTCCTGGCCTTCGCCGGGTTGAAAGCACAGACTTTACCCTATATGTTCGCTCTTATCCCCCTTTCCTCGTAGAGTAATATGTGGTTCGATTTCGGGTACAGAGCAGCCATTAGGACTAAAGAGTTGAGCTTCCGGTTGTATAAATCAAATAAACTGAGCAAAACCGGAAAAGATTTAAGCGAGCTGGAATTGACTGCAATGCCCATATTCAACGCGCAAAGTTGAGAAAGTGAGACAAAAAATACTACACTCTCCCACAGGTAGTTGAAACTTCTGGGCATTCATGAAAATCATCCAAAACTCGGTCTCGTCATCCATTCCTTCGCTAGTCAATGACAAACTAGCCACCAGTGCAATAGAGATGACGTATCTACTTGCTGCACGGCGATCTTTGCAGTGAACTGGACGCTGCCTGATACCACAACAGTTCCACGTCGCCATAAGCCAGATTAACTCCCGAACGCGTACTGTTGCCCGAGCAGTCAAAGAGCTAAACGCAAACAAATCTCGGTGGTGGCCTCTGGGCGGAGTTTCAGTTCTCGCATCAATTCCCCTTTTGCTGTCTTTAGAATTTTATTTACGCAATTTCTAAATTCACTTAGCTTGGGTTTGGCCTTCATAAACTTCAGCATATGTTTTTTCCCCGGTTTTGGATATTATTATAGTGTCCGGGCGTGGTCTCCTTCTTTTCATAATGTTGGCCTTCCCGGTATCACATTTTGGAGCATCTTCACCCTTCAACCTCACATCCCTCTTCCTTCCCCTCTGGCTGATTGTAAACCAAATGTAATTGGGTGACTCATCATTGATCTTCCCCGGGAACCTGCTTGCATCTGTGTGTGAGCTTTTCTTTGGCTGGGTTTTCTCGTTTCCATCGCTTGCTTCAGCCGGCCCAGATGGCTTCTATAAGCGATTTTCCACTTCCTTATCATAAAGGCAACCAATGATCTCGACCAGCTCTCGCACAGCATTAGTAATATGCTTTTGCTTTTTAATTTTGATCGTCCTTGTCAATTCTGGGATCCGTTCTCCGAGTTACCCGAACACCAAAGAACCATCATCACCTCCATCACAGTTCTGACGCACGCTCGTCTCTAAATCGCCACTGCTTGTTGCCGCCATAAATTATGCAAAAACCTTCCTTTAGACTACTATGAAAAGCCCCTCTGTTGCTGTCGGGAGAGCAGGTTTTGTGTCTTCTATATGACTCGTCTCTGAAAATCCAGAATCCAAAATCTAATTTGATAAGACAAAACTTACCGTACTGAAACAATCATCATCATCTTCATCATCGGTACCACAACCAGGATCCGGTCTTGGCCTTATTTAGCAAGGCGATCCACCGGTATCCGGTCCTTATCCGAGACTTGTTAAATTGCCCATAATAATTAGTTTTTCCGGGCAAGGTTATTAGCCTTGCGCACTGAAACAATCACCAAGAGGTAATTGAAAACACGTATGGGATCCACTTTGCCTTCTGACTATTGTATATCTTTTTTTCACTTCGTTATGTGCTCTTTGCTTCAATTAATTTTTTTTCTTTTTTTCACTGTCTATTTTGACACTTTTTTTAATTATGATTCCTTTATGGGCCTTTAGTTACCTTTTTTTTTTTTTTGTTCTCACTTTGCCCCACAACACTTTGCGCACTGCACCACACTCGCGTATTAATTCAAGAGTCGCAGCAATATATAGTACGAGGGTTGCCTCTTATGTTTCGGGATTTGGCAACCCTAGTTTTGCAATCCGGCAATTGACAGCTCTGTCGTAAAGTTGGACATTTTTGAGGTTATACGCACTCAGAACGTTTTGACATACGAGCACTATTTGTGTTGTTTACAGTAACTTAAAAGATTCATCTCGGCCCAAAAGTGGAATTAAATCGTCAACATTTTCGTGCGATTATTTTTAGAACTTTCGGCGTGGATTAACTCAGCAACAGTGCATGGATGAACTTAATTCAATTTTTGGCGATGAAGCTCCATCAAGGACCAGTGTTTATCGATAGTATGGTGAATTCAATCGTGGTCGTAGTTCACTCCAAGATGAATTTCGTGAAGGTCGTCCAAAATCAGTTGTTGTTCCGAAAACCATTGATGCTGTCCGCGAACTGATATTGGAAGATCGTCATGCGACCTATCGTGAGATTGAGACAACCTTAGGCGTTAGTGGGACCAGCATACATTCAATATTGCATAAACATTTGACTGTCAAAAAAATTTGTTCGCGTTTGATCCCACTCAATTTGTCAATCGCCCAAAACAAGGCTGGTGTCAATTGGTCGAAAGAAAACAGGAAAGTGACAGGTGATGAATCGTGGATTTACGCGTATGAGCCCGAAAGTAAACAGCAGTCGACTGTCTGGGTGTTTCAAGATGAGCCAAATCCAACAAAAGTTGTTCGCGCACGAAGCACTTCCAAGCAAATGGTCGCCTGTTTTTTCGGAAAAACTGGACATGTCGCAACCGTACCACTAGAACAACGCAGAACAGTCATTTCTGAGTGGTACACAACCATTTGTTTGCCAGTTGTCTTCCAAGAAATCAGGAAAACCAACCGCCGAAGACGGATCACTCTTCACCACGACAATGCGAGCTCTCACACATCGGCTGCGACAACTGCATTTTTGAGCACCCAAAACATCGATTTGATGGGTCATCCGCCGTATAGTCCTGACTTGGCACCGAATGACTTCTTTTTATTCCCGTACGTAAAAAACAATCTGAGAGGTCAACGTTTTTCGACACCTGAAGAAGCGGTTGCTGCATTCAGAATGCATGTGTTGGAGATACCTCAATCAGAGTGGCAAAAGTGCTTCGACAATTGGTTCAAACATGCAAAAGTATATAGATCTTCATGGGGAATATTTTGAAAAACAATAAAGTGATTTTCGATGATCAATATTTGTTTTTGTTCTCTAATCCCGAAATATAAAAGGCAACCCTCGTATATGAAAAGATGTGCGTGCCTTAACTACTCTGGACATAGGAAAGCCATAGTCCTTTGTAAGGTAGTGAAGAACTAACGCTATAAAAAGGTGGAACTGATATTCTATAAGTATAACTCCACGGACGCGTGTACACGAGGATGTCTCAACTCGGGTCTTTAGCTCTGTAATTGTTCTGTGAATGCTCTGATATACGACTCTGATAATTTTTTCGATTCTCTAGTGTGATGTGTCCTTCACTATAGTTGCGTTTGCACAATCTGTTTGAATGGCCACATTGCTACCGTTTGCGTCTGTCAAATAAACTTAAGGAACTTAACTGAGTGACGGTTTCTAACGTCAGAAATGCATCAGATTACGATAATTTTCGTTAGCTTCAGGATCTATAGGCGATATGAAGCGATGGCTTTGGTTTTCCACATAACATTAAGCAACATATAAAGTGGCTATATGAAGTGTAGTGAGACTTGAACCTATGAGGATGATCATTACCATATCACGAGGTTTTCAAACCTCGAAATAAATATGTATAGGGATGCTAATTTAAAATATTTTTTGATACAATGCGATCTTGTTTTTTATGGTCTTACCCAAGTGTTCTCTCATCATCATCATCATCATCGGCACTACAACCGGGAACCGGTCTTGGCCTTATTTAGCAAGTCCTGAGGCTTGTTAAATTTTCCATAATGATTTGTTTTTTTTTTTTCCGGGCAAGGTCATTAGTCTTGGGCCGCAAGTGTTCTCTATACATATTAAATTAAAAAGTCAATAGTTCGGCAGAGCTCACTCACTCAATCAAGTGCTGTGCATGTAACTGTTGGCGCCATTAACAAAGATACCCAGTCCTTGTATCGAGCGCCACTGTTTCGAACATCCATCGCATTCACTTCACGTCCCCAGGCAGAAGTATAGATTGAATTATTATCATCAATATCGCCGCATTCATATTCACAGCCGTGCAAAATGAGTTTTTTTGGATTGATATAAAATTGCGTACAACTGCACTTCACATACGCAATAATCAGTGTTACCTGGTGGTTTTAGAGTTGCCAAAGTGTCCATTTGCAGGAAAAACAAGAACTTTTAGAATGCAGATAAATTATTATTCATGAGCCTGTGCTTGTCATTAATATTCAACACTTTCACTTCGAATGCTCCTGGACGCGTTTCCAATCAATTTGCACCTGCGAGACATACGATTTGTTACGTGTCTGATTAGGTTTATGAAATGTGGTAGCTAATTAAAAGTTCATTTGAGGAAAAACCTCATTTCAAAATAAATCCGTAACATGAAACCTCGAACCATTCGGACAAATCAAAGAGTAACTGGTAATCAAAGAGTCAATGGGTGAATTTTCACATCTGTTCAAAGATTTCGAGCATCGAAAAGTATTTTGAAAGGGTGATACGTTAAGGTTCACTTCTACTTACTTCTGAAGCTTAATAATCGCCTTATTTGTATCTTGTTCACGTGATCTCCTCCGAATAAGTAGCATTATTAATGGCCTACATAAATTCAAGTTATGTCCATTGAGGCCTAAGAATGATGACTATTTATGCCTGTATGATTTGAACAACCTACTTGTACTCATAAGTCTGCAAAATACCTTTCTCAGTTCTAATTGGGGACAGTATAGGAAGCTGATATATTTGCCTTTGCCTGAAATACAATAGAACAACAGACCTGTTCGAGCACAAAACGATTCTCCATTCAACAGGAATGGCCGTACTACGTGACTTGCATACAAACTACAAGTAGCTTATAAACGCCGTACACAAAGTTATGCGTTGGAACGGACCCTTGGTAATATCTGTTGAAATATGTTCGCTTTATATCTTCTAAACGGCCGTCGATGATTCGTGGACCCCGTGGTTATTCACCTGAAATCCAATTTCAAGTTCAACAGCAATCACATAAAACTTTATTTGAGTTTTGTTTTTCTGGTTTCTTAATACAACTTACAATACATTTCAATTGTTCTTACAATTCACGTGTGCAAAGGGCATTTTCGATCCCCACAAAAGAAGGTCGTTGGCTTGGTAATCTACAATGAACTTATGTCGTTGATTGTGGAGGAGTATATGAAGATGTTCTCTTCACATTTTAATTATATTGTCTAAAAATTGCTTTCGGGGTTTAATAAAAGATTGTTCGTGGTAAGGAAGCTTTTTATTTCCTCCATTAATCGGCTTTTGAATTATTCCGCTTAATGCATTAAAATGTGTGGGTGGGTATCAATACCAGTCATACAAGCCGGGATGTGTAACGCCTTCAATGGATCCGAAAAATTGCAGCAAGTGTCTTTTTTTTAGGTAATACTTTATTCATTCCACCATCCTTCCTAAAATACGTTGTGTGTTTACGAGAGCACACAAAAACAGGAACAGAAGTAGTTTTTCATATTAAATGTCCTGAGTGGGAATACATTACTTATAATCTAAATCTGATAGCTGGAGGTGAGTAATCAGTTCCCTTTTTTTTATTTTTTTTTTGTAATAGATTTATATATATATATATTTTTTTTTTGGGGATATATGCATTTTTCATGGTCCCGCCAAAGGATGTGTAATCTTTTAAAGATACCGCGAGCCCGAGTCTTTTACATCTACGATTCACAGAGTTTTCCATTCATTTCATTTTTCAACCATTTTTTTATTTTCTTTTTATCTTCTTAGGTTAATTACATGCTAGACAAAAAATGCTTAAATTCTAGCTTAATTATCTTATATTATAACTTACTGGTCCTAGCAGACGCTCTAAGCTAAACATTACATAACGACTGTATAATTTGCGGCGACAGAATTTTGTTTGTGGGAGTACTTATAATAATTTAAATGACAAAGAAAATTTTTGAAAACCTTGTGTCGAAATTTTGTTTTGTTTTTTTTTCTTAAAATTTAACCTACATTTTTTTTTTTTTTTGATATAATTTTATTTAAAAAAAACTTAACTTAACTTAACTTAAATCTTTAACTACCCTAATTCTAGAAAAGCTAAGTCTATGTAAGCTGGCTGATAATACTGTTATTCTTTACCGACTTTGGTATCCAGGTTTTTATATGCCATTCAACCACCAGAGCTGTTGACGCTGTCCAATACTATCTTCCCGGTCTCTGTGGTAGATAGCCCTACTGAAGCGCAAGAGATCTTCTTCGGTGCGCGTTACTACCCGCTCGTAGCACAATCGCCCGTCTACGGATGATCTACTTACATGATAGATCAGCGGAATTCCGGATCTATCCTGTATAAGCCCTTTCATGTCCATATCAAGGAACGCCTCTGGTGGAACAAAACCGTTGCGACGCACGTTCTCATACTACAGGGTATTTGGATAATAAACCCCGAAAATTAGGTCATTGGACGAGCTTATTGCTCACGCAATATTCCCTCTGATTAATTTAATCATAAAGTTATCCACCCTATTTATGTACGTCTCATTTGAATAATACTTTTTATAGTCCGATTCCGGTGTCCGATATAATCTGAGACAACTTCTGAGACACTTTCTTTCGAACACCCGAATCTTTTCCATCAAATTTAGACCTATGTTAAACCATACTGGACAACCATATATGAGCATTGGCCTGATTAGCGTCATGTAGTATATGACTTTTACCCTGCTGTCAAGTTGGCTACTGTGAAATAGCCTCCTTGTCATCATCATCATCATCGGCACTACAACCGCGATCCGGTCTTGGCCTTATTTAACAAATCTCTCCACCGGTCCCGATTTCGAGCCGATGTCGTCCAGTTTAGCACTCCCAGGCTCTGGGCGTCCTGGTCTACACCATCCCTCCATCGCAGACAAGGTCTGCCGCGCTGTCTCCTTCCATACATCCTGCCACAAAGGACTTTCCGGGCAGGCTCCTCTTCGCTCATTCGAGCTAGGTGTCCCGCCCACCGGAGTCTACCGAGCTTGATTTTTCTTACAATATGAGCTTCAAGGTAGATTGCGTACAACTCATGGTTGTAGCGTCTCCAGAATCGTCCTCCCTCACATACAGGGCCAACAATTCTCCTTAAGACCTTTCTCTCGAACGCGGCCAAGAGTTCAGAGTGCCTTTTATTAAGCACCCAGGTATCGGATCCATACACAAGTACTGGTAAGACCATGGTCTTGTACAGTAGTAGCTTGGATGTTCTGGATAAATTTCGGGATTTAAAGAGCCTTGATAGGCCATAGTAGGCTTTGTTGGATTTAATCAGCCGTTCGCGTATTTCTTCTTCCATATTGTTATCGGCTGATACTATTGAACCAAGGTAGTTAAAGGATTGCTCTACTTCAAATTCGTGCTCCACTACCCTGATAGTTTGACCAACGTTAGGTCTTCTCTTCGCAGAAGTTGCCACCATGTACTTGGTTTTTCCCTCATTAATGTGCAGTCCC
Organism: Microdon myrmicae; assembly: GCA_963931805.1. Lineage (NCBI taxonomy): Eukaryota > Metazoa > Arthropoda > Insecta > Diptera > Syrphidae > Microdon > Microdon myrmicae. The sequence continues at coordinate 93,366,345 of OZ007502.1, forward strand.
AGTTTTTGTGCCGCCTGCTCGATCTGGGTGAAGGATTCCTGTACCACCGATTCGGTTCTACCGATGATGTCGATTTCATCTGCGTAGGCAAGTATCTGGCTGGACTTGGTGACAATAGTCCCTCTTGTTGTAACGCCAGAGTCACGGATTGCTTTCTCCAACGCCAAGTTGAAGAGGAGACAGGCCAGACCGGCCCCTTGTCGGAGTCCATTATAGATGTTTATTGGTTTGGACAGCAATCCCGCTACTTTTACTTGACTAGTTACGTTGGTCATGGTCAACCTACAAAGTCGTATCAATTTATTGGGAATGCCGAATTCTCTCATGGCATTATATAGTTCTACCCTGGCTATGCTGTCGTAGGCGGCCTTGAAGTCTATAAACAGATGATATAGCGGAATCTTGAATTCCAGACATTTTTCCATCGCCTGCCTAAGGGTGAATATCTGATCAATTGCTGATTTGCCTGGGATGAAGCCATACTGATATTGAAAAATGATGGCTTTAGCGTATGGGGATATCCGGTCTATCCGGTAGGATAGTGGAGAGTATCTTATAGGCGGTACGCAGCAATGTTATACCCCTATAGTTGCTGAACAGTGTGATATCTTCTTTCTTATGTATGGGGCAAATTATACCACGACGCCAATCTTCCAGCATCTCCTCTTGCTCCCATACGTGCACCACGATCTCGTGAATTGCGTGATGTAACACTGTCCCTCCTTGTTTGATTAGCTCAGCTGGTATGCCATCAGCTCCAGGGGCTTTATTTGATTTTAGCTGTCTAATGGATTTTAGTGTTTCCTCAATGCTTGGTGGCGGCAGCATTTGGTCTTGGTCTTGCATTGGTGGAGCATCCAATTCTTCTGTGAGCTGACCATTTAGCAATTCATTGAAGTGCACTTCCCATCGCTCCAGAATGCCTTCAGGATCGGTGATCAGATTACCCTCTTTATCCTTGCAGTAAGTGCAGCGTGGTGTGTACCGCGTCATACGGATTATTTGGTAGAACTTCCGCGCCTGGTGCGGACCTCGCTCTCTACTTTTCTCTATTTCACAGACAAGGTTTTTTTCCCAGGCACTTTTCTTTTGTCTGTGAAGTCTTTTTTCAGATCTTCTGAGCTCTTTGTAGTTATCCTCGCGTACCCGCGTCCTATGAGACTGCTGCATTGCCCGGTATGCAGCATTCTTACGTTCAGTCGCTAGGTTGCACTCATCATCAAACCAGTCGTTCCGATCTCAACGACTACTGCCTAAGATGGAGTTGGCAGTACTAATGACAGTATTCTTAAGGCGTGTCCATTTCTCTTCTACGCCCGGCATTCTGGCCCCAGGACTTACTCTCCCTCCGTCGAGCTCTTCGAGGGCGAGTCTTAACGCATGACCAAAGGTGTTGCTGGTGTTCTCATTGCGTAAGGCAGCCGTGTTGGTATGTCTCCGTAAGGCAATCCGCGCTCGGAAAACGGTACCAACAAGATAGTGATCCGAGTCGACGTTGGCACCTCGGTACGTTCGTACCGTCATCAGGCTCGAAGAGTGGCGGCGATCTATCAGCACGTGGTCAATTTGGTTGCGAGTGGCTCCATCAGGTGATACCCATGTGGCTTTGTGGATATCTTTACGCGGAAACCTGGTACTCGCAACGACCAAGTTTTTCGATGCTGCCAATTCGATGACTCGTAGTCCATTGTCGTTAGTGTTCTCATGCAAACTATGGGAACCTGCGTAGTGCCTGAAATCCGGCTCCCGACATATTTTCGCATTCAAATCCCCAAGAAAGATTTTCACATCGTATCTTGAGCAGGCATTGAGGGCCCGTTCGACGTTCTCATAGTATTCTTCTTTTTCGTCGTCAGGGGACTCCTCTGTAGGTCCGTGAACGTTTATGAGGCTTATGTTCTTAAATTTGCCTCGCACGCGAAGAGTGCATAGCCTTTCATTTATTGCATTAAAGCCGATGATGGCAGGCTTCAGTTTTTGGCTGACTAGAAAGCCTACCCCGAGCACATGGTGTTTTGCGTGACAGCTGTAATAAATGGCATACTCATTTCTTTGAAAAACACCACTCCCCGTCCATCTTATTTCTTGTAATGCTGTTATGTCAGCCTTATATTCGGACAGGGCATCGGCGAGCTGCTGTGCAGCTCGAGCTCTGTATAGTGAGCGTATGTTCCATGAAAAAATTCTTAAATCATTTAGCCATTTTCGTTTCCGTGGTCGTCGTCGTGTATCCGGTCCATATCCGAGGCTTGTTAAATTTGCCATAATAATTCATTTTTACGGGCCTGGTTATTAGCCTTGCGCCAACCTTTCTCAGGATGTCGCTGCATGCATTGATTCACTACTTGGCCCGGTGTCAAAGTAGCTATCCGGGGGTGTCACGTGGAGACTGCATGTCAACTTGGATTAAACAGAGTAAGGATCGACCTGGCCTGCGCCGGGTTGAAGGCAATCAGAGACTTTGCCCTGTATGTTCGCACCCATCCCCCGGCCTCCTTTTCATAGCAAACGTTTTTCTAACCTTGACCAAAGCAGCCTCTACATGTCTGTTGAAATACAGATATTTGTCTAGCCAGATGCCAAGGTATTTAACTAAACTCTTGGTTTCCAGTTTATCTCCATGTGGTCCCACGATAACTAGCTTTCGCCAGTTTTTCCTTGTGTCGTTCGTCGCTTTATGTAATGGAGTTCTAAATAGGATGGCTTCACATTTCTGGAAGTTGATCTTAAGTTTCCAGTCATCGCAAAAGCGCTGGACGTTGTTGAAGTCTCGCTGTATTAAACTATTTATGATCTCAACTTTCGGAGCTGTTCTGTAAATTATGAAATCGTCTGCGTACGCAATAGCCTGCGGAAGTGCATCTAATAAGTCGCTAATGTAAATGTTAAAAAGAATCGGAGAGAGTACCGCACCCTGTTGCAAGCCATTCTTGATATTATACGTTTTATTAGAGGTCACATTACCACTTTTGACCACGAACCTCCTGTCCTTTAACATATCGTAAAGTACATATAGTAAAGGCTTATGTATGCCATGTCTGACCAGTTTGTAATACAACCCTTCGATCCAGACGGTACCAAATGCTTTTCCCAAGTCGATCAGACAGGCACCTATGCATTGGTTCCTACATTTATTCCATTGTATGTCGGAGACCTGTTTAGCTGCGGTATATGTGGTTTCATGAGCCGCCTTAAAGCCAAACTGGTTATTTGGAATAATGTGGTTGTCATCTACCCATTTTAGCAGAGCTTTGTTAATGGTTTTTTCAAATACTTTACTGATGTTTGGGAGTAAACATATCGAACGCATGTTCATTGGGTTTGTACAGTCTTTGCCCTTTTTTGCGATGGGCTGAATGATAGCCGTTTTCCAACGCGCGGGATAATATGCATTATTCAACGCATTGTGAAACAGGACCGTGTATATATCTATTGCCTTTGGGGGCAGGTTCTTGAGTACGACGTTAGGTACTCCATCTATTCCCACTGACTTTTTGCTTCTTAATGAGTCGAAGATACTCTGGATTCCTTCCCTTGTGATTAAAAGGATATTAGTCTCACCATTGGCATTAATGTCAATTGACAGATTATCGTCACTGAATTCGGTAAAACCCGGATTCTCCGATTGCCAAAGTGAAATTTCATTTCGGAGGTGCAGGTGATTCAGTAGAATTCTGTTCTCCAGGTCGTGATTTCGGTGAAAGCTTTCATTCACCTTGTACATTTCCTGACAGACAGCTCCCACAGCGTTCACCTTTTCCAAAGGATCTTCGATCACGAAGAGCTCACTATTGAGGATAGCGTTCTCTGTATCTATACCAATGTTGGTTAGCAGCTGCTTGTTTACATCAGTACGTGGAATTTGGAGACACTGAATCTCGTTTTGATGATTTCTCCTGAATATTTTATTTATTTGTGGGAACATATTCGCGTTATTAGTTTTTATAGCTCGAATTCTGTTGTTCCAATACAAATTTGTTGCTAATCTATAATTAGCTTTAAGTAATAGTTGGAGGTTTTTTAATCGGGATTTCAGTGATATTATCTCCTGATCTTGTCTGTCTGTAAACTGTCTGTGTAATTGTTTTAGTTTCGATAGCAGTCTGCTCTTTTTCTTGTGGAGTGCGTTTATTGTTGTGTTTCTGTACATGTTTATGTTATCTGTTACTGTTGTTTTGGGAATTGTTTTGTCCATTGTTCGTTTTACGGTTTCGTCCATTTGTTGGATGTATTTGTCGATTTCGTCATTTGTCAGGTTTGGTAGATTAAAGTCATTCGAACGAAGTTCTCTTGTTAATGATCTGGTGAACCGCGGCCATCGCATTGCCCCGTAGTTATAGGGTTGCGGAATCACGAATTCCTCCAGATCTGCGAGCTCGTTCGGAAGCTCTATTACTGCCGTGAATGCACAGTGGTCACTATCGTATTCAATTGTCCGTAAACAGTTTGTGTTTCGTCTGTTGGTGTTAAGTAATCTCAGTCGAGAGTCGATTAGCAAGATATCTAAGAACGATCTACCTCTGGGGAACGATGGATATTCCGTAGCTAGCAGGTCAGTTCTATATTCAATATGATACTGATCTAACCAACCAGCCAACTGATTTCCTCTGGCATTAGATATATAATTTCCCCAATTTCTTTGCTTGGCGTTCATATCTCCCCCTAGGATAAAGTAGTTTTTGCCCAGTTGCAATTGTAAGCATCGAAAGAGTGTCTCGAGCTCTGCTATAAATTGGTTATGTTGGTTCTCCTCAGGCGCGTAGACCGCAATCGCATACAAACCTCTTCCTTGCGGAAGGGGCATGCGTACGATATAGTCTTCCAACACCCGGAACCTGCGCACTTCTCCACTATATATTACTTTATGATTGATCCCTTTTCTAATAAAGATTGCGAAGCGTTCAATGAGCACACGTGACTCATTTCTTTGAAATGAATGTTTGAAAAGACCAGTTTTTGATTTGATGAGTAAATCATGGTTGGCCAGACAGAATAGGCAAACACCTTTGTAGTAGCAACTGTTCGTAAGAGGGTAAGTTGTGCGTCACATTTTTCTTATCTAATAGTTTTCCGTCCAAACGATCTGACGTAAAATAGAACAAGAAACTGGGTAACGTTTCTCCGCCTAAATGTTCAGTATGCAAAATTCCAATTGAGGTAGTAATAATCAAATAGCTAAAATATCGGTTCATAAACCCATGGCAACCAAATCGGAAGTTAAACACATTTCTTTCAGAGGAGTAATATCTAGAAAAGCGACCTCGCACTTAAGAGTTTTGTGAGTCCCCAAATCCAACCGGCAATCGCCTATTTCCAAGTAAAATATATCTGCGGTAATGACCGTGCCCCGTTGCATCCGATCACATCGATTCGTTTATTTCCTGGGGGGATACATTCATCCACGAGTTCCTTCATCGTCATCATCAGCACTACAACCGGTATCCGGTATTGGCCTTATTTAACAAATATCTCCACCGGTCCCGATTACGAGCCGATGCCATCCAGTTATGTATTCCCAGGCCCTAGGCGCCCTGGTTTACGCCATCCCTCCATCGCAGACAAGGTCTGCCGCGCTGTCTCCTTCCATACATCCTGCTACAAAAGACTTTCCGGACAGGTGTCCCGCCCACCGGAGTCTACCGAGCTTAATTTTTTTTACAACATTACCTTCAAGGTAGATTGCGTACAACTCATGTTTGTAGCGTCTCCGAAATCGTCCTCCCTCACATACGGGGCCAACAATTCTCCTTAAGACCTTCCTCTCGAACGCGACTAAGAGTGCCTTTTATTGAGCACCCAAGTCTCGGATCCATACATGAGTACTGGTAAGACCATGGTCTTGTACAGTCATAGCTTGGATGTTGTGGATAAATTTCGGGATTTAAAGAGCCTTGATAGACCATAGTATGCTTTGTTTGATTTGATCAGCCGTTCGCGTATTTCTTCTTCCATATTGTTATCGGCTGATACTATTGACCCAAGTTAGTTAAAGGATTGCTCTACTTCAAATTCGTGTTCCACTACCCTGATAGTTTGACCAACGTTAGGTCTTCTCTTCGCAGAAGTTGCCACCATGTACTTAGTTTTTCCTCATTAATGTGCAGTCCCAGTTTTTGTGCCGCCTGCTCGATCTGGGTGAAGGAGTCCTGTACCGCCGATTCGGTTGTACCGATGATGTCGATTTCATCTGCGTAGGCAAGTATCTGGCTGAACTTGGTGACAATAGTCCGTCTAGTTGTAACGCCAGAGTCATGGATTGGTCTCTCCAACCCCAGGTTGAAGAGGAGGCAGGGCAGATGGTCCCCTTATCGGAGTCCATTAAAGATGTTTATTGGTTTGGGCAGCAATCCTGCTTTTTTACTTGACTAGTTACGTTGGTCATGGTCAACCCACAGTCGAATCAATTTGTTTGGAATGTCGAACTCTCTCATGGCATTATATAGGGCTACCCAGGCTATGCTGTCGTAGGTGGCCTTAAAGTCTATAAATAGATGATATAGTGGAATCTTAAATTTCAGACATTTTTCCATCGCCTGCCTAAGGGTGAATATTTGATCAATCGCTGATTTGCCTGGGATGAAGCCACACTGATATTGACCAATGATGACTTTAGCGTATGGGCCTATCCGGTCTTGTAGGATAGTGGAGAGTATCTTGTACGTGGTACTCAGCAATGTTATACCCCTATAGTTGCTGTACAGTGTGATAGCTCCTTTCTTATGTATGGGGCAAATTATACCACGACGCCAATCTTCCGGCATCTCCTCTTGCTCCCATACGTGCACCACGATCTCACGAATTTCGTGATGTAAGGCTGTCCCTCCTTGTTTGATTAGCTCAGCTGGTATGCCATCAGCTCCAGGGGCTTTATTTGATTTGAGCTGTCTAATGGCTTTTAATGTTTCCTCAATGCTTTGTGGCGGCAGGATTTGGTCTTGATCTTGCATTGGTGGAGCCTCTAGGTCTTCTGTGAGCTGACCATTTAGCAATTCATAGAAGTGCACTTCCCATCGCTGCAGAATGCCTTCAGGATCAGTGATCAGATTACCCTCTTTATCCTTGGTGTAAGTGCTGCGTGGCGTGTACCGCGTCATACTGCTATATTTCGCAGACAAGGTTTTTTTCCCAGGCACTTTTCTTTTGTCTGTGGAGTCTTTTTTTTAGATCTTGTGAGCCCTTTGTATTTCTCCCTGCGTACCCGCGTTCTGTGAGACTGTTGCGATGCCCGGTATGCAGCATTCTTACGTTCAGTCGCTAGTTTGCACTCATCATCAAACCAGTCGCTCTGATCTTTACAACTGCTGCCTAAGATGGAGTTGGCAGTACTAATAACAGTATTCTTAAAACGTGTCCATTTTTCTTCTACGCCTGGCATTCGGGCACCAGGACTTACTCTCCCTCAATCGAGCTCTTCGAGGGTGAGTCTTAGCGCGTGAGCAAAAGGTTGCGTAAGGCAGCCGTGTTGATCCGAACCTGATCCGCGGATGCAATACGTCTCCGTAAGGCAATTCGTGCTAGGAAAACTATACCAACAAGATAGTGATCCGAGTCGACGTTGGCGCCTCGGTACTTTCGTACCGCCATCTTAAACTTTCTCGTTATCTCGGGGTCAACACCTCCCGATGACGATAATGCAATTTCGTTCCCCATCAACCCAATTTCCGATTTACGACTCCGAATTGCAATTGCGTTGAAATGCGAAGTCAGCCGATATACCCCCGTCGGTTTGCGTCACAGTTCAACTTCCGCAATTCCAAAGTGACCTAATAATTTTTAATGTGCAATTAAACGATTTCTATTTCAACGCTTGTGGCGAAATGTGGGTCAATTAATTGCATTATCTTTCTGGGGGTCATACGGGTTTTAAATCGGTTGGCATTTTTTGGTTTAAATGCATCAATGACATTATGTTCAACATCTTTGTCTAGGTCGTCATTGATACACTTAACACACGCGAAGAGTGCATAGCCTTTCGTTTATTGCATTAAAGACGATGATAGCAGGCTTCAGTTTTGGCTGACTTGAAAGCCTACCCCGAGCACATGGTGTTTTGCATGACAGCTGTAATAAATGCCATACTCGTTTCTCTGAATAACACCACTCTCCGTCCATCTTATATCTTGTAATGCGGTTATGTCAGCCATATATTCGGTCAGAGCATCGGCTAGCTGCTGTGCAGCTCGAGCACTGTACAGTGAGCGGACGTTCCATGAAAAAATTCATAAATCGTTTAGCCATTTGAGTCTCCGTGGTCGCCGTCGTGTATCCGGTCCATATACGGATTGATAAATTTGCCATAATAGTTTGTTTTTCCGGGCAAGGTTATTAGCCTTGCGCCAACCTTTCTCAGGATGTATCTGCATGCATTGGTTCACTACTTGGCGGGTGCCAACGTAGCTATCCAGGGGTGTCACATGGAGATTGCATGTCAACTTGGATTGAACAAGGACAAGGATCGTCCTTGCGTTCAGCGGGCTGAAAGCAATCAGAGACTTTGCCCTGTATGTTCGCTCCCATCCCCCCACAAGTTCCTTAGCTTTAGCCTTTTATAGTCGTGAACTTTCTGGCATAACTTGATTGATCTGATCGTATTCAACGTTGCCGCAGTGGAAGGTTTGTTGATCGCTCTTAAAGCCAGTGATGTCAGTTTCCTCGACTTCTTCTCCAGATAGAGTGAACACGCGCGAGTAACTCATGAAAGACAATATCAATCCATCGATGTCCGCTTTCAGAGACTACATTTCTTTAATTCCGGATAAACCTTTGTGGGCATATTGTTGAATGTCAATACTAATTCCTATAATCCTTAGAAAGCCATATTTAAAGTTATGTGGACACGTTAGTACTTGCCCCTGACGTTGTCGGTCTATATCTACAACAACCCAAGTCCAAAATTGGCCCCAAATTGATAAAACTTCGGTACCACATATAAGCCATCCTCAATTGAAGTAGCACTTGACCGTACCAGTATCCATATATAAAGCAAATGAATAGAAATCCATTATCCAAATAAAATATGCATTCAGGGATGGAAATTTCATCCTATAATTCGACTTTGATTTCATCATCATCATCATCATCGGCACTACAACCGGGAACTGGTCTTGGCCTTATTTAGCAAGTCCTGAGGCTTGTTAAATTTTCCATAATGATTTTTTTTTTCCGGGCAAGGTCATTAGTCTTGCACCGAAGGCTCCCCGACGGGGAATCGAACCCCGGTCTCCCGTGTGGCAGGCGGGTATACTAGCCACTATACTACCGAGGAGACTTTGATTTCTCTGACACTAAATGATCCTTTTCCACGGTTTCCAGAAAAAGCATCAACAGTTGACCAAACATGGTACCCATTAAATAACGTAGTCCTTCATTGTCTACCCGAGCATAACAACTAAATGTACTTTGTTTGAAGGTAGAAGGGACAACTATGTTCATATGTGGTTTGCAAGTAAGTTTACAAGCCAATGTTAGCACCGCTCTTAATTAAAGGAAATATTCCACCCACAAAATAGCAACATGAAAAATCCGAAGGCAAAGCAAGATTAATTGTCTTAATTAGAGGACAGAGACAGGGGGTGGAGTGAGAGATGTAAGGAATAAATCGGGTATATTGGCCCATTTTCAACTAATGTGATTTTACTTCGTGGTTTCCGTGTTCCAGAATCCTGAAAGTTATCCACACTGAAATCGCCCCCAATAATCATTTCAATACAACAAAATAACGTTAAGAGCCCTAACTGGCATTTCCATCTAAGTTTGAATTTTTAAAGAGGGTGCAGTAATGAATGATATGCAGCGTACATTTTTAATTTTAATTTTTTGTTTATTTTGGTCTAAAATTAAGACTACATTGTGGCAAAAACGTTGGTAACGAAGAACATTATTTAAACCCACGCTAAAAAGTTTCAAACCAAAGCATACATAAGCTGTGTGATCGCTACGTTAACATTCTGACATATGGCGCTGAGGATTCTTTTGATTCTCTTTTAGTGTTATATTCTTTACTACAATTGTGTTTGTGTAAACCTGTTGGGATTGCCACAACTTGATATGTATATGACTGTGCTCCCCTCGTGTGAAGAAAGAGGCATTTTGTTGTGTCCAAGAACGTTGAAATATAAAATATCATTAACAAAGATCATCTAACTTTTATTTGTAAAAAAATTGGTTTGTGATTAAATATATGCTCAGGCACAGGAGAGTAATGGCACCTCAAACAATGCATGTTGCAATGGTCAACGCGATACTTGTGTATCATCGCAACGACTCTAAAGATCAATGTTATCAATTGAGGTCCCTCATAGATTTTTTTGTATACACTTCTCTCAGAAGAGCCTACAGCTCCGACGCAGAGCCCCTAGATATCCTCAAATAATTGTTGGAATGTCGTCTTGAACAAATGCAGTATGTGACAGTTCGGAAACACTAGCAGGGGAGGGAGTTTCATAATTTTCCCGTTCTGTAACGGAACGAGTTCTGAATAACACTACAAATCTCAGAGAAGCAATTCCCGTGATAATATCTGTAAAACAAACAAAAGTGTCCTACGGGTCTTCGATGCGATAGCCACTGTATTTCGATCACTGTACGCTATTATGTGGGTCGAGGGTATGCTTAGGAGCAGAGGTTCAAATGTGGGGACAATATTCGAGCAGGGGTTTAATTCGAGATTTGTAGAGAAGAAGAGTTGCGCAGGAGCTAAATATTTTTGGCTCTCAAAAGATAACTCAGTTTTCTGGAGACGGACCTGACGACATTCGATAGGTGTTCATACTACGACACATTCTCACGGACCGTGGCCCCAAGAAAACGTATACTTTCCCCAGATCCAAGGGCCTGGGCCCTCGCCGTCAGTTGTAAAACCGAGGCTCCAATTTTCCTTTGTAAACGTTGTATATTGCGTCTTCAGTCCGTTAAAGTCGCTAAGACTGACCATCCCCTATTTTAGGATTCTATTCAGAGAGTTGATCCAGTTACATCACAACTGGAGCGACATTGATGTGTTAATCGGCCGATTATTAAAAAATAATGAGCGAAACCATCATCATCATCATCGGCACTACAATCGGGAACTGGGCTTGGCCTTTTCCATAATGATCTGTTTTTTCCGGGCAAGGTCATTAGTCTTGCGACAGAGGCTCCCCGACATAAAAAGGAAAAAAAACGATATATCCAATTATCGTCCCATTGCCAAGCTCTCGCACATTCCCAAACATTTCGAAGGCCTTCTATATGAGGCGTTATGTTTTCGCTGCGCACCCATCATCTCTCCGAACCAGCACGGCTTCCTCTCAGGCAGTTCCATTACTACTAATCTTGTCGAATTCACATCCCACACACTCCTTATCCTAGAAAACGGCGATGAGGTCGATGTAGTCGCTACCGACTTTAGCAAGGCCTTCGACAAAATCTCCCATAAACTCATTCTCTTCAAGCTATCTTCCCTCGGTTTCGAACCCCTGCTGTTTAAGTGGGCCTCAACCTATCTCAGTTATCGAACCTGCCGCGTGCGATTTAGATATACCCTCTCCGATCCTTTTTTCCCAACCTCGGCCCTCTCATATTTATCCTATCCATAAACGACATAGGCTCTTGCATTAATCACTCCTACATCTCGCTTTACGCGGATGATTCCAAAATTTTCAAAACAATCCGCTCTCCCCTGGACTCCTGACTTCTCCAATCGGACCTCTTGACTGCTTCTCGACTTGGTGCCAAAATAACTGCCTAGAAATGAATATCGTTAAATGTCACACAATCACCTTCTCTCGGAAGCGCTCCCCCACCCAGCCACGCTCCTATCTCTTACTGAATCAACCGGCGTTCTATGCGACAAGGACCTCAAATTTATCGCACATATTGATCACATAATCCTCAAGGCCAACGCCGCTCTTGGGTTTGTCAAACGCTGGTCGAAAAAATCCTTAACCCCTATGTCACCCGATCAATCTACACAACTTTTGTCCGGCCACTACTCGAATACGCTAGTCAGGTCTGGTCCCCGTATCAAGTGACTCACATTCGCAGGATTGAGGGTGTTCAACGTCGTTTCTTGCGCTTTGCCCTCCGCGGACTAAACTGGGAAAATCCGCTGATTTTACCACCATACACAAGCCGGCTCCATCTAGTCAATCTAAACACACTTGAAGAGCGCAAAGTCCATGCCGACATCGTCTTTGTCCATCGCCTTCTGTCTGGCTCAATCAATTGCCCAAGCTTGCTCTCTACTTTAACATTGCATACAAACCCCCGTAACGTACGTAACCCTCGACTGTACGTGCCCGCTCATCACACTTCTTACGGCGCTAACGAACCCATCTCTCGTATGCTACGACAGGCCAACTCTTTCCCCACCTTCTTCGATTTCAACATCTCCACTCCCGCTCTTAAAGGACGTCTCAGAATAAACCCGTCCTAAACCCGCCCCCTCCCTTCAATAACCCCTCTACTCTGCAATCCTCTCCTCTCCCTTCATCTAACTAGTTCTCCCCTACACCTTTCTAACCCCCGCTCCGGTATCAGTTCGAACCCATGCCCTCCACCGTCGCACAAAGACCGCGTTTACCACCGCCACATACACTCGCTCTTCCCTGGCCTCCTACCTCCCCTATCGCCCAGTAATCTTCAACTTCCCAATTTTCTTCCCCTTTTTTTTCGATTGAATAATCGAATAAAGTCTTAACCACTACTCTAGACTTTAAGATAGGCTGTAAGGTTTTATGTTAAGTTAAATTTAAGCTTGCAGTAAGCTAAATAAAAATGGGGGATCCGCCTTCAATCAATCAAATTCTCTTCTCTTCTCTTTACCCACGCCGCAACGATGTTAACAATCCCTTTCAAAGTTTCATACTATAAAAGAAAATGACCTTTGCGATTTCACATAATTTACGAATGTGTCAACCAAATCAGTGCTGAAACAGTTTATTACAATGCAAGTGAATAATAGAGAAGTAGCCATTATCAGGGTCTATCGGCACACCATAGCCTTGATATTGCTCATAGTAGCACGGCAGAAAAAGATATAGGGGCCAAGCGACACATCCAATGAACAAATGTAATAAAAAGATAATTCTATCTGTATACCAACATGATGAGTGGAAATAAAATGCAGTGGTCTTTATTAATAGTATAGTGGTTAGTATCCCCGCCTGTCACGTGGAAGACCGGGGTTCGATTCCCCGTCGGGTTGCCTCTGGCCCAAGACTAATGACCTTGCCCGGAAAAACAAATTATCATGGAAAATTTAATAAGCTTGCTAAATAAGGCCAAGACCGGTTCCCGGTTGTAGTGTCGATGATGATGATGATGATGATGGTCTTTATTGATATGTTCACCCATCTAGTATCGATCACCACGACAACTAAATATCACACAAAATATAATTTAAACCTTAATATGGAAACAAACAATACGAAGAACTTCTAACAATGGGCCGGGGCTCGTAGCACCCCTAATGGTCTGTTTTTAGTCTGTTTCTAGGTATCTCTCAATTTTCAATTTGTTTCAATTTTGCATAATAAATCGGGTTTGAAAAAAATATCTGCGAGATGGGTGCCGCATTTGCTCTCAGCTGCGTTTCTGTGCAAATTAGTCACTGTAGATGAAACATGGACACACCACTACACTCCCGAGATGAAGGAACAGTCAAAACAGTGGATTGTTGAAGGCGAACAGGCTCCAAATAATGCAAAGACGGTGAAATCAACTGGAAATGTTATGGCTACCGTGTTTTTGGATGCACGTGGTATTATCTTCATTGTATATTTGAAAAAGGGACAGACGATAACTGGACAGTATTATGCGTCATTCATCCTGAGAAAGGTTGGCGCAAGGCTAATAATCTTGCCCGGAAAAACAAATTATTATGGACAATTTAACAAGTCTCGGATAAGGACCGGATACCGGTGGAGAGACTTGCTAAATAAGGCCAAGACCGGATCCCGGTTGTAGTGCCGATAATGATGATGATGATTATGCGTCATTATTAGATCAAGTAAATGAGAAAATAAAAGAAAATTGTTCTCATTTTCTAAAGACTTATTGACCTCGTATAGTAATAAATCGTTGGTGTTTTTTTTTTTTTTTTTTTTTTTTTTTTTTTTTTTTTTTTATGATGATACCATCGAACACTGTCCACAAATACAATACTTTATCTGATACATTCACATTTATTTATTAATTACTTTTTGTTTTATGCAGACCCGATGACATACTCGATCGTTACTTATTGACCTGCCCTCTTATTTCACATAAGCATCACGTAGCTAAAGTTTCAATTTCTACTCTCCTACATTTGAATATATATAATTTCACTACCAATATCCATCTCCCAAAACAAACCCAAGAATGAAAATCAACTATAATGGCGTATTATTTCTGTCACTCTACGACAATGTCACAACCCGTGGCCTATCACGATAATAACCCACTCAATACAAATGCTACTTCGCATGTCGATCTATATCACCTTGATTCACTTAATTTTTTGCTAAAATACCTAAATACCATTCATTGCGTTTATGGCAAACAAGTCTACAAATGAAGACGAGTTCAATACCTGAATTATTCAGCGACAAACTGGTTTATTGATGTCCAACTAAATTTATGTATTATGTAAATCACAAAGTCACTCGATTAGTTCCAATCAGTTCGACCTTAGATTAACCTCGTAGAAAATCGATATTGTTTGCCATGTCACTTCATGTTATGATTGATCAATTACCAAATGTGGTGTCAAATTGAAATTTATAATTCCAAATACTCGATTGCACTATTACACCTCTATTGACTTAATTTCTTGAAAGCCAACGCAATTAGGCAACACCTCCGCACACTCTTTCAACCGCCACCCCAGTCAGTAAACAAAGCTGACATTGAATATCGCCTAAGAAACCGTGACTCAGATTATGATACAAAAGTCGTCAATTCAAATCCGTACGCCAAAGCAATTCCCATTTAGGGTCACAAGCGGAAAATGGAGCAAACCGAATCAGGCTTTTCTGGTTCCGACAATCTAGATAATTACATACACAACCTCAGAGCTCAGACAAATTTGAATTAGAATAACAGTTACTTTGTTCCCTAAGCAATTTATATGAATATCAGCCACTTTACACACTCTCAGTATTCGCAAGCTAGAGATATAAAAGAAATAAAACCACAAAACCAACACAAAGCTTATATCCAACTTTAATTTCGGGACAATTAATCACAGGACAATAATTTTGTTATTTATCTTTCTATTTTAGTCACGAACTGCGACTCCTGCTCGTCGCCCATCTATACGCCGACGTCCGCCTAAAAAGTCACAACCGTCCGCCGACACTTCTAAAAACGAACTAATCTCTGAAGCGACTTCTACCAACAGCACACGAGCCAAAAGTGAAGATGCTAATGCCTCAGCAACAACCGGCTCCGTATCAGGTCTATTTAAATATAACCGTCGGACACGAACAAAGCAACTGACGACAATCGCAGCCAAGCTCAAGTCGTCTTCAGTAATTTCATCGATTCCGGATGAGATCAGTAGCACTGCGGCATCTTCGAATGATATCACCTTTGTCACCATCAACAAGGCATCCAATCAAAAGTCTCCCTCATCTGCGCTAACCAGACGTAAGCTCCTCAGGCCATCGAACATCAATAAACCAGGCTTAGTAACATTCCCGACGACTCTAGACAATGGCAGCGTGCCATCATCTGATGAAATTGGTAAGTCCATGAAAATTTAAGGAGGCGGGAAAGATAAACTTCAAAAACCACATTCCACACGATCACTCAGGCTGCTAATATACACCACGGATGTGTTTGGGTCTTGTATGTAACACACGTATCGGCAGTGGTTCACATTTACATGAGGTTATGAGTCAGCATGGCACCAGACTAGCAAGGCAAGTTACCTGCAACAGGCGACAAGCCAACTAGCCTCTTAGCGGCTATTGTGGACCTGAGCTGCTAGTTAATACCCGAAGGGTGTACGTATGTCGATCGTCAAGCACTTTCCCTTTCAGTCGTGTGGTTTTCCCTGGACACGCCTGAGCGATATTCATAATGATGAATGAGCTAACGATTTATCGACCATCCAAAAGATGTACTCTGCTTGCATGAACAATTAAGACGGATCTTCAGGTTTTCCACTGCGTGTCTTGAATTTTTACGAGAAAGTGCTAGAAGAGGGCATCAAAATCATAGGCGTGACTCGAGGAAGACGGCCAAGTCATTCAATCAGATTCGGACCGAGATCTGAGAGAAATTTAAAACGCTCGACAGATGGAACAATAGATTTACCGAGAAAGGTTTTGTGTTGCTGAAGGTGTCGAGGTAGATGAGCTTTGAGTTGGAATCTTTCTTCTGCCTTCCATTTAAGTGATGGGCATGACGAATTTGTTTGAACAACTTTTCACAAATACTTATTGCATTCATTGGTTCATTAAGCTTTAGTTTTGTCTTCCCAGACCTTCCTACAAAAATTAAAAAAAACGATTAAACTGAGGTAATAAATTCACCATATTAGAAGGTTTACATGGTTGTTATAACTATGTTTTACAACATACAGATCATCAACTTTTGAAATTGATGTCAAAAGTTTCATAGTTAAATGGTGATCGAAATGATTCATTCATTAATTGAATTGTTTCTTGGGTTGCATCGTTTGTGATCCTGTGTTGTTGAAACCACATCCATACCTTGCAATTTAGGCACAGAAAACTTGATTATCGACAGCGATAGCCATTGCCTAATCGGCCGCACTTTCAAATAAGATTGGTCAGATGGTGCCTTCAGCTCAAAACACTGCACTAAACAATGACACGATTGTTTCCTAACAATCATTCGGAGATTCTTTGAACGTTAAATTCGGTTATCAAGATGAACGTGAACTTCATCGCTGAAGATGATTTTGTTTAAAAAGTCAGCTTGTTATTTTTCCACAATTCAATTAAGGTACTCTTTTCGCTGTTTATAGTTTTATAGCTTTAATTTTTGTATTTAAATAACACTACGCTTTTTATTTTCCTAATTTAAATGGGAAAGGTTACTTTTACATAAACATGTCTTTACCTACTTTACTGACTATCTACGAGCACTTTATGTAATTTGATAAGATGACTTTTGACTTAATAAGAAGGCAATTATAGATAACTTGACAAAAACTTATTCCTTAAGACGTTGCAGGGGTTTCGAAAATTTAAATATAAGCACTTTCTTGATTTTCTTTTTAATCTAAAAAAATATTATTTTATTTAAACCTCTCACAAGAGTAACATCTAAGCTAAAGTTTTTATAATCGTAGTCATAAAATGATTTCCATTAGAAAATTAAATTGAAAATTGAATCGTTAAGATCTAATTTTCGGGAAAATCGGTACCCAGGGCAAGTTAGAATATGATAACTTTATTAAAACTAAGAAATTTAATATTTTTTGTTAATTGCGGAATTCACCAGCTTGTCCCTGCAGAGTTATATGGAAAAGAAATCCAAAATCCTCTAAAATTAGTCCACGTATAGCCTTGTAAATAAGTTGTGATCATAACGACAAGAAACTTCTATTCATAGAGAACTCAATCCTATCTTTAAAAAGAAACTGGACCGAAAATCCATGTCTACTGACTTCAATAATAGAGTTTTGAGAAAAGCACGATGGATCTGTAAGTAGCAAAAAAACAAAAAGACATGTGTGCAGTTCACTCGCGGTAGAACTGAAACCTTCAACAAACTAAACTTCGAGAGAATGAGACGAATGTAGAGTATCAGGAGTAGGATAATTGTAGGGTTTACTTATTATAATTTCATACATCACCATCATCGTCGGCACTACAACCAGGATCTGGTCTTGGCCTTATTTAGCAAGTCTATCCACCGGTATCCGGTTCATATCCGAGACTTGTTAAATTGTCCATAATTATTCGTTTTTCCGGGCAAGGTTATTAGCCTTGCGCCAACCTTTCTCAGGATGTCGCTGCATGCATTGGTTCACTCCTTGGCGGGTGCCAAAGTAACTATCCAGGGAGTCACGCGGAGACTGCAAGTCAACTTGGATTGAACAGGGACAAGGACCATCCTAGCCTACGCCGGGTTGAAAGCAGAGACTTTGCCCTGTATGTTCGCCCCCACCTCTCCTATTATTTTATTTCCAAATTTAAAAATTATTTTACATTTGACTCTACATACTCGTATATTACATAACATCATCAAACGAGATGCATCTGATAAATCTTGGTTTGATAAAAAATTCCAGCAGATTACAGCGGCGGAAAAATAGAGCTTTTAAGCAATGGCGCTTTTAAACATTGGCGCTCAACAAACCGAACTTTTTTGTTAGAATCAGAAACGCGTGCAACCAGGCGATTGATACCGCGAGGAAGGTTTACAATGACAGAGTGGACAGTGAACTCTTTGAGCCCCCAACTGGTTCGCATTCCTTCTAGTCGATAGCAAAGGCTGTCAGCAGTAACTTCGCTTCCTACTCTTTTCCTCCATTAGCGACGGGTACCGGGACAGTGGTCACAAATTCAAAAGATAAAGGTAATGTATTCGCGAATTTATTTACTGCGAATACAAACCTCGATGCGGGTCTTTTGGGGAGTTCTTTTTTTTTGTTTCGGTAGGAAACAGTTTTTTTTTAGTTTTGAGTTTAGTGAGGACAGAACCCTCATTTATCAGGCTTTATCCAAACATAAAGATATTAAGGAGAATTGTTGGCCCCGTATGTGAGGGAGGACGATGTGCAATCTATCTTCAAGCTAATGTTGTAAGAAAAATCAAGCTCGGTAGACTCCGGTGGGCGAGACACCTAGCTCGAATGAGCGAAGAGGAGCCTGCCCGGAAAGTGCTTTGTGGCAGGATGTATGGAAGGAGACAGCGCGGCGGACCTTGTCTGCGATCGGGGGATGGCGTAGGCCAGGACGCCCAGAGCTTGAGAGTGCAAAACTGGATGACATCGGCTCGAAATCGCGACTGGTGGAGAGATTTGTTAAATAAGGCCAAGACTGCATCCCGGTTGTAGTGCCGATGATGATGATGTATCCTTAATTAAAGCCAACGCCATCCTTGGCGTTCAACGTCGTTTCTTGCGCTTTGCCCTCCGTAGACTAAACTGAGAAAATCCGCTGACTCTACCACCATACACAAGCCGGCACTCTTTAATCAATCTTAACACACTTGAAGAGCGCAAAATCCATGTCGACAACATCTTCGTCCATCGTCTTCTGCCAGGCTCAATCAATTGCCCAAGCTTATTCTCTTCTATAACATTATACACAAACCTTACTTGCCCGCTCATCACACTTCTTATGGCGCTAACAAACCCATCTCAGCACGCCTCGGCAGGGGAAGTCAGGATAGGAACGATGAACCTCGTCGTCGCGACAAAATATGAAGGAGACGGGAAACAGTTCTAGGCTATTGATACTGGGGGTGAGATTACTTTCGGTCAGAGCGTATATATCAAAGGGAAGGGAGTGAGTATTTTGTAAGATCGAATAGGTTTTGGACCGAAGTCCTCTGACATTCTGATAGTAAATGGTTTAGGGTGAGAGTATTGGGAGACCCCTATGGCGCAAGGCTAATAACCAACCCTTCCTTGCCGCCTCTGGGGTCCGTCAAGGTAGCCACCTGGGTCCTCTCCTATATATACTGGCCATTAATGACATCGATAAGGTCATTAAGAGTCGGCGGGAGGATAATAACCTTGCCCGTAAAAATAAATTATTATGGAGAATGTAACAAGCCTCGAGACTTGCTAAATAAGGCCAAGATCGGATCCCGGTTGTGGTACCGATGATGATGATTGGGAGGCCCCGTAGAGAGTGGGGTGGGCAGCCGATTAGGGCCGGGTTCGCTGCCTTGGGGACCAGATGCCATTTTCGTGCAAATGTATTGTGGGAGAGCCGAGAGGTTTTTTTACAACCCTTGCAGCCAATAGCACCCCTTCGTTGGTCGCGGGAGGTTTCTCTCCTTCAGAGATGTTCTATTCCTCTTGCACTCTCAACACCTCATCGCACTGTGGGAAAAGGGGCGCCACGATTCTGGTCATGTCACTTTTACATTTTTGCATTTGACTGCTGTTGTTGTGTAGTCTTTTCATGACTATCCTGTAAGCACTGCCCCATAGGTTGTTATTTAATTCATTCCTTAGGGAGCAGAACCCGTCATATTTACTTTTGCGGATCACATTCCTCAACTCCTTTCGTTTGTTGACGAATTCCGCACGTAATTGTGGGTAGGTGTTACGGTTTCTTGCTCTTTGTTGCAAGCGTCATAACATGTTGCAGTTCGATCGCACATAGGCAATTTCTGGGTCCCACCACTACACTGGTCGGATTGCCCCTGCTGGCTGTCTTTGTCGTGCCATACAAGCATCACATGCGGTAGATAGCCACTTCATGACTTTTCCAGCCTAAATAACATTTTAATTTATTTCAAGCAAGTAGAAATTCGAAATGTCAATAACAATGATTACCTGAGTTTAATTCAGTCCAAAAATTCCTTGTCTCTAATTAGATTTATTAGCAAGCACGGCACAGAAATTGCAACTTAAAACTCGGATATTGCACTGGTCAAAGCAAAACTGACGTGTTGTACTGCTCATCACAAAAACTCAAATCAACTTCAGAATGTGACAACTTTCCGTGGGGCGAAAGAACGAAAGCAACCAAAATAGGTGTCGTCTTTGAAATCATACGCACTTTAAGCCAGTTTGAATTATTTGCAGTCGTGTTTTTAAAATGCTCTATATAAGACCAAGTCTTCTCCTAGTTTCTGTTATATACTTAACTGGAAATAATGCACCAAGGAGTCACACACGACCAAATGTATGATACGAAAGCTTTTCATAATATGAGATTTCATATAAACACGATCATCATGATCATCGGCACTAAAACCGGGAACCGGTCTTGGCCTTATTTAGCAAGTCCTGAGGCTTGTTAAATTTTCCATAATGATTTGTTTTTTCCGGGCAAGGTCATTAGTCTTGCGCCAGAGGCTGGGGAATCGAACCCCGGTCTCCCGCGTGACAGGCGGGTATACTAACCACTATACTATCGAGGAGCCCGTAAACACGATATATGTTTAAAATTAATTAATGGGTTTCATTTTTATTTTTACAACATTTTTTATTTTTCTTTTTATATTCTTAATTTCTAAATTAAAGGCTAGACAAAAAATGCTTAAATTCTAGCTTAATTATCTTATATAATAACTTACTGGTCCTTCGCAGACGCTCTAAGCTAAACATTACTTAACATTTGTATAATTTGCCTTTCGGCGACAGAACTTTGTGGCAGTATTGATAATTAGTTGAAATACAAAGAAAAATTTGAAAAACTTTGTCAATTTTTTTTTTTTTTTTTTTTTTTTTTTTTTTTTTTTTTTTTTTTTTTTTTTTTTTTTATGTAAAAGCACTTAATTAATGGCTTTCCCAATAGGGACAAAACGTTTTTAAAACATCATGACAGCCATATTCAAAATGTTGGAAATGTCAGTAACTGTCCTTAGACATTAGTACCGTTTAATTTGAAATATTTCTACTTTAAAATAAAAACAAAGTTTTGCTTCTACCTTTAACTTTTTGTATTTGATTTAACTTTAAAAAACCTATCATCCTCATTGAGACACTCAACATATCGTCTCTATTGGTAAACCCATTATTACCTACTTCTTTCTTATTGGGTTGTACCACATGAAATGTCTGATTTTCGCTCAGTCGGAACCGAGCAGACGTCATAAAAGCCTTGGAAGATTTCACTGCCTCAAAAAGTCAGCACTTCTACGAAAAAGGAATATTTGAACTTGGATCTTATTTTGATTGAATAAAAATGTACGGAAAAATAAAATTGGCTTTTACATTTTTACTATAAAATCGGACATTTTATGTGGTACAACCCAATACTTGCCAACTTTATCTATTCACCCCTCAACTTCTATTCGCAGTATCTTTCGGTGTTATGGGTAAAAATTAATCCATTTCATTTAAAAAAGGAAATTGTAAGGCGGTTAATGGATTAACATATACCATCTTCCTATTATAATAATCCATAGTAGCTTTCGGTGAATCATCTAAATTCAAGCTGTGGTCAAGCAGAAGTGATTTATATCCGAAGCGGGCTGTTGAAGTAGTAGGAGCATTCCACGCCAATACCATTTGGCTGCCATTAATTATCACCTAACTGAGAAGTCTTAAAAGCATTGTGGTAAGGTCATAGAGGCTTCTGGTTTTTTAACTACCTCTTTACTGATTATAACTTTATTGATCACACATCCCACTTAAGTTGTTGAATTTATTACTACTTAACTTAGAGACCAATCAACAAAATTGAGACACAAAATTAAAGGCAAAGATACCTTTGAAATGCCATATTAAATATTCCCTATATTGAATATACAATCCCACATCTGTATTTAAGTAATTGGTTCTTAAGTTAAATGGTATTAAGAAATCCACTTTGTATTTTTATCGTTCAATTGTTTGGCGGCATATGGAAATACGATTTCTCGAGACACATGTTCGTATAGATAACATAAGATATGCATAATAGCTTCGAAATGGGCTTACTGCGTCAGATGACTGCAGATGCTGAACGTGTTCACCTTCAGAGTCATCGCCATCAAGTGAGAAATAAACGGAGCGCGAGTGCTTCATGACCACTTGTCGAAATTGTTCAACAAACTGGTAGTGCCAGATGTTTGATGATTTTTTCACACACATCGCCGATTAGGGAAATTGTTATGCAAAAATTAATATTCCACAACACAGGTGTGACGAGGGACAATATTTTTATTACATAACATTTGCTTGCCGTTTGCAATTGTCTTTGAAAATAATTACTCTTATAAAAGAAACAGTTATCACAAGAAACTTATAGTATATGAGTAAATGTTATGGTATTTGGACCAAAGTATTTTACTAAATTGTGGCTGCTGGGAACTTTGACACCCAAATACCCAGCTAATTCACATTTAGAATGCATGTTAAAATGAAACCACATTCTTCGATGTCTGACAGAATGAGTTTCTAGGGTCTAATGATCGAAACAATATGTTTTTCTAGCGACAAAACTATTTTTTATGATGTGCTTTGACACCTTTAACCTCTTATGTTATATGTTAAGGCACAGTGCGGGTGAAGGAAGACGGGGGGGATTGCAAAAGCAGAGGTCGATACATATTGATCATAAATGCCTAAAGATCCTAACCGAAGCGAAACATATGGCTAGGCACACTGCCCTACGCTCGTGTACTTCGACTGAAGAACGATGCCTTATGTTAATCTAATTTCAGCTTTCGTGTGAATTTTTGGCGGTTTTATATCTGTCCTTGGACGGGTATTGATGACTGCGGTGTTCCGCCGAACAACGTCCGCAGTAGAAGGAATTAAACACCGGAACACGGAGACGATCACACAAATGAAACACTGCGAACTGTTTTGTTTTAATTTTTGTTTTATTTTTGAATTACTTGTTGTAAAGGTTTAAGGATTTAATACACACATTTTCTTAACATTTTGTTCTCACAACGACTTTACACAATCGGAAGGAATATATATTTTCTTTACAAATGCAATCTCACATGTTGTATTCCAGAATACTACCCTTATTCGCTTTAACACTAACTCATGTCCTTTCAAACACAACCCTTAAACCTACATCCTCACATATCTTACATTTTCAGTTAATACAATTCATAAATAAACAGACACAATATTCTATATCCAGTCACTTACAGCACATTTCATAAATAAACAGACACAATATTTTATATCCAGTCACTTACAGCACATTTCATAAATATGCCCCTTTTCATAACAAGCACATTTTTCATTTCAAAACATGGCCACATTGATTTTCGTTCAAAGTTTATTCAAAATTCTAAGTCACAGAGACTTCTAGATTGTTTTGTTCAGTTTATACGCCACAGTCAGTTAGAACAAAATGTTCTTTATAAACAAGTAAATTTATATGAAAAAAGTAGAAAGAAGAGAGCTCAGCTTGAGATAGCTGAGTTCAATAAAATAAAAATAAAACGAATAATAATTATTAATAAAGAAAACTTTAATTATTTTAATAACCCCTTAATTTAATAAATATAATAACCTCCACGCTCTTCCCTCGAAAGAGGAAGCACGGCGTGGAGCCGTAACACACACCTCACGTTACTACTCGACACCGTTAAACTCGACTTTTTTTGTTTTCTCAGATCGCGGATACCTCCTCGGTGGGGTTCTCTAACTGGACTCCTCGTCGCGTTGACGATCAAAATTAGACTCCTTTTCCTATCAGAAAAATACCCCGATACAGATTGTATCTTTATCTATGCGGACAACTTTTCTCATTAGATCTGCTAACAGAATTTCTTAGCAGCATGTTATTTAATCCCAGGGGTAATTTGGATGCCTGAAAGGGATCAACACATACATCATCATCACCATCGGTGGTGGTGATAGCATTTCATCTCACGGTCTTCTGTTTGCGCGGCACATCTGGCGCGCAGAACGGAGATGATTGCTAGGACGTACAGTCCGTAGGTTTGTTTGCATTTTATAAACACACACTGAAATCCATTAGATCCTTCTGAGGGTGTGAAATACAAAAAAGGAACCGTGGGATCGGAGTAGTTCCCTTGTAGGTTTTAAACCTCATACATTTTTCGAATTATCTCGTTGAGATAATTACGGTTGCCGTTTCTTCTGTTCGCCGATGGATTTGGTGGTCTTTGTGGCAGACCACCCGCACGTGCATCCGTTGGTCGGCTAATTTGCTGGCGATAACAAATCCTTGTAACATCGTGTAGATGTTCAGGATTTTCGATTGTGCAGTGCTGGAATGCGGCGCATTTCAGTCTTTGAGGATCGGATGCATGCATGTTTTCCTTTGTTTCAGGTATGCTTTATTCGAACTGTTGAGCTTGACGTTGAAAGCTTTGGGACGTTCAGTTCCTTGCTTTTTCGTGTCGGGGTCAACGTTGACCAAATGTTTCAAGGCCCCAGCGGACTTAGTGGCACGCGTCTGTGGGCGCGTGTAACGTCTTCAGGGTAGGTATGTTCCTTGAAGGGTAGGAACCCTACCTGTGCGGAATTGTGCGTTCGTAGAACGCTACAAATTAATGTGTTCTCCATGATTAACACCTTCCGCATTTTTTGGATAATATCTGTCGATTCCTCTAGACAGTTGAAGAACACTTACAATTCGTTCAGGACTTTAATAAACAATTGGAAATCAAATACAAACTCAGAAACCTCCATTATACCTAGAAAGAATAACTGGCAAGATGATGTTATAGCGTTAAGCAAGGATAGTGAAGAAGGTGAATTGAACACACGATGAAACGATTGAAAAGCGAAGCAGTGAAGCATCAGACTACTGACCGTGTTTAGAATTTCATTTCCAAACTGGATTATATTCCACTGGTGTGAATTATTTTTTTTTTTATTTATCGCTTGGTATACGGTTCTGATGTATTTTTCTTATTCGATTTTTCGTTCGTGTTCTTCACTATTTCGCTTGTGAATCGTGTGTATCTGTTAGAATCGCTACAATGTTGATAAAGTTGAAAAAAAAATTACTGAACATACACTCAGTTGTACGAAAAGTCATCATCATCATCATCGGCACTACAACCGGGAGCCGATCTTGGCCTTATTTAACAAATCTCTCCACCGGTCTCAATTTCTAGTCGATGTCATCCAGTTTGGCACTCCCAGGCTCTGGGCGTGCTAGTCTACGCCATCCCACAATCGCAGACAAGGTCTGCCGCGCTGTCTCCTTCCATACATCCCGTGGGGATAGATGGTCTGTGCGTCGGTGTGGACTCTGATTCTACCATCCACTCACTACTTCCTCTAAATGTTCCACTGCTAAACGACAGAACGATCTCCAAGGAAAGGTACAACGCACCGCGGTTGATGGTTAGTAATTGGTTCTTACCTTATTGTTCAACACTCAACGATCTTATTGTTCAACAAAAATAAAACACTAATTTTGACTGTTAGTAACAACGTTTTATTTGGGGAAAGTTCGGAAAATTGTACGGCACGGACATTCAGCGTAACAATCACACTGGTAGAGGTTTTGTTTTTATCTTAATCACACCCGTTTAATTAACATAGGTTTACATCAATTCACTAAGAAAAAGAGTTCATTAGGTTTATTGGTGTATGGCGCCACTAGTGTTATCATTCATTAATAGTTCTATGTTATACACTTTCGTGCACACCCAACAGGGGGTGATAAACGGCTCGACCGATCCGTTCTGTGGTTGTGATACGACTCAAAAATTCAACCCTCGTTTGGGGTGAGTTTGGTGGTGTGATGAAAAGGAAATGAAATTTTACTTTTGGGACCGACCAATCAGAGTGGATCTCCGGTACATAGATCCTAACGAGGGTGTGTCCACTTACGCGCGGATCACTTTGTTTGCTCGTGATGCGAGCTCTTGGATGTACGAACCGTGGGAATGAAAATTCACATGCAAGAGTATAGCGTTTGATATAATAGTGAAGAAGAACGTGCGATTTGAACTGACGCTATGACAGTTTGAATCACCAAAAATTGTACCTAAGCGTTACCCCGCAGGCTACTGGCCGATTTTAGAATTTGATTTTTAAACTCGACTATACTCCACTGATGTGAATTATTTTTGTTATCGCTATGGTATACGGCTCAGATGTAATTTCTTATTCGATTTTCGTTCGGTGTTCTTCACTATTTTGCTTGTGAATTGTGTGTGTATCTGTTAGAGACGCTACAAGAGCATCTTTGGACGAAGTGTTTGCAGATGTTTAAATATGGTGCTGGCGATTAGGATGCGTTTGGGATGATTACACAATGACGGTTGTGTTTACATCCACGTTGATTGTGTATTGCATCCATAGCAAGTCAAGGATAAAATTCCAGTGTGAATATTTACACTGGCGAAGAATTCGGCACATGGCGCCGAGTTGCGCTATGCTTTGTAGGTTGAATAAAAGCCGCTCTGTGTACGGATACACTATAAAAATCTATCGCGCACGTGTGGGACAGCAAACGCAGGCAGACAGGGGTTCTGCTGATTGTTTCTATAATCCATTTCGGTTATCTAGTATGGCAACCGAAATGTTTTCTTTTTAGAACAATGCTGAGATGCATTGATGTATGCGGTACTGGCGTGCCGATTTCTTCCAGGAAAAATGATATAACGCATTAATTGCGTGAATGTCCTTGATGGGAAAATGCTTGTGGGTGTTAATGCGCTTGCATAAGCGAAAAACAATGAGGTCTCTAGAGCTTTAGGGCAGGAAGATTTAGAGGCAAGTGGAAAAGGTAGGAGTGGCGTCAGTAGAACAGTCACAATCCTGCCACAAAAGACTTTCCGGGCAGGCTGCTCTTCGCTCATTCGAGCTAGGTGTCCCGCCCACCGGAGTCTACCGGGCTTGATTTTTCTTACAACATTAGCTTCAAGGTAGATTGCGTACAACTCATGGTTGTAGCGTTTCGGCAATCGTCCTCCCTCACATACGGGTCAACAATTCTCCTTAAGACCTTCCTCTCGAACGCGGCTAAGAGTTCAGAGTGCCTTTTATTGAGTACCCAGGTCTAGGATCCATACATAAGTACTGGTAAAACCATGGTCTTGTACAGTAGTAGCTTGGATGTTCTGGATAAATTTCGGGAATTAAAGAGCCTTGATAGACCATAGTATGCTTTGTTGGATTTGATCAGCCGTTCGCGTATTTCTTCTTCCATATTGTTATCCGTTGATACTATTGAACCAAGGTAGTTAAAGGATTGCACTACTTCAAATTCGTGCTCCACTACCCTGATAGTTTGACCAACGTTAGGTCTTCTCTTCGCAGAGGTTGCCACTATGTACTCGTACTTAGTTTTCCCCTCATTAATGTGCAGTTCCAGTTTTTGTGCCGCCTGCTCGATCTGGGTGAGGGAATCCTGTACAGCCGATTCGGTTTTACCGATGATGTCGATGTCATCTGCGTAGGCAAGTATCTGGCAGGATTTGGAGATAATAGTCGTTCTAGTTGTGACGCCAGAGTCGAGGTTGAAGAGGAGGCAGGCCAGACTGTGCCCTTGTCGGAGTCCATTTAAGATGTTTTACCGAATTACACGCAAATTGCAGCACTCCTTACCAATTTACTAAAAGAGGACAACCTTTTAGCGTGAAGGGAGAGACAGCAGACTGCGTTTAGAAACCTTAAGGCATATATGACGTAGAATGCGATCACGAAGTTCATACCGATACCTTAACTGTGGAACTTGTCGGCATATTGATGCAGCGGGCGAGAAACGATGAAAAACTGAACCAGTGGCGTATTTCAGTTGGAAGTTGAGGCGGGAGCAAAGTATCACAGCTATGTGCTGGGAGTCTTAGCTGTGGTGGAAAGACTTGAAAGATTCCGGATATATCGGGTTTTCCAATAGGGACTTGACAACTTTTTTTTTTTTTTTTAAATAAAACGCAAACCATTTGAGATATTTCAAAAACTTTATTATCGGCTTGAAGTACAATCAAAACATTTATGAATGGAACCCGACTTCGTTCATATGGCCACCGCGAAAGGGTGCGTTGACAAACTAAATTCAAAGTTGTCAAGTCCCTATTGGAAAACCCGATACCTATTGGGCAAAGCGTTAAAGTTGTTACCGACTGTGAAGCCATCGTAGCAACTCAAAACAGGACGAGAATGATACCAGTAGTCGCGAGGTGGTGGCTGAAACTTAAAGAGTTTGAATGAGTGGAGGGCGAACGGAATATGGAGGAAGCATCCCCCAACATATTAAACATCTGCATTGAGGACGACGATTGCCTAGCCACCATGCGGTGGCAAGATGGTAAACTCTGCGATATTATCAACCAACTACAAACAACAACTTTTATCGGTGATCGAAAGCAACTGCATAAGGAATACAGGCTGAAAGAAAAAAATCTGTTTAGATGTGATGGCGATCAGTGGAAGTGGCTAATACCGAAAGGAATGCGGTTGCGAATTTTACGAATGTGATGCGAAGCTTCGTCAGGAGTCACATTAAGGGTTGTTCGGAGTGGGCATATACCAAAAGAAAAGACGGTACGGCGGAAGGTCTGGAGACCTTTTGATACGGTCCATATGGATCACCTTGGACCATTCATAACTGGAAGAGGAGAAACTAAATATTGGGGTAGAGCTGGTAGACAAATTTACCAAATATAAGTTTTTGGAAGCTGTAAAGACGACCAACAGAAAGGGGGTGGTAACAGTGCTCAACCAGGTCGGCGAATGTAATGCCTAAGCGCTTAATCACCAACAGGGGAACAGCATTCACGGCGGGTAAAATTACGAAATACTGTCAAAATTATGGAATACATCACATTATGACGACCGTTAGAACACGACGAGCTAACGGACAAGTGGAGAGGATCAATCGCACAGTACTAACAGCACTACAGTGTCCTCACTCAGTGGGCAAGGACTGGGCACAACAGTTGATAGGCATGCAATGGAACTTGAACACAAGGAGGAGAGCTACTACAAGGGTAACTCCACACAAATTTGTGTTTGCATTTAGACCAAAAGAATTGATGGGGACAAATTATTGTTAGAGCTTGAGCAGAACAGACACTGGCATCAAGATGAAATGGATCGCAAACGAGACTCCGCCCTGTACAATATCGCAACAAACCAACAAAAGCAGAAGGAACATTTTGATAATACTCACAAGAAACCTGTCACGTACGCAGTAGATGATGTAGTGCTAATAGAACGCGGACCTACCACAACAGGTAATTCCGGGAAACGTGGTCCAATTTACAGGAGCCCATATGTTGTGGGGAAGGTGTTGCCAAACGACAGGTACGACCTGAGAGATATTCTGGAACAGCAGCGGACCCAAAAGAAATTTGAGTCAATCAGAGGCTCAGACAAGATGAAGAAGTGGTGTGAGCTGTATGATAATGATAATCAATCCGACGACGATGCTGAAGAAACTGACCTTGGTATAAGACAGTGCCCTTTCCAACCGTCAGGAGAAGACTCGAGGACGAGCCTTAAGTTAGCATGAATGAGCTGTAACACCCTTTTCCACCGTATACCATCATCATCAAATAGCATCGGTGTAGGCGCGTTACATGACTCTCTACTTGAAACCGCCAATTTCAATGCCCTTGAAAAACTTACAGCAGCAGTTTGCCGCCGTATTAATGGACGGCGAGATCAGCACATGATCGGCTATAAAATGAGGGTATAGCGGAGAAACGGGGGTCAGTTATCGGCAAGCATTATACCATGTGTGAGAATGATCGCAAATAAAGAGTTTTTCGGGCAGCTGTTTCGTGGTTCCTTGTTTGATCTTCTTCTCCATACATTTCAAAATTGAAATAAAAAGGGCATTTTTTAAATGATTAAAAGGTTACAACCTGCAACTGTTCAAAAATACCTGCAACAGTTATTTGTGGGCATCACGGGGCCGACCCGTCTCGAAACCTTTTTGCAAAACTGTGTAGGTCCTTGACCAAACTGGACTTATTATTATCTAATACCACATCAACGGTGTTCGGTTTCCGAGATAGTTACAGCAAAGAGCAAGGCGAAACACGTAATTACCCTCAGATAAAATTTACAAGCCAAAAAAACCGACAAAGTCGCGGAAAATAATCCTTAGCGCTTTGTCGTAGTAAAATTGTAAAGTAAAACTATCTCCAATATTTTGGCAGGTGTTCCGATGTAGCCCAGATACACTTCCTGTCCCCACTCCGATCACCTCGTCTAAGTTTCCTAACAAGTCATCGAAAATCGATGGACAATGAACTACAAAAATCATTTACAAGTTATGTAATACAATTACCGCCAAAGAACTTATTGATGCTACCAAGATCCGATTCGAAGGACCAATTACTGTTGGTAGCTGCTTTGGGATAGTCGTTCTGGGCGATAATCTAGAATCTATAAATAAAAACCGTGAAATCATCATGCAAGCGGCAGAAGAGATGGGCCTAGAAATAAATGAAGACAAAACAAAATAGATGATTACGAGGAGAGCAGGTGGACCTCTTGGAACACACATAAACGTAGAAGCAAGACATTTGAAAAAGTTAAAGTGTTTAAATATCTGGGAACAATACTGACGGCCAGTAAGGAAATTGGGGGGGTTCTTTATGCATTCCCGAAGAACCACCCATCCTCTTAATCCAATTCCCTGTCCCCTACCTGCAAATACCAGCACCAACCATAAGCAGCTTACTTGTATACGAGCAGTACAAAGCTCTATTCAACAATTTCATACCTGAAACATAAGTCCGCGGCAAGATTACCATCTTACAATGCCATCAAAACCAATGGCATCAACTGAACCATCTCGGTTCATCTGTCATGAACCGATCGATTCCTATGGTCGACCACATGCCCATCAAACACATGCCAATCCTTCCGAGTGTTTTTGTTCCAACAATCCGTTGGCCCAGAAGACAAGCCATGGCAAATCGCTTGCTTATACAGCTGCAGCCGATTATCCCTGATCGGTTGCATAAGCGATAAACTGGCATCGAATTGGACGTGATCATAGTTTGTTTTCCCTAAACAATCTAGCAACGGTCATGTCCCATGTTTTCTTCGCTAATATAAAGCATAGCACAACTCGCGCCTAGCTGCCAAGAGCCGAATTCTTTGCCAGTGTAAATATTCACATTTGAAATCGACCCTTGAATCGCTATGGATGAAATGCACAATTGACGTGGATAAATACACAACCCCCATTGCGTAATCATCCTGATCACCAGATCGTGTCCTACGATACGGTTTTCCTAAAACAAACATGCATCCATGCATTCTAGCCTTTGCCATCGTAAGTGAAGTTCTGTTGACATAACATCAACAGAAAAACCTATCCCGGATCGTTTATGTTGGCTGGGCAGCTAGCCTCCTTGCATCGGTCATCATATTTGACCAGCTGCATGTTTGCTTTCGCTTCCTTCACCCAACGCATGTTTCGTTTGCCTTTCTTTCCTAGGTAAAGACATTCAACCTATCGGGACGATGTCTATGGGAACCTTCCAATGGGATGCGAATCGTTTCCCATTGGTCGTTGGGGGGAAGGAAAGATTGTTTTCCCCTACGAGGACATGACTGGAAATCCATCTCACTCGTGGAGGTAGTGTTGACGTCCGGCGCCGTGCTTCCTCGGAATGAGGGAAGAGCGGGGACCTTTTATTTTTTTTCGATTCTTCTCCCAGCGAAGATTTATTAATATTTTCTATATTCACTAGTCCTTTTATAGATTGGCGAAATTTAATTAACCAATTTTTTCTCCTTTCTTGTATACCACTCCGACAAAACCGGTTGCAACGCACTGAATTAGTGATAACTAGATCCAATTTTCACTGCATATTAACTTTTTTCTGGTTTTATTTAAATTTGTCTACATATGAAAGTTTTAATTAAAATGTTTAAAATTTAACTCTTTTCATTATTTTCATCTGGTTTCATTTTATTTTTTCCTTTTTTCCGAACTCCTCTCGTGGACGTTTCGTGAGTCAGATTTCATCCCCCATCGGGTACAAACTCGTTGCTGGAGTCGTACGGTGGAATACAATCAGTGAGTGCGGTAATCTAGCGATACCTAATTAAATGTTACACGCGAACTATAAGTGTTATTGCATTGCATCTCTTTGAAGTTTTTTTCCGTTTTAATTTTTTTTCTTCAAATAAGATATAAAGTAAAGTGCGGCATTGTGTATCTAAATAAATACCACTAAATTATACCTAAACAGCGTGCAATAGTGGCAGAGACGACTAATTACAAACTATCGAGTAAACATTCGTGACTATATGTTTTATGTTGTACCAATGAACTAATAACCAGAGCGTTGTTAGTTATGTGAACCTTGAGATTAAGTACTATAAAAGGTTAACTCTAAAAAAAATAAATGTTCTTCCTAATCAAAAGAAAATCAGTGTGTTTTATTTCCCCTCTGGAGAACGGTCTGCAGCATTTTACAGTGAGCTATCAGTGAACAATCTGTAGTGTTTTTGCTGAATCCGCACCCGTGCAGGGGCCCAAGCAGAAACCCTCACAAAATGTCAAAGAAAATTAACAAAAGATTGCATTCCGGCAACGCTAGTTGGCACAGAGTCAGTAAACTTCAGAAATCCAAATTGCTGTCACGTAACATAAAGCTCTGTGTCTACATTTCATTTCATTTTTAAAACATTTTTTATTTTTCTTTTTATATTCTTAATTTCTAAATTAAAGGCTAGACAAAAAATGCTTAAATTCTAGCTTAATTATCTTATATAATAACTTACTGGTCCTTCGCAGACGCTCTAAGCTAAACATTACTTGTATAATTTGCCTTTCGGCGACAGAACTTTGTGGCAGTACTGATAATTAGTTGAAATACAAAGAAAAATTTGAAAAACTTTGTCAATTTTTTTGTTTTTTTTTTTCTTAAAATTTAACCTACTTAACTTACCTAATATATATATATATATATTTTTTTTTTTTTTTTTTTTTTTATTGGTTTTTTTTTTTTTTTTTTTTTTTTTTTTTTTTTTTTTTTTTTTTTTTTTTTTTTTTTTTTTTTTTTATGTAAAAGCACTTAACCTAACTTAACTTAAATCTTATACTACCCTAATTCTAGAAAAGCTAAGTCTATGTAAGCTAGCTGATGATAGTATGATTCTATACTGACTTTGGTATCCAGGTCTTTATATGCCATTCAACCACCAGAACTGTTGACGCTGTCTAATACTATCGTCCCGGTCTCTGTGGGAGATAGCCCTACTGAAGCGCAGGAGCTCTTCTTCGGTGCGCGCTACTTCCCGTTCGTAGCACAATCGCCCGTCTACAGATGATCTACTTACATGATAGATCAGCGGAATTCCGGATCTATCCTGTATAAGCCCTTTCATATCCAAGTCAAGGAACGCCTCTGGTGGAACAAAGCCGTTGCGACGCACGCTCTCATAGTACAAGGTGTTTGGATAATAGGCCCCGAAAATTAGGTCATTGGACGAGCTTATTGCTCTCGCAATATGTCCTCTGATTAATTTAATCATAAAATTATCCACCCTATTTATGTACGCTTCATGATATAAAGTCTCATTTGAGTAATACTTTTTATAGTCCGATTCCGGTGTCCGATATAATCTGAGACAACTTCTGAGACACTTTCTTTCGAACACCCGAATCTTTTCCATCAAATTTGGACCTATGTTGAACCATACTGGACAACCATATATGAGCATTGGCCTGATTAGCGTCATGTAGCATATGACTTTTACCTTGCTGTCAAGTTGGCTACTATGAAATAGCCTCCTTGTCATAGCAAAAGTTTTCCTCGCTTTGAGCAAAGCAGCCTCTACATGTCTGTTGAAATACAGATATTGATCTAGCCAGATGCCCAGGTATTTAACTAAACTCTTGGTTTCCAGTTTATCTCCATGCGGTCCCACGATAACTAGCTTTCGCCAGTTTTTCCTTGTGTCGTACGTGGCTTTATATAATAGAGTTCTGAATAGGATGGCTTCACATTTCTGGAAGTTGATCTTAAGTTTCCAGTCATTGCAATAGCGCTGCACTTTGTTGAAGTCTCGCTGTATTAACCTATTTATAATCGCAACTTTCGGAGCTGTTCTGTAAATTATGAGATCGTCTGCGTACGCAATAGCCTGCGGAAGCGCTTCTAATAAGTCGCTAATATAAATGTTAAAAAGAATCGGAGAGAGTACCGCGCCCTGTTGCAAGCCATTCTTGATATTATACGTTTTATTAGAGGTCACATTATCACTTTTGACCACGAACCTCCTGTCCTTTAACATATCGTAAAGTACGTATAGTAAAGGCTTATGTATGCCATGTCTGACCAGTTTGTAATACAACCCTTCGATCCAGACGGTATCAAAGGCTTTCTCCAAGTCGATCAGACAGGCACCTGTGCATTGGTTCCTACATTTATTCCATTGTATGTCAGAGACCAGTTTAGCTGCGGCATGTGTGGTTTCATGACCCGCCCTAAAGCCAAACTGGTTATTTGGAATAATGCTATTGTCGTCTACCCATTTTAGCAGAGCTTTGTTAATGATTTTTTCAAATACTTTACTGATGCTTGGGAGTAAACTTATCGAACGCATGTTCCTTGGGTTTGTACAGTCTTTGCCCTTTTTTGGGATGGGCTGAATGATAGCCGTTTTCCAACGCGCGGGATAATATGCATTATTCAACGCGTTGTTAAACAGGACCGTGTATATATCTATTGCCATTGGGGGCAGGTTCTTGAGTACGATGTTAGGTACTCCATCTATTCCCACTGACTTTTTGCTTCTTAATGAGTCGAAGATACTCTGGATTCCTTCCCTTGTTATTAGAAGGCTATTAGCCACTACACCATTGGCATTAATGTCAATTGACAGATTATCTTCACTGAATTCGGTAAAACCCGGATTCTCCGATTGCCAAAGTGAAATTTCATTCCGGGGGTGCAGGTGATTGAGTAGAACTCTGTCCTCCAGGTCGTGATTTCGATGAATGCTTTCATTCACCTTGTACATTTCCTGAAAGACAGCTCCCAAAGCGTTCACCTTTTCCAAAGGATCTTCGATCACGAAGAGCTCACCATTGAGGATAGCGTTCTCTGTATCTATGCCAATGTTGGTTAGCATCTGCTTGTTTACCTGAGTACGTGGAATTTGGAGACACTGAATCTCATTTTGATTATTTCTCCTGAATATTTTATTTATTT
This sequence comes from Microdon myrmicae, assembly GCA_963931805.1. NCBI lineage: Eukaryota > Metazoa > Arthropoda > Insecta > Diptera > Syrphidae > Microdon > Microdon myrmicae. The sequence continues at coordinate 93,402,039 of OZ007502.1, forward strand.
GTGGGAACATACTCGGGTTATTAGTTTTTATAGCTCGAATTCTGTTGTTCCAATACAAATTTGTTGCTAATCTATAATTAGCTTTAAGTAATTGTTGGAGGTTTTTTAATCGGGATTTCAGTGATATTATCTCCTGGTCTTGTCTGTCTGTAAACTGTCTGTGTAATTGTTTTAATTTCGATAGCAGTCTGCTCTTTTGCCTGTGGAGTGCGTTTATTGTTGCGTTTCTGTACATGTTAGTGTGATCTGTAACTGTTGTTTTGGGAATTGTTTTGTCCATTGTTCGTTTTACGGTTTCGTCCATTTGTTGAATGTATTTGTCGATTTCGACATTAGTCAGGTTTCTGTTTACTGGCAGATTAAAGTCATTCGAACGAAGTTCTCTTGTTAATGATCTGGTGAACCGCGGCCATCGCATTGCCCCGTAGTTATAGGGTTGCGGGATCACGAATTCCTCCAGATCTGCGAGCTCGTTCGGAAGCTCTATTACTGCCGTGAATGCACAGTGGTCACTATCGTATTCAATTGTCCGTAAACAGTTTGTGTTTCGTCTATTGGTGTTAAGTATTCTCAGTCGTGAGTCGATTAGCAAGATATCTAAGAACGATCTACCTCTAGGGAACGATGGATATTCGGTAGCTAGCAGGTCAGTTCTATATTCAATATGAAACTGGTCTAACCAGCCAGCCAACTGATTTCCTCTGGCATTAGATATATAATTTCCCCAATTTCTATGCTTGGCGTTCATATCTCCCCCTAGAATAAAGTAATTTTTGCCCAGGTGCAATTGTAAGCATCGGAAGAGAGTCTCGAGCTCTGCTATAAATAGATTATGTTGGTGCTCCTCAGGTGCGTAGACCGCAATCGCATACAAACCCCTTCCTTGCTGAAGGGGTATGCGTACGATACAGGCTTCCAGCACCCGGAACCTGCGCACTTCTCCACTATATATAACTTTATGAGGGATCCCTTTTCTAATAAAGATTGCGACACCCCCCCCTTGAGAGGAGTTAGGTCGGTCTCTTCGTATAATATCGTAGTTTTTATGCCATATCTTGTGTCTCTGGTTTAACTTTGTTTCCCCCGCCAGAAGTACATCAGGCTGTTCAACTTGCAACAGGTTGAAAAGATTGGCTCTTCTCTCAGTTCTTATTAGTGAATTTACATTCACGACAAGAGCTTTTATTGATGTTGTGGTTAGAGGGTTTATATTGACTTTTTGTTTAGATTGGGCAAGTACGAGTAGATCTCGTTTATTTGGTTTTGCAGCTGTGTCATCTGTCTCTGCAGATTAAGCAAAACCGTGACCACGTCCGCTTGCGATGTTGTTTCAGTCTGTGTGGGAGTATTTGTGGCTACCAATGTTGTAGCCTGGTTTGATGGTCTCCCACCCGACGCAACTTGTGCGTACGACCGCTGCGATGTTACGGGCATTGTTGTAGTACGAGCTGGCTCTGTGGTTTTTTGCCGGATCACACTTCTTGCCATTATTTCTCGGAATTTAGGACATCCTCGATAATTAGCGGGGTGTCCCTCATTCCGGCACACTGCGCACTTTAGAAGGGCTTTGTCTTCTACCCTTTCTTTTCCCAGAGGGCACTCTTCTGCCTTATGGTCTTTTCCGCATTTCACGCAACGGTGCTGCATTTCACAGTTCGCCGCCGCGTGACCAAACCTTTGGCAGCGGACACATTGCAGGATGTCTCTGCCTTTTTTTAACTTGTCCCATGTGACACTTTGATGATCCAAGACTGTAATCTTTCTTAGACCACCAATTCTGCTGCTGGGCGTTAGTTGAACCAAAAAGAAGGGTAGCTTGCGGTTTTCCCTTCTTGCCTTGGTTGTAGTGAACGGTTTTACGGAGATAAACTCGAGATCGTCGTGCCTCAACTTTTGAAGCATCTCGAGCAGAGCCTCCGGTTCCACCTCAGGGTCGACACCCTTTAATAGAACCGTTACCCTCTTTGTTTGCTTCGGCGTGAACGAGTAGAATTCCGCGGTGGCCCTTTTTAAGACCTCTTTAATTTTTTCGTGGTCTGCCACCGCATAGGTTTGAATGGCATGCCTATTACCAGCCAGTCTTTTAACTACAAAATTGTTACCTATCGCTAGCTTACAAAGACTTACCAATTCCTTACACTCAATATCTATAGTGTTGATCGGTGGCATCTTTATTTTTTGGTTCTGATTGTTGCTTTGCCGCTGTTGTGTTGCTTGCTGTGGTAGATTTTGTGTTGATTGTTGCTGTTGATGTTGCTGTTGCTGTTGCTGTTGCTGTTGCTGTTGCTGTTGCTGTTGCTGTTGGCCGACTTTTGGCTTCGGCTTTTGTTGTTGTTCCGTGTCTTTTTCTTTTTCGAGTGCCGCTATTTTTTTCTTTCGGCGTCTCTCTTCTAGGCGGGCTCTTGCCATCGCAAGTTTCGCCTCCAATTCAGTTATTTCCTCTTCTTCATCCTCAGACTCTGAGGATGCAAGAGAAGCGAACGAATTGTTTGCCCCATACATATTAAAATTGTAGGGGGAGGGGCGCCCTCTGTCCTCCTCCATTTGCTGGCCTTTTTTCTCCATTGTTAATTTCGCGGTTTTACTTCGCGTCACAATGGAGATTTTCTGTGTACCTTTTCTTTTGTGTGTTGTTGCGTTTTTGTCGTCCTCCGTGTTCATACTGGTTCTTTCCAATTTGTTTTCATTTAAAAAAAACAAAGGCGACCCGCAATACGAAGCACGAACTCGATTTCTTCCGCACGCCGACTCGAACTTGTCTATCGTCGAGTAGGAATCAGTGACTCTGCCCTCGCGCCAAATGCTGCCTTAAAAACCACTTGCTTAATGAGCAATATATTGTCTGTTTCAATTTTCACTCTTGCGAGGTGATATATTTTAATTGATAGTTTCTTTGTCGCACCTCACTGAAAGGATTTTGTTATGCACTTTTTTTTTTTATTCTTTAATTTGTTTGTTTGTTTTTATTTTTGTTTATTTTCGATTATTTTCGATTACTTTTGATTCACTTTTCGTTCTGTTACTTTGTTTTGACTGTTATTATTGCTGTGAAGCAGCGCACTTTATAATGTCACTGAAACCAATTTATCGTTTTTGCTTGATTATGCTTAATCAAGTGAAAGAAAAAAATGGAGATCTCGGAGGTATGCGATATATTATTATTTTTCTCAACGAGACTATTGCATAGCTAATCAAACTGTTAATTAAATTTAAATTTATTGTTTATTGTTTGTCCTTTTGTTTTTTGTGTTATTGATTTGTTTTCACGTAAACTATTAAACATTTTCGTATGAACTTATTAATTCTTTATTTTTATATCTGCGCGGGTCAAACACAAGCGGCACGCACACGATTACTTTCTCGTCTGAATTACTTAGTGAGCTCTGTGTCTACACAACCATAATAATGCCGATTGCTCTATACGGATGCGAAACATAGAGTCTCACAAAACGGGAAGAAAACAAATTCCGCGTATTCCAGAATAAAGTTTTAAGGGGTATCTTTGGAGGTAAATGTGACGTGGAGGCAGGACAATGGGGGAAACTCCACAACAACGAATCGGAAGAACTATACCACAAACCTACAATAGTGAGAGTAGTCAAGTCGCGAAGATTAAGATGGGCTGGACATGTAGCATGAATGGGCAAGGGTAGGACCGTGCGTAGAATTCTTGGCGGTAGACCAACGGGAAAGAGACCGGCAGGACGGCCGCGACGGAGATGGGAGGAAAAAGTAAAGTTTGACCTTCAGGAGATCGGATCAGATGGTCAAGCGTGGAAGGAGAGTGCACAGGATAGGGAACGATGGCGGAGTCGAGTCGGTGGGGTCATGAACTTCCGGGTTCCTACAGGCCAATAAATAGTAGTATAGTATAGTATAGCTGCTTTGGAGTTAAAAACGAACGGCTGGCTATCAAGAGGTCTGTGAAAACCTTAACGATGTAGTGGAGTGTATTTATTTCTCCCAGCGCCAGCTGGTCAAGGATACCTGAAAAGTCAAACCCACCGGCACCCAAAATATAGGAGGAACGTCTTCCTTTTAGACCCTTACGCCTATTCTGCCGTGGCCATCGGCTCAATGCGCCGTGGTATCTACTTACTCTTCTTTTCCCTCGCGAAGCATCTCTTACTCCGGTCGTGGGAACACGTCTTTCCTAAACATAAACAAAAGGAAAAGAGGAATATGGTTCGAGCACCCCTTACCACTGGTGAGGGGAAGTGCTCTGGGATACCTGTGAAATTAAAGGTTCGATTGAACGACCCTTGCCGCTGATGGGGAAGCCGTTCCGCAGTACCTGTAAAACAAGAAAAGGGGCGAATTAAAGAAATGACTTCCCTCTCAATAATACCAAATGTCTTCTCATGAATTTATTTTACAAGAATAAAACCTCCGCATCCCTTGAGCTCTGGATTAGAACTTAACGGTTTACAAATTTAACTATCCTTTTATACTATTTTCACACGGCCATCGTCTCCATGTGCCATTGTGCAACAAGCAGCTACTGTATGTGCTGCTATTGTGCCGGTCGCGTTCTCCCAGGAATCGAGTAATTAGTGCACGAGGAATTAGTGCTCCAGTATTTAGCTTCTCCCTGGGAATCATCACAATGCTGCATTGATGCTGCGTCTACCTGGGAATCTCCACAATGTTGTTTTTTAATCCAGCGTTCTCCCGGGAATTGGTTGATGTTGTCCTCGATGCCTTGGGCATTGTGTGATGCGTCGCCAACAGTCTTAGAGTAATTTGCATAATATGTCGGGGTTACGTCTCTCCTTTACATGGAGTGACACGTCACTAATAGAAGTAGTATATACAAAATTACGATACGGTCCATTATGTCTTTGGCAGATTCAGGAACTCCTCACAATCCCCTTCAAAATTCTTCACCATGATTAAGGATCCAGATGCAACGATTACGTAAACAAACCTCAAAAGCGCGAACGTAAAATTTCTGTCATGTGATTCATTCGTCATCAATCGAATAGTCCATCTATGGTTTTTTTTTCGGTAGGAAAGTATAAATCTTCAAAAGGTATATTTAGGATAATTCGAAAGCGCGCCGGATTTTTACCGACTAACACCACCACCCGCCAGCACATATTCCCGTTGTCCCCGGCAGAACTTTCTGTTTAGATGTTCCATCGTGGAATCCGTCTATGCATGGAACCATTAATTGTCGTTATTGCAATGGACACGGTATGTATCAAGGACCGTGGAAATGAGAGTAAATATTTATTTCATCATATATTTTATAAAATGTTAATCTTTACACAGGGGAGCACTTTTTGCCCCGCTTGTGATGGAGCCGATATGTATGACATATACAGCAAGAAAATCCTAAGTTAACTTACGGATATTGCATTAGGCCACGCGAAACTCTTACGTCATTGCAACGAAACGACATAAAAGACTAATACCACCTCAGAATGGGAAGTATTATGAGCTGCACATTTGAAATGCGAAAATTAAACAGATGAAATTTCCCACATTACCCACATTACCACAAACGATTCTGGAAAAACGTTCACTATTAAGGCACTTATGAATCCCATAATTTTTTTACACTACCGCACGCACAAAAAGGGAATTTTGAAGTACCCTTAAATTTTGATTGACTTAAACTTCGACATTTTTCTAAACGCCAAACGATAATAAAAAATACATAAAGGTACTTCAATTTCCTTATTACTCTGCCAGAAGCAAAGGCACAATATCCCAAAAATAAAAGTGCCTGAAGCAAGATGAAATGAGTTTCTTCTTCGATGGTAACTTCGTTTCGGGATAAATTGTCCACATTTTTAAAGCAAAATCATTTTAACATCAAACCATTCTACCATTTCCATCTTCTAGCAAACTTCTTCCTCCTACTAGTGTTTTTTAATATATATAATTATCACTGCCACTGTTGTTAATCGACGTAGTTACCAAAATCAGTTTTTTCGCTAAATGTAGTTACCATCATTTATCCTTTATCCGGACAGCATTTAGGAGGCCGTCTGCAATGAGATGACACTTCCAAAATCATCCGGTGTTCAATATCGATAGCTATTCATAAACGCCTTTCAGATTTAGTCTTAAGTTCATAAAATTGCATTTAGCAAAAGCGAATTTTTTATCTTGTGGGGGTTCTCTATATCACACGGAGAACCAACCCACAATTCCTACCTAACTTCGACCGCTAACAGCGCATCACCATAACCCAAACCTGCAATAGCACACATCCGCAAACATGCAACGAATACACTTCCCAATATGCCCAGAATCCATTTCCCAACCTGTAATAAAACGCATTTTCAAAACCGACAACAGAATATAAATCATCTCCCTTATCTACATCAAACCACATACAAAACCACTTTGGTTAATTTCTTACTTAACTATATTTCTCGCTTGCAACCAAGCAGGATTAATTTCCCCCGAAAGTCATTCCGGCTTACTTCCTGCGTACACCATTTCTCTCGCTTGTAACCAAGCAACATTTTGTCTCCCCGAAAACCATTTCGGCTCCCGTCCTACCTAAACCATCAGGAATAATACCAGTTCTCCTTACTGGTAAGCCACCAGCACGATGCGTTGCATATCCACGAAACAACCGAGACCCATGTCCCTTTGTCTAACCGGCAATTCATTCCCATATTCGGTTATGTCCCCGAAACCGATTTGTCCGTATACATAGCGACGGACGAATCCAATTCAGCCTGTACGGCAGTAATTCTCTGGAACTAAATCCTCTACGCACGCATAGCAACCCTTTTCAAGTTCTTAGTAAGCCGCAGTGAGTTTTACTTGCCGATGACTCCACTGCCACGGCACCATGATTGGATTCTTGCCCATTTTTGGTCAGTCGAGTAATAACCAGCAGTGCGTGCAGACGCGTCTCAACCACGAGTGTGCGTCCGGGAGTCTTCAATAAAAGTTAGTAGTGTTTTGTCGGTGTCCGTCGCGTTATAATCATCATCGTCATCGGCACTACAACCGGGAACCTGTGTTGGCCTTATTTAGCAAGTCCCGAGGCTTATTAAATTTTCCATAATGATTTGTTTTTTCCGCTATATCGAGGAGCGTTCTAATAGTTAGTTAATTCGATGAAGCATATCCTCAAACGAAACGATGACTTGTATGGTGTTTTCTTTTCTACTTACCGAAGCATCGTGTTGTAAGTTGTTCGCGTGTTTATAACATTACCTCTGTTAATTTTCGCAAATTAAAGACATAGTAAATTACTGTAAAATAACTTTTCAATGTAATGTGTTTACGAACATAATAATTTTACAAATGAAGCGCCCATAGGTCATTCTGAAATATTTTGTTAAAATTATCCAAACGAAGAAACGAAATGCAATCTAAGAACCGAATGTGAACAAGAAAAAGGAAGAGCTAAAATAACGAAAACGAATTACAAACAATATCTGAGTGTTTATCTTTTTCTGTTCTGTGTCCGCCCCCACATTTTGATCAACTGCCGTACCATCCTCTCTGGGTGTAAACAATAACACACGGTGGAAAATTAGTGAACCCGTACCCGTGCCGGCACACCACCACAAAAACCTCCACAATCTCATTCGACTCGAAAACTGCTCTATATTCTGTCGGCGGATCAGATCCATGAACCCAAGTTTATCCGTGTGTGAATCCTTTCGCCAGTAGTCTTCTGCCAATAAACCGTCTATATATCGTGGTTAATAAAATCATTTTCTTCGTCTGAATCATATTTTAAAGCATTCTGCCTGTACTAAAATATCAACCTACTTACAGTCCTAAATCTAAAACCAACAGTAGAATGAACAACGTTTATCATCAACTTGTTATTGTCTTTCCAGGATTCTCATTTCCATCACGAACTCAAAGTCCTCTTTTTAGAAGACGATTTTCAACAACTACAGAACCCATAACATCCTTCTCGTCACATCCAGTTGAATTCAGTACTTCGTCGCTCTACTTAGATACTCTCATCCCAGAAGACATCGACCAAGTCGCCAAGTCAAGTATACATGAAACAAAGTTCTTTCAAAATCAATTAACCGAAGATTACCAGCGTACCGTACCGCAACACTCCCCGGAGGTATCCGTATCGACCAGCCTTCTGAGCAGTGCCACGACCCCAGTCATTCCATCACATTTCGCAGAACCAATCACCGGAAGGTTTGCCACTGCTGCAACGACAAGTACCATCCAAAAAACCATTTCTCTTTCCGGCAAAGTTCTACCGACTTCCTTTTAATTTCTCCTTTTAGGAAGACCATCATTCCGTCGGCCACAAAAAAGTACACCCACTCCGGAACCGTTGCAAGTGTTCGTAAGCCGACGTCGACCTCAGAAGACTCCAACTCCTCTGAATAAAATCATCGACGCCCCATCGTCCGGACGAACATACCGCCCAATCATCGACTACGATTATTACGATGAAGATGACGAAAGGGTCGTGGATAAGCCCACAGCATCACAGGTTAGCAAAATATCTAGAGGATGTTATTAAAGATGTTTTAACTTATCCGTTCGGTGTGTTGCAGGTAAAGGTAGTCCTCCATGGGAAGGGTATCATTGAGTGTCTGGACCAGGGCAACTTTCCCCATCCATTATCTTGTCGGAAGTTCATTTCCTGTGCAAAATTCGAGACCGGAGGCGTTGTCGGCTGGGAGTATACTTGTCCCAAAGGTTTAAGTTATGATCCAGTAGGCGGAATGTGTAACTGGTCTGCTGGTCTCGGGTGTAAGGACTAAAATATTTAAAATAACCGATGAAACTGTATTTCGTCCCTTTGGCTTTACGTTCAGCCGGTAGTGAAGGCAACCGGAAATATTTTAATTAGTGGACTCAGATTAACGCTTGTGTCAGTGGCTTCGTCCTTCATAATCTTTTGTAAAAATTCCCATTTAATTTAATTTCATTTTCGTTTATATTTTGAAGACAACTGTTTTTAAGCTAAATTTAAAGTAGAGAGATTGGTTATTGGGCCCAGAGAGTATTTGGCCCTTTTAACTAGTTCGCTGAAGATTTGTGTATGATGTGTTTTATAATTAATTAGAATTAAAATATAAATATAAATACATCTTAAAATATGTGTATTATTTGTGCACTTGTCACAGTTTGGGTCTGCATTAAAATTATAACATTACACATACGTCGTTTGGCAGCCACACCGATCCCTGTTGCTATGGGCTATACTGTACGAGCTCTCCTATCCACCTATCCCGCGGCTGACTGAATTTGTCAGAATTTGTGTCAGCAGCGCGTGGTACCAAATATTTATTCTTATGAGTTCCTGAATCTGCCTTACTATATTTAACATATATGGTTTTACTTTTCCAATCTTCGTAGAGTTTATATCGTCGCGAATTGTTTTCTACGTTATAAAACTAATTTACATCCCCATTGTGTAATACTGCAGTTAAAAAGCAATAAAAACCAGACCAGACCCTTGTTGTGCAGCGTCCTGTGTTTATAAGACAATAGACTAGTGGATCTTACGGAAGATACAAACAGCGATATTCGACCAAACAAAATGAACTCGGACAAGGAGACGGTCTGGCCTGCCTCCTCTTCAACCTGGCGTTGTAGAAAGCAATCTGTGATTCTGGCGTTACAACTAGACGGACTATTGTCACCAAGTCCAACCAGATACTTACCTACGCAGATGACATCGACATCATCGGTAGATTCGATTCGACTGTACAGGACTCTTTCACCCAGATCGAGCAGGTGGCACAAAAGCTAGACTCCGGTGGGCGGGACACCTAGCTCGAATGAGCGAAGAGGAGCCTGCCCGGAAAGTCCATTGTGGCAGGATGTATGGAAGGAGACAGCGCCGCAGACGTTGTCTGTGATGGAGGGATGCCGTAGACCAGGACACCCAGAGCCTGGGAGTGCCAACGTGGATGACATCGGCTCGAAATCGGGATCGGTGGAGAGATTTGTTAAATAAGGCCAAGACCGGATTTCGGTTGTAGTGCCGAAAATGAGCGGAAATAATAGCCGAAATTGGTCAACAAAAAGTCGCCGATGAGTACAAATTTACCAAAGTAGATGACGGTAAACTGCGAAGACCCGCGAGACTTATGTTATTTACCTTTAACCTATTCCAACCACTGAAGTCGGTTGACATCGGATTTTATAAAGCTAAGGTCACCGAATATATCCCCAATCCCATGACATGCCTCAACTAGCAACGACTCGGCCATGCCACAAAACGCCGCACCAATACCACACAGTGCGTAAAGTGTAATCTGTCACCTCATAGCCCCGGAAATTGCAGTCGCACTATGTGCGTCAACTGCTCGCACCCTCACTCGACTGCGGATAAAACCTGTCCCTCGAAAGAAATATTAACAATAATGACCACAAACAAATGCTCAATGGGCGAAGCCAAACGAATTTATAAGGAACAAAATATCCCCAAACCTGATCAACTTTCAGGAAGCTTCGCAGATACACTGAACTCGAGCCAGTTACAAGAACCCTCAACGGAACAAAACAAACAAAAAACTACACTTGTAGCATATACAGCCACACAAAATTTGATTAATGAAGTAATAATTTGGTTACCTGGGTTTTACCGCCGTTTTCAACTACTTTGCCGGGGAGAGTTGGAGGTCGGAGCAGCAGCTTCCATCCGACTCAGTCCTGGTTCTTCTTCCCTTGGGCCAACAATTTAGCACATTCAGCCGCAGCTTCCTTGGATGTCACTTGACGCTTCTTCCTCAATGCAAGACGTCTTCGTTTCCTTGGGCCAACAATTTAGCATATTCAGCCGCAGCTTCCTTGGATGTCACTTGACGCTTCTTCCTCAATGCAAGACGTCTTCGTTTCCTTTGAAAGACAATTGGGGTTACCAATCGTTGGATTTTTGGAGCCTTCGATATGGCTGCGACTGGCCAGTCCGATCTTTAAACACTTGCGTTTTTACTTTTGTATTAACTAAGAAAAACTCTACTTCCACGAACACTTTTAGTGTTTTATAATTTTTATTTCGAGTTCAACTTTTTTTTTTCTCTTTTTTTTTTTACAATTATTATTATTATTAATTTTACGTCTCCAAAAAAAGAACAAAGAACAAAAAAAACAGGAACACCTTTTTCTTCTTGCTTTTCTTCCACTTGCTTTTACAACTCCCTCAACGGAACTCAAAACCGTTTCTTTCAAAAAGGGTCAACCCTCCATCTCTCTCGCTCTCCACTCACGTCCACTTCGAAAAACAAATTCGAACTCGAAGAACTGCACGATCCACACCCGAATCAGGGTGTGTTCAGAAACTCACTTCAGGATCGTGCAATTCTTCCACCACCTTACCATCATACTATGTTAAAACAAAATTATATTAAACACAAACTACCAAATGATGGTGGTGGCCGACGTACGTAACACACCTCCCCCCTCCACAAGACTGCGTGGCATTCTTAGGAGAGGAATGTCACGCCGGAGAGTGGACGGCGGAGAGCAAACAAACAAACAATTAACAAACCAACCAATAAATAAATAGATAAATAAATAAACATGCTCAGGTGTTAATGTTAGTAAGGATTTTCTATATATTTAGTACTACTTATACATTAGGGTTAGTGAAACAAAATAAATAATGCTTAAGTGCTAATGTTAGTACGTTTTAAGCTACCTATATACTAGGGTTAGTAAAAATAAATAAATAAATAACACTGATGTATTAACCTAAGATCTCACCTAAATATTAATGTTAGTGTGTACTTTCTACTGCTTACATATTAGGGTTAATAAAAAATAAATGAATAAATAACACTTATGTATTAACCTAAGAGGGGGAACAACAGACAAGCACTCCACAAAACCAGGGACAACACAAACGTCCGCGGCGGGCCCGACACTCAATCCGATGGTTCGACCAAAAGCTCGACCGCCCACACGATCCGGTTAGGACTCCCCCGCCAAGGCGAGGTGATCCCCTCTCGTTCAACCACTCCAAAATATCACCCGGCCGGCGAAAACGTCCCGCTCATATATATTTGATTTAGTCCTCCTCTTTTGGACTCGGTACTTGCCCCGGTCCATGGGTTGGTAGATCGGGGGTTTGTCCCGTTTCGGCGGCAAAACCTACCATCACCCGACATTATAGTGCGCTTTCGCACTTGCATATTTGCGATCCAACCCCCAGCACTGGGGTTTGCCTCTGCAGTCTGCGCTGGGACTGCGCCTGCAGCATTAGGCCTGGCCTTAAAGACTTTTCGTCAGACTCTCAAGTTGGTCTCCCTCGACGAAGGTCCTTTACGAGGACGAAGATTCCGGGGGGTAACCAGAGTCTGGCCAGCTAGGATCAGGGGCTCCAAGTTATAGGAAGGCTTATCCTTCCCTTATTTGTTCTTTTATTAAAGGTGTTGTCTAATAACTATATTACCAACGTCCGCTGTTCGGGGTTCATCCGGATGACCTCGTGGGTAGCACGTGGTTGAACAGCTTTTCGCAGCCCTCCCCTGTATGGGTAGGGTCTCCGGGCGAGTACCTGCCGCAGTATCGACCTTAACAGGTCCCTTTGGCACGTCTCCCCGTTTGGCTGCCACACGCTCAACCCTTCCCGTCCCATTGCTGATAAATTAAATGGAGAATGGCACGGGATTTACGGTCGTTCGGGGAAAAACCAAACAACCACCCGGCCCGTCTACCTTACAATTCCGAGACAGGAAGTCGTACCCCAACAATCCGTCTTCCTCCAAACCCGGCAAGGAGTCTACTATTTGGAAACTGCAGGGAATCTCATGGTGCAACTTGAAATTCCCAGTGCAGCATCCCCTCGACTTGCCTTTGACAAACAGCGCTTGGAGCGTTGTAGATTTATCTACATCCATGCCATATTTAGGATGGAGTGCCTTCAGCTTCAACAGGCTGATCTCAGCGCCGGTGTCCACGATTAGGCGCGTAGGGTTCCTACGGCCAATGTCTAGAGGGAGAGCGACAATCGGGACTCGAGTCGGCGAAAACTGAGAACAGCTGGAGCTGGGTTTCGTTTTTAGTGCGGTCGGGTAGGATCTTGCCGACCCGACCTCGGGGAGTTTCCCGAACTCTCCCATTTCGCCTTATGTCGACACTCTGCCGCCTTGTGAGTGTGTCGACCGCAAAACTCGCACAATGATCCGCTCCTCCGTTCAGGAATATTCCGCTCGGGAGTCCCACTGGACACCGAACTAGCGGAACTGGAGCTATTCTTTCTGCCCACTTTGGGCCCAATGCGCCGGGGCTGCCATTCCCGGCTCCCCGCGCTGCCTGATGCGGCATCATGTCTCGCATCCGTCTTTGAGGATTTTGAGTCCATGGAGTCGGGTCGCTTACCGCCACCGCTCGACACGGACGATCGTCGCCCATCATCTCCATCTACCTTCCGAGAATCCCTACTTTTCGCGCTATCATTACCGGCGCCTCGATTTCGCCGACGCTGCCTCCGACGCCCTCTGCGCCTATTTCTCGCGCCCGCCCCAGTCTCCACACGGGTGTCTTGCTCTCGGCTCGCAACAGGTGCTGTTCCGCCGTGCCGCTTGTGGGGAGAACCCTGGGAACTCTGTTGTTGTTCCCACCTTTGCCTGTATTCGCACCCGTGCAAGCTATGACCTTGGCGGCCACAAAACTCGCAACAGCACCGGACGCTGAATACTCTGGGGCCTGATGTCGCCGGCCCGCCGCCCGTAGACGGGGGCTGCGGCTCTGGTAGGGCTCTCCGCTGAGCCTGCGGCCGCTGATGTTGCGGCCCATGCCGCGCGGTTCCGCTCCGCTGACCACCACCCCTGTATGGAGCCTGGGCTTGGCGCGTCTGTCTCGGACGATCCGGGCAGTCCACTATGTCGTGGCCATACCGCCAGCACTCGCGACAGAAAGGAGTGTTCCTTCTCCTCAGGCACTCGTCGTACACGTGACCCCTCACTTTGCAGAAACTGCATGTTGTCTGGGATTCCAGGGGGCGAGCCGATCGACCAACCGAATCCCGGGCCGGATTGTCCCGACCCGATCGATCTCCAGGCACATACGCCCCTTGAGCCAAACCCCGCGACCCTTCACTCCGACCCGCGGAAGACACGGTATTTGACCACGCTCCCTCGCTAGAGGAGGCCGGGGCATAGGCACCAGCATCCCGTCTATAATTGAGGGGTCCGCACGACTGCTCCCGAACGAAACTATCCTCCTCACGTCGACGACTATCAGGCTCTTCGGCCGGCAACACGAATGACACCGCCCGGGGATTTAAGTTCGATAAAACCGGCGCCGCGGTGTAATCCCTAGAAGTGGAGGATGAACTTTCCAAAAGGGTCGAGCAACTTCCCGGTCCTAACTCTAATGTTTCTGACACTGTCGGCCGCGCATCCACAAACAGGTCGTCCTGCCTCAGCATTTCCCTTCGAGCTCGCTCAAATCCGGTTAGGTGGTCCACCAGGCTACGAAAAGGGACATTACCCAACGTGAGGAGGAAGTGCTTTAGTCCTTCCTCCCTCAGACCCCTTACCAACACCGGTTTGGCCATGCCCTCAAGCTGGCTGGCGAAGACGGAACTACCCTGGCGACCATAAAAGCGCTCAGCTGCCTCCTCGCACCGTACCACGGCCCGCTTCACTCGGGAAACAAAGCCTGTGGCATCCTCGGAAGGAAGTTGTCGCATTTTGGAAAGTTGTGCACACAACTCCTCATACGACACCCGGGGTTCGTAGGCCTCTCTAAGACGCTGTTCCGCTTCAAGGAATGTCGTGGGTGGTCTCTCCTCGAACACCCGATAGGCCTCGCCGCTCAGCCTAGAGGGCAGCCACCGGAGGAAGGTATGTTCCTCCTCCACCGCCAGCCCATCCAAGGTCCTTCTACAGCCCTTGAGAAACGAAGAGAGTCTCTCGGCCGTATCCGGTCCTTCCTGTCCCGAAAACATGGGGACCGCCTTCGACACAAGATCGAAAACCCTATCTGTGCCCAGCATGGTCCGTACAGGACATGGTTGTGGGCCCAGTTTAAAGTACGAGGGCATCGGCGTGTCCTCCATGCTCCCGACAGGTTGTTTACCGACGGTGGGAGGGGGGCGTGTTGGCGATCGGTCGTTCACAAATTCGTCCCTCGAATCATGGAACGCCTCCGGATCCACCTCGTCAACCGGCGGCTCGGGAAATGCCTCGGGTCGTGCCCGGGCAGGGGTGCCCTCTCGGACATCTCTTTGACGCTGCCTTGTCTGCATTTATAGGCCGTCTATTAAACTACAAAATCTCTCGCTACCAAACCCGGAACCCCGACAAGACCTATGGCCAACAGCAAAACCGAAAAAAAAAACAACAACCTAGTGATGGGAAAAACACAGTCCACCCCCGAGCTCCAACAAGAAATATAGCCTCCAACAACAACAATAATTATAACGTCCTCAACAAGACAACCACCCCGAACGCGACCGACCCAACCAATGGAAGGGACGCGAACACCACAATACACACGCCAACACAAAGAGAGATATTACTCAACACGTTAACCACAAAAAAAAATAATAAAATAAATAATATTAAACACGTTCCCTCCAACGAACGAACGAAAGACTGCACAACACAAATGACCACTACACCGCCCGAGAATAGAGAGAGAGAGAGAGAGAAAAGGGGGAAGGAAGAAAAAGAAATCTCAAACGCGCCCCTCGTCGCGCACAAAAACAATATACACCTTTAGATAATTCTGCAACGCAGCAAAAAAACAAAAATCCACCGCGCAACTGGTTAGGGAAGAAAAGCAGAAGGAGAGAGTACCTGTACAAAAGTGTGGCTAATAATTTAAAATCTTGGAGTTCCAAATTAACATATAAATGAAATACATGATCAAAAACCTCAACCCGATTCACAATCAGTGGGATATACAAATCTCGAAACAAAAACAAGAATATTACATCGAGTACATTTAGCTTTACAAAACGGAGTATTCAAGTAATTCTTTATCTAATTAATGTCTGCTCTGCAGCCACTGTGTCACAATTCACTGCTACAAACGATGAAAAGCACCAACAAAAAATCATCCACAGCTCCCGTGCAAAGTTATTCCGCTATTCGACCACCGCTCCTGTGGTTGTTAGCAACAATGTGCATAGTTTTGAAATATTGCAAGGATTAGTAGGGCAGAATTCTATGAATCCCAGGTTCCTTCAGGATTCGGGCTTTTGGAGCACTTACAGGTTTTCAACCTCGGGCTTCCTCGAATCCTGGGTTGTCCGCAGCGCCAGTTGTAGCGTATACAGCCACACAAGATTTGATTAATGAAGTAATAATTTGGTTACCTGGGTTTTACCGCCGTTTTCAACTACTTTGCCGGGGAGAGTTGGAGGTCGGAGCAGCAGCTTCCATCCGACTCAGTCCTGGTTCTTCTTCCCTTGGGCCAACAATTTAGCACATTCAGCCGCAGCTTCCTTGGATGTCACTTGACGCTTCTTCCTCAATGCAAGACGTCTTCGTTTCCTTGGGCCAACAATTTAGCACATTCAGCCGCAGCTTCCTTGGATATCACTTGACGCTTCTTCCTCAATGCAAGACGTCTTCGTTTCCTTTGAAAGACAATTGGGGTTACCAATCGTTGGATTTTTGGAGCCTTCGATATGGCTGCGACTGGCCAGTCCGATCTTTAAACACTTGCGTTTTTACTTTTGTATTAAATAAGAAAAACTTTACTTCCACGAACACTTTTAGTGTTTTATAATTTTTATTTCGAGTCCAACTTTTTTTTCTCTTTTTTTTTTTACAATTATTATTATTATTAATTTTACGTCTCCAAAAAAGAACAAAGAACAAAAAAAACGGGAACACCTTTTTCTTCTTGCTTTTCTTCCATTTGCTTTTACAACTCTCTCAACGGAACTCAAAACCGTATCTTTCAAAAAGGGTCAACCCTCCATCTCTCTCGCTCTCCACTCACGTCCACTTCGAAAAACAAATTCGAACTCGAAGAACTGCACGATCCACACCCGAATCAGGGTGTGTTCAGAAACTCACTTCAGGATCGTGCAATTCTTCCACCACCTTACCATCATACTATGTTAAAACAAAATTATATTAAACACAAACTACCAAATGATGGTGGTGGCCGACGTACGTAACACACTCAAGGAATCCCCTCCAACTAGCTCCACCTCATTTGTTACAATCAACAGTCTTCAAATTGCATGACCCCACAAGCCAAAAAAGTTAACGACACATAACCCCACCAAACCAAATTCGTCTATAACACCACTAATCCAACGAGCACCATCAATTCAATTAACGCCATCAACTCAACAAACATCATCATCTCAATTAACCACATTCGAACCCCCACAACTACAAACAAGTTCGCCAACAAATAACCAAACTGAAACCATTCCACAAACCACTACAAGCTGCTCTGCTAATATCCATTCGCAACGCACCCCTTCGCCCAAATCAAAGGGAAAAAGTAAACCATCTCTCACTAATATAAAAATGAATAAAAATGTATAAAAATGCTTGCAGTACACTCTGGGGTTCATCTTCCACAAACAAAAGAGGGGAAGTAATTGAAAACCTCCTCTTCACCTCCAATCTGATCCGACTGAATGAAGGTTCCCCTACCCACATTTCTACACACAATACCCTCACTCATATAGACATCACTTGTTGCTCACCAGAATTAGTTTCGAAAACTTCATGGCAAGTTTCTAAATGACCTCTATAATAGTGACCATTTCCGCGTTTTAAGCATAATAAATAATCAACAACCGATAACCCAAAACAACAGATCAAAACCGATTCTACCAACTGGGCACTTTTTCAAAGAAAAGTTAATGAATTTCTTTCAAGCTATCCCCTCATACCTGACACGAATCAGTAAAGCAATGAGATCCGTTACTAATTTCTCAATGCCCCAAACAAATATCACAACCAAATCAAAAACCAGGTTACATGTACCTTGGTGGAACTCCGACTTAACGCTTCTCAGGAAAAGCAAAATGTCAGCCCTCTCTCAATTTAAAAAAAGACCTACGCAGGTTAATTTCGTTGCATACAAAGCGGCTAATGCACTATTTCGTAGGAAGATGAAAGAAAGTAAAGTAAAAACCTTCCTTCAATTCACTTCTTCAATCAATCCAACATCCCCCACAACCACAATATGGCATAAAATACGCAGCTTTAGTGGTAATCACAATCCGACAATTATCTCCCTCCTTAATTCCGAAAATACGACATTCTTAGACACAGTGCAAATAAGCCAACTCTTCGCCAAAACCTGGTCCCAATTCTCAGGCAACAATAATTTTCACCACGAATTCGATCGCAGAAAAATTGAATCCTTTAACAATCCACTATCTTTGCAAACTCCTAACTCTGCGCATTTAACAACCGATCTCATTTATCGAATTCGAGTCAGCACTTAGTGTAACTAAGGCAAAACTCCAGGGAGAGATCGAATATCCTACCCAATGTTTAAAAACCTTTCATATTATTCAAAACAAAGAATTATAAAGTTATACAATAAAATACTTGAAACATCACACATCCCACAAATATGGAAAACCGCGGTCCTAATACCTATTCCCAAACTGAACAAAGATAAAGATACGGTGGAAGGCTACCGCCCCATATCCTTAATCCCTTGTCCCGCAAAGGTATTAGAAAAAACCGTAGCCAAACGTCTACTCTGGTTTATAGAAACAAAGAAATTGACATCCATCAACCAAGTAGTTTTCAAATCCAACAGAGGTTGCACAGACCTCTTACTCCACATTGACCACTATACCCCAAAGACTCTACGCCCAAAAATCATGTCACAATACTCTCTCTTGATTTTGAGAAACCATTCGACAGAAAAGGCACTCACACCGTACTTAATAAATTGTTAAAATGGAGAATTGTCAACAATATATATAGGTACGTTAAATCATTTCTAAGCAATATAAAATTCCATTGTAAAGCCAACCACGTTTACTCCAATACATTCCCATTACAGAACGGAATCCCTCAAGGATCTCCATTGTCAGTTGTACTATTTATGATCGCCTTTGACGACATAAGTACAATAATACACAAACAAAAACATCTAGATCATTGCATTTACGCCGACGATATATACATCTTAAGTAAATCCAGTGATATTGTGGGGGTTCTTTTTAGCTTACCAGAAGAACCCTCCATAACTACAACCCAACTCCCATTATTTCCCGCTAATGCAATTGCATTAGCACCTGTAAAAGCTTCACGTATCAAGGTTATCTAACGTATAACCTAAAAGTTCCTGTAAGAGAATTCTTACCTTCATGCATCAATTTGCATTCGAAATTCCCTACAAGAATTCTGTCCATCTTATAGGATCATAAATCCAAAACCCATTTCAGCACCTTCAGTTGCCAGGCAAATCCCAATCTTACCATATGCATTTTCCCTAGACGACTTCCTGAAAACGAGACAATTCGGTTCACATATAATGTAACCATCATAACCAGGGATAATGATCATTGCGTCGGCTATTCCCAGCCTCACCATGTGTATAATAAATATCCTTACATACACATTGGCTGGCGACCTTTTCACCCAACAACAAAGCAACCCCTAGCAGCTTATGGCCGTAGCTGCATACAATTAGCGCAATAGACGCTAAAACCAATTTCCTTAGCACGCACCATGTGCAAACAAAAGAACGCTGTTCTTCCACAGGCATTCTAGCGATACGACAAACAATTCAAATTGTTTCAAGTATCTCAAATGCATCTAGCATCTAATGAGTTGCAACTTGTTTACTTAGTTGAACCCCCATCATAAATTCCTTTATGCCTTTGAATTTTTCTGGATCCGTCTCTCATGATCTCGCGGCATGAGCAAAGAGAAATCAATTAGTACCCAATGAGATACAGCTTGTTTACTTAGCCGAACTCACATCTCATTGATGCCCATTAGTCCCTTTCTATTTTTCAGCTTCGTTCTCATGGCCCTGTCCCATGAAAAAACCAATGTTCACACATACATGCGTACCACTATGATCTTCTCTATGAGATCCGGTTACCTACCCCCAAAGAGAGACTTCACGTCTCTCTTGGAATAGGAAACGCACAAACGCACCCTTAATTAAGAGACCCGGTATCACTGGCCGAATTTCCCTTGCTACCGAATTCACATCGCTGAGTCGTCTTAGAACACCCAGACACGCCGGTTGTGTCTTTTCCTGCTCCCAGTGGCTCCGCGGGGACGGATATATTCAAAAGTCGCGAGTCGCGTTCAACAACCACAAGAATCTATTCGTTTGTACAAGTAATAATTGCCTCCCCAGTTTGCTCCTACAAATTTGTTAAAATTAAAGAAAGAATGATACGAACATTAGAACTAGCGTTGTTAAGTGTGTTTACTGTACAGAATTAAAATAAAGTTAACAAACAACTTCCAATCAGTGCTTTTTATTTTTGGATATTTCCGGCGAACTATGTGTTGGTGCTGATGCTAAAATTAAATTAAAAATGCAAGAACCAGTTACATCCTCCCCGTGTGTTTCATATTCCTTTTCCTTGTGAACAGTTTTTTTCTCTCTTGTCGTCAGTGGAACTTTTTTGATGGAGGAAGGAAGTGAATCAGCGCCGTACGCCGGCGCACCATTTATTCTTCCCAACAATCTAACTTCCTGCAAAAACATTTTAAGTGAAACAGTGAAAGATATCTTAGAATGGTCAAATGCCTCAGGTGCCAGACTCTCAGTAGACAAATGTAAATTATTTCATGTGTGCCAACGACGACTTTGTCTTGTGACTTGTACACCTCAACATAAACAACAAAACCATCTAAAATATCCCCAACCTCAAATTCCTAGGAATAAGATTTAACAATAAAAATACCTGGAAACGACATTCTTCGGAACTCAAAGTATCATTAGCAGTGAGGCTCAATATTATTAAATATTTAAGCAACATGAAAAGTAACGTACACATTAACACTCCATAAATTAATTAATTTAATAATTATAATTAAAAAATAATAATAATTAAAAATAAATTACTAAACCTCTAATTTTAAGTAAAATAGATTACGGCATTTATTACTATGGCAATACTCCAAAAACTACTCTAAACATAATAAAACCCACCTATCACCAAGCCGCTAGAAGAAGCACCTTTGCATTCACAACGACCCCAATAAAAAATATACTGGCTGAAGCTGGGCTCCCAACAATCGAGGACCAGATGGAAATCACGTCATTAAAACTAATAGCTAAATTAGCATTTTCGGGAAATTCCATAATCGACAAAGACATCTAACTAACAATAGGATACAAAAACACCAACCAAATCCCATCTGCAATCAGCCGCATTTTAGATAAAGCCAAGCAATTATTATTATTATTATTTTATTATTTATTGGCCTGTAGGAACCCGGAAGTTCATGACCTCACCGACCCGACCCCGGCATCGTTCCCTGTCCTGTGCGCTCTCCTTTCACGTTCGACCATCTGATCCGATCTCCTCGAGGTCAAACCTAACATTGTCCTCCCATCTCCGTCGCGGCCGTCCTACCGGTCTCTTTCCCGTTGGTCTACCGTTAAGAATTCTACGCACGGTCCGATCGTTACCCATTCGGGCCATGTGTCCGGCCCATCTTAATCTTCGCGACTTGATTACTCTCACTATTGTAGGTTTGCGGTATAGCTCTTCCAATTCGTGGTTATGGAGTTTCCTCCATTGTTCTGCCTCCTCGTCATATTTATCTTCAAAGATACCCCTTAAAACTTTATTCTCGAATACGCGGAATTTGTTTTTTCCCGTTTTGTAAGAGCCCATGTTTCGCATCCGCATAAAACAATCGGCATGATTATGGTTCTATAGACACAGAGCTTTATGTTACGTGACAGCAGTTTGGATTTCAGCAGTTTACTGACTGTGTGCCAACTAGCGTTGTCGGAGTGCAGTATTTTGTTAATTTCCTTCCACATTTCATTACTGGCCATCAGTATCGTTCTCAGATATTTAAATTCTTTAACTTTTTCAAATATCTTGCCTCTGACGTTTATATGTGTTCCCTGAGTTCCACCTGCTCTCGGCGTAATCATGTATTTTGTTTTGTCTTCATTTATTTCTAGGCCCACCTCTTCTGCCGCTTGCATGATGATTTCACAATTTTTACTTACAGTTTCTAGATTATCGCCCAAAACGGCGATGTCTTCCGCATATGCGAGCACTTGTGTCACCCCGTTCAGGGATGATCCGGTCATGTTGTCGTCTTGTACCTTTCTGATGACATACTCGAGCACATGGTTAAAAAGACACGGTAATAGACCGTCTCCCTGTTTTAGTCCGTCCCGGATTTCAAATGGTTCTGAGAGGTGATTTTCTATTCTAACTCGCCCTTTGTTTTCGTTCATGCAAATTTGAATGAGGGCGGCATATTTTTTCGGGATTCCCAGTTCAACTACGATATGGTAGAGTCTTTGCCTTGCGACTGAGTCGTAGGCTTTTTTGAAGTCAACAAACAGTTGGTGAACCGTCTCTCCGTATTCCCACTTCTTTTCCAGCATTTGCCTTATTGTGAACATTTTGTCGCTTGTTAACCGGTTCCTACGGAATCTGCATTGATAGTCTCCCAGTATTTCTTTTGCGTACGGTGTGTTTCTTGCCAGAATGACATTTGTTAATATTTTGTATGCGATTGGGAGCAATGATATTCCTCTGTAGCTTTCGCAGTCAGATCTGTCGCCTTTTTTGAAAATGGGGACGACTGTTGAGGTTTTCCATTCTGCCGCAGTGACTTACTTATCCCATATTGTTTTGATGAGTTGGTGGATCTTTTGCAGCGGTTGCCTCTTCTTCATGCTTCATAAGCTCTGCCAGCACGCAGTCGTCTCCGGGAGCCTTGTTGTTTGTCAATCGATTTATTGCGTCTACAACTTCGTTGAAAGAGGTCTCTGGGATCTGAGGCTCGTCTGTATGTACGTCTGGTGCGTTTATTTGTGGTGTAAGGGGGAGATGATGTATAGATTTGCATTAATAGTAGCTATGTATGTATGTGTAGCCGGTAGGCGGAGGTGTGATGAGCCGACACTACCATAAGGGAACAAATCATCAAGAAAACACCGACTCGGCAAAAAGAAGACGTAGGGAAAAACGGAAAAAGGGGGATATACGCGTCAGCCCGTGGAATGTTCAAACGTTATATAAACCAGGCGCGATACAGATGGTCGTAGAAAACACGAAACAATATAAAATGGACATCGTCGCGCTTCAGGGAGTCCGAGTCCCACATCAAGTGATCGAACCCAACGGATTTACACTGGTGTGTGGAGGTACCGATACACATAACCTCGGAACTAGCTTCATCATAAGCAAGAAGATTACGCCCCATGTAAAAGAATAGAAATTTATTAATGACCGAATGTCTGTGCTAAAAATACAGGGCCCATGGTACAATTATGTATTTTTAAACGTACACGCCCCAACAGAATCTACGGACGAAGAAACGAAGGACACGTTGCTTCCTAAATAAAACACATGACCTCGTCAACCTTCAAAAATGATCAACCTTTCAAAGTGTGTCAACCGTCCAAACTAAGGTCTATCGAACTAACGAATAGATTTAGAATTCTAGAGAACGCGAGCAGTGAGGAAGAAGAAGCTAATAGTGTGGACACTAAATGGACATCGATCAGAAATACAATCAAACAAAGAGCCTAAAAGGTATTAGGATTTAAGAAAACAATTAAGTCCAAACCTTGGTTTGAAGGATCGAAGAACGTAAACACCTCAGAGTGATCCACTTAGAAATATATGGTGAAGTCAAGGCAGAAAGATACGCGACGATTCGGAGAGAGACAATGAGACTCTTGAAACGCAAACGCGAATGGGAGAAGACTCGGATCGAAAAATCCTAGAAAATTCTAGAGCAAAGAACATATGAGGTATGTATGCCGGCATAAATTCAATTAGAAATGGCTGCCGAAGGAGAGCTAAAATAACTCGAGACACAAACGGCTGTCTGGTGACTGAAATATCGTGACAAGATGCAAGCAGTACTTTGAAAACCTGCTTAACGTGCGCACCCAGCAACCACAAATAAACGCACCAGGCGTACATACAGACGAGCCTCAGATCCAAGAGACCTCTTTCGACGAAGTTGTAGACGCAATAAATCGATTGAAAAATAACAAGGCTCCCGGAGTCGACTGCATACCGGCAAAGCTTATGAAGCATGAAGAAGAAGCAACCGTTCGAAAGACCCACCAACTCATCAAAACAATATGGGATAAGGAAGTCTCTCCGGAAGAATGGAAAACCTCAATTTTCAAAACAGGCGACAGATCTGACTGCGAAAATTACAGAGGAATATCATTGCTCCCAACCACATACAAAATACTAACAAATGCCATACTGGCGAGAATCACACCGTACGCAAAAGAAATACTGGGAGACTATCAATGCAGATTCCGTAGGAACCGGTCAACGAGCAACCAAATGCTCACAATAAGGCAACTGCTGGAAGGAAGTGGGAATACGGAGAGACGGTTCACCAACTGTTCGTTGACTTCAAAAAAGCCTACGACTCAGTCGCAAGGCAAAGACTCTACCATATCGTAGTTGAACTGGGAATCCCGAAGAAATATGCCGCCCTCATTCAAATTTGCATAAACGAAAACAAAGGGCGAGTTAGAATAGAAAATCACCTCTCAGAACCATTTGAAATCCGGGACGGACTAAAACAGGGAGATGGTCTATTACCGTGTCTTTTTAACCTTGTGCTCGAGTATGTCATCAGAAAGGTACAAGACGACAACATGACCGGATCATCCCTGAACGGGGTGACACAAGTGCTCGCATATGCGGAAGACATCGCCGTTTTGGGCGATAATCTAAAAACTGTAAGTAAAAACTGTGAAATCATAATGCAAGCGGCAGAAGAGGTGGGCCTAGAAATAAATGAAGACACAACGAAATACATGATTATGGCGAGGGCAGGTGGAAATCAAAGAGCACAGATAAACGTCAGAGGCAAGATATTTGAAAAAGTTAAAGAATTTAAATATCTGAGAACGATACTGACGGCCAGTAACGAAATGTCGAAGAAAATTTACAAAAGACTACACTCCTGCAAGGCTAGTTGGCACACAGTCAGTAAAGTGCTGAAATCCAAACTGCTGTCACGTAACATAAAGCTCTGTGTCTATAGAACCATAATCATGCCGATTGTTCTATACGGATACGAAACATGGGCTCTCACAAAACGGGAAGAAACAAATTCCGCGTATTCGAGAATAAAGTTTTAAGGGGTATCTTTGGCGGTAAATATGACGAGGAGGCAGGACAATGGAGGAAACTCCATAACCACGAATTGGAAGAGCTATACCGCAAACCTACAATAGTGAGAGTAATCAAGTCGCGGAGATTAAGACGGGCCAGGCACGTGGCGCGAATGGGTAACGATCGGGCCGTGCGTAGAATTCTTAACGGTAGACCAACGGGAAAGAGACCGGTAGGACGGCCGCGACGGAGATGGGAGGACAATGTTAGGTTTGACCTCGAGGAGATCGGATCGGATGGTCGAACGTGGAAGGAGAGCGCACAGGACAGGGAGCAGTGGTGAAGTCGAGTCGGCGAGGTCATGAACATCCGGGTTCCTACAGGCCAATAAATAGTAGTATCGTATAGCTGCTTTGGTATTAAAAACGAACGGCTGGCTATCAAGAAGTCTGTAAAAACCTTAACGACGTAGTGGAGTGTATTTATTTCTCCCTGCGCCAGCTGGTCAAGGATACCTGAAAAGTCAAACAGTGACAGTACTGTGGGGGTACGAGATCGCGACGCGAGCATGGGCGGGAGTTCTACCTCGTCCCCACCGATCACTAAAGGTTGCTCCGTTTATGAAAGGACTGTGTTCGTCGCAAAACGATCGCCATAGCAGTCAAGAAAACATCAAACACGGGAGAAAGGAAACAAACTAGAACACGGTTTTTTTATTGTTAATTGTTGTTTATTGATAAGACAAACCAAAAAGGTTGCCAGGCAATGTGTATGAAAAGGTATATGACGCGGCTGAGAAAATAGACGGCGCGATATTTATGGTCCCTGTCATGACGGTTACATTGAATGCAATCCGAATTATTTTGTTTACAGGAATTCATCTAAGGGAATTTGACTGGCGACATAGATGCCGAAATTGATTGGAAATTCCTGGTAAGTTAATAAAGAAATCTTAAGGAGCAATGGTATGCGAAGAGAATGCATGAAGGTAAGTTTTCTTTACAGGAACTTAAAGATCATAGATTTGATCTCTTAAATGCGTGCAGCATTTTTAGGTGCCGAATGCGAATGCATTGGCGAGGACTTGAGCGTCTTGGGTGATGATTATGGGGGTTTCTTAGGAAGGTAAACCGTGGGATTTGGCGGAACCGCCACAGTACCACTGAACGTTATACTATTTTTACTTTGTCTGCGCATGTATGCTGTTCTTTCAACACAGCTTGTTGTCAGAGCATTGTTCCAGTAGTCACCAATCAGCATCTGGGAATGAGGGGTGTTGAGCCAACGAAGCACATGCGCAAAACACTAACTTTCCAATCGGTATATCTCCCAAAGTTGATCAATTTTTCAGTCTTTCAATCATCTAAATTAGGTTGATCTTCCTAAATAAAACACTTGACCTCGTCAACCTTCAAAAATGATCAACCTTTCAAAGTGTGTCAACCGTCCAAACTAAGTCAATCCTCCGAAAATAGGTCAACCGTCCAGGAGAAGGTTGGCCTTTGGAAGGCAGGTACCATAAATGTACTTTGAGAGCGATAACACACTTTTGGAAAGTTGACCAACTTTGGACTGTTGACCAACTTTGAAAGGTTGTACAACTTTGGACTGTTGACCAACTTTGAAGGGTTGATAAGATAATCCGATTTACTTATACAATAGTAAAAAGATCGAAAAAAGTCACATAGGACTGATGAGCATTTAAATAAAAATTCAGGTTTAATTTGATCTTATTGTCTTTTTGTTGATTTGTTTCATCACTTGCGTCGATTGGTCATTAAAATGTTTACAATGAGGTACATCAGTTTAATCACTAGAACCAGTGAGGCGCACGTATTTAACAATAACTTAATTAAATACTTAGAACTAAATTAATTTATATATATTAAAGTTATTTCTTGACTCTTATACTTGTGTTTGCTTTATCTTGTTTTGTTTTACTTTTTTCAATTGCCTTTCTTATTTCTATTGTTTTTCTAATGCTAAATTAAACGATACCTTTTTCACAAAATATTTCAGCACATCGTTCCAGATCATTTTGGCACTTTGTTCTTTTATCACTAAGAGACGAAAACTCCGTAGGAGTGCCTCTTTCACACATCTTATAAATAGGTGTTTTGAACTTTAGCTGCTCTCAGTTGTTTGAGCCGCCGCGTTCCGGGGTAGAAGGTTTTCTTTGGCATGTTAAGGGCATTCTTACACATATGAATTGTATAATCCGGTAGGAGGCAAGTAACGACCATAAGCAAAGTTAGCAACCACAGCGGCAGGGAACAAAATAACTTGTTATACGACCAATACAAATCTGTATCATATCGGCTGGAAAGGAATATCCAAAAATTAGTCAATCAATTGGGACCGTGCAACATTAATTACTTACAGGTCGATGACATTGTATACCGCTGTCGATACCATGAAGACTACGATTGATCCACAAATTGTAACCATATACCAGTAGCTGTGATATTTCGTCTCGAGCCAAAGCTTCAAGTTGACTACGATGACAACGGACTGCATGATCACTGTGCCATAAACAGCTGCTTCGGCTGTCTGACCGACATTCAAAAGGATATCATTCATCGAAAATATGTAGAAGGCGAAGTAGAATATGATAACAAAGTGATATATGGCAAACGCCACCCACTTCAGGAAATGTGGCCATTGCAATTGTTTGTTGTCTATATTCTTGATGTATAGTTCTGGTTTACTAGGAAGAGGAAGAGAGAACGAATGAGATTGGTGGGATCGTTTTGATAGGGTTGACTAACTTACTTTATCAGTTGCCTTTCCGAGTACTGCTTCTCAGTCAGAGAGAGGAAGAAAACTGGCAGGGATGTGTAGACGACATTAAACAGCGTCAAGAACCACGAGTCGTACACTGGCTGCGATGAGAACATGCAATGAAATTGAAACAGGAACATAACACCCATAAACACGATGTTCTTGTAGAAGAAATATAGCACCAGCTGTGATAATCTAGTCGTGTGGAAGTGTCCATGCATTAAGAGCAGTCTTTTGAGCATATTGAATCTAGCGAATGCGAAGTCAGCACATCGAGCTGCTTGACGGCCTTCTTTACCCATAATACCAATACCGACGTGAGCCTCCTGAATCATGGAGACATCGTTGGCTCCATCTCCTATAGCTGCCGTATTGTAATTGTTCTTTGACGTCTTAATCAACGAGACTACTTCGCTCTTCTGTAGAGGGCTCAAACGACAGCATAGAACTGCTTGGCACTGAATGCTTACATCCCGAAATCTGTCAGCTAGTTCCTTGATCGCCACCGTTAAACTCTTGCCGTCGATTAGAAGAGCACAAGGTCGTCCAAGACCAAAGACAATCTCCCGCTCTAAGGTATGAAAATGTATTTCCAAATCCTCTTTGCGGGTGCAATCAATTATGAAGTACTTCATCGCATTGGAGGGAATATGTCCACAGGAAAGAGCTATATTAAGCGCTGTCTCGACCTTATCTCCTGTTAGGACCCATATCTTAATTCCGGCTTTTTGAAGGGATATCAAAGTATCAGCGACATCATCTTGCAGGGCATCTTCAACCGCGGTAGCTCCTAGAAGGTCCAAATCTAAGCAACAACGAAAGTTTATATGTGAAAGAAAAAATTAAAACCGTTTATACCTACTTTGCTCAATTTTATCATAACACTCCGCAGTAAGTTGCTTGCGGTCTCCCAGCGATGCATTGGCGTGATTTAGACTGGTAAGGAAATCTTTGTATTCCTCTTCGGATATCCTTTTCCTGGCTACCGCCAATGTGCGTAGACCATTCTTGGCAAAATCACTGATATGAGTGTTGGTGTGATCTATTAGGTTGGATGATGATGGAGCACATAGAGGGAACACATAGCTCTCGGCACCTTTGGTATAAATCCACATTGTGCTACTTTCGTCCTTAACTACAACGCTCATACGTTTTCTATCAGAGGTAAACTCTAAGACGTGAAGCCTATCAAATGATAAGTTATTGGTTTTGGTTCCGCTGAAAGGTTTTGAATAATCCATATGGGGCGGACATACTCGCACTTTTAAAATATCATCATCGTCTCCAAGATACACAAGACCTAAGTTGGCGCACGCTTCTACAAGTGCCTTCTCATCGGGGCTTGAAGCTTGATAGTCAAGGTTCCTATAGAGATAAAACGGTCGAGGTTATTAGATATGATTTCCAAACGGGATTCTACCTACTCAACTATGGTTTGGATTTCATTCTTCCTACGGAAAGATTCTGCTCTCAATATCGATGATGGCTGTCGAGACACAAACGATGGCATAGCATATGATTCACGGGATATTGAGCTCGGTGTACGCTTGAGTGGTGTTCCGTTTCCTGAAAGAATATACAGACAGCCAATATATCCAAATGTAGATAACTGTAACGATAAAAAGCTATGGTGTTTAGCGAAAGAGCTAAGAACGTGATTCGAACCGACTATGGATAGTTTGGAACCAAATATCGCGGCGCGTCTACACAAGGATTTCTCAATTCCCTACATAAGCTGTGTTTGCTACGTTAATTTTATTAGGTACTTTTTCACCACTACGGTAGCGTGAGTGAAATCTGTTGAATCGCACAAAGATATTAATACGTCACATTCCGTATCTGAATTTTATTTCGAAGCGTATGCAATTCCTAGAAAAATTACTAACCTGCCTGAGTAATATAGGAAGCCGGTGTTCCATAAGACTGCGTCCGTCTATGGGTTTGCACGACACTCACCGACGAATGATCAGGAATATCAACTTCAGACGTCGAACGTTTAAAGAATACTGAATTCAGGTGGGTGGGTGATGCGGAACAGCGATCAACAGGAAATGTTGCAGGCCGGCTAACAGAGTCTAGATTGTGTGAAAACTCCATGCTAATTGTAGGATAAACCTTTCCACCCGGTCGAGTAAGTCGTGGGCTCCGCTTTGAAATTTCTGGCTTTTTACGACCCTGTGTACTGTGTGATTCATTTAAAAGTGGATTCACATCTGAGGTATTGTTGTTTAACTTGATTTTTCCGTGTGGATTATTGGATACATCAGTGTCACTCTGATGACTTGAGTTTTGGCTTTCTTCGGTGATATCCGATATTGAATATCTGACTGGCTCTTTCTTTGGTTCGCTGATTGGTGCAGCATTCGCCACCTGAACTGTGTGGCATATCACAAGGGCTTGAAAAAAGATTTTTTGATCATTCTGGAATAAAAGATATTAAATCTTATAAAGGTGATCAATCTAGGACTGAAAATAAATATGAAAATTGTACTTACATTGAATTTATTGATGTCAAGCAGGATTCCACTAGACTCTTCTTGTAATTTGGTCTTTTTGTACAGGAATTTCTTCCCGTTGATCGAACATTGTTGGAAGATCATTTCATTTTTGGTCAACGTGCCAGTTTTGTCCGAAAATAAAATACTGATCTGCAGATAAAAAAAGTATACCAACTGCAAGTTCTATGATATTCTGACATTGCTCACCTGTCCTAATTCTTCATTCAAGTTCGACGTGTTTACGATACAATGTTGATCAGTTGCTTGATCATAAAGTTCTGCATCCCACTCCATGAAAAGTCCTCCAATCACACGATGCATTTCAATTGTCACATACAGGGAAATAGGAATTAGATAGTTGAATAGGATGAGGAAAGAGAGGTAATCTTGCAAAAATGCTTTGACACTGTAAGCATCTGAAGGTGGACCTAAGTACGCCGCCTTAGGTACAACAAACAACTCATAATACCTAAAACGATAAAGTAGTCGTAAAGCTTAATCATAAATCATGCAGTTCGTACCTACCTCTTCATGAAGTATAAAAACGTAACCACAAATATCATGGTAATCAAAATAAAGACTAGAAATCGGTTAATGTACAGCTCGCTCGATGATGACTTGTTCCTTGTTAGGCGACTGTTCAGAGCCAATTTCGTAGTCATGCCAGTGTAAACCGCACAACCAATGACACACTCCGTATTCTTGACCCTCGATCCTCGAAGTAGAACATTCTCCGCGGTCAAAGGTAACACCCTTGATTGTGTTTGGTCCAATTGAGATAATCTCATCGGATCGGTGTATGTCAACTCGATTTTCCCGTTGAAGCTATATAAGTCGGTCTTGGCAGATTCACATTCGATAATACCAAGTTTGTGTAATTTGTTAAGTTCTACATTTGGCAAGCCGCGAGGCACCAATAGGGTTTTTAGATTGGATTCCCCATCCAAATTGGCGGTGGTGATAAAACATTTCCCATGGTGATCTGATGACTTCAAAAGGACCAAATCACATGGCACATCACAGTCACGGCCAACGATCACCAAATCGCCAAGTTCCACTTGCTGGCATTCTATATCTGTCTCTTGTCCATTACGAACAACAGTAACTGACAGATGTCACGTAGAAAATTTAATGATGGCTATTAAATCCATAATTCATGGTAAATACCTGGAGAGCAGTTCACTACATTGTCCGTCTTGTAGCGAAGGTAGTCTTCGTAGCCTTGTTTGGTAGCTGTCACAGCAATTACAAATACTAATGGTAAAAGGGAGGTCAACGGTGACACGGGGCTATCTACAAACACAAATAAAATGTAGGTTAATTTTTGTAAACTAATTTAGTGCTAAATGTTAAATATCGACCTTTTGGGGCCAGCGCCCAGTATAGGGGAATCAGCCAATATGAGTTTGCATAAATTGACAGATTCTGCATTTATCACCACAACTAATTATTAAATTCCTGAAAG
This sequence comes from Microdon myrmicae, assembly GCA_963931805.1. Classification (NCBI taxonomy): domain Eukaryota; kingdom Metazoa; phylum Arthropoda; class Insecta; order Diptera; family Syrphidae; genus Microdon; species Microdon myrmicae. Next base: position 93,433,954 of record OZ007502.1, read on the forward strand.
GTGTATTCTTAAATAGGCCATAAAATTAAATGTACAACTCGACCAGTGTCAGGTACAAAACCTGGCCAACAACCTTGGAACGCACTGAGTTCCATAAAATCCTTGTTCACGATTAAAAATCATAGTTGTAGACTTAGTATGGTACCACCAATAAAAGTACGTGTTTTCTACATGCTTGTGTTGAAGAAACCACGATTCGATTTTCCGGGTAATTGTGACATTTTTCATAAATTAGCATTTCAAAGTTAAACCATCAAGAAAGGCGGTCCTTGTAAAGTAAAGAGGTCGATGTAAACCAACGAAGGCGGTCATTTTTGTTAATTATAAAAAGGGATGTAAACCAACGAAGGCGGTCATTTTGTTAATTATAAAAGGGAGTCGTCGAGTTTAAACCATATAAAAGGACGATCATATTATATTTTTAAATATAAAAAGAGTCGAATCTCGTCGTTAGTAGTGATGCAATATAAAATCTTGTGGTAGATCAATTCTGTCGACGATACAGATCCAAAAAGGCGGTCTTATTATATTTTTAAATAAAAATGAGTCGAATGTCGTCGTCAGCAGTGATGCGATATAAAATGGTGTGCTAGATCAATTGTGTCGATGATCCAGCCAACGAAAAAAACATCATATTATATATTTTAATAAAAAAGAATCGAATGATATCCTTAGCAGTGATGCAATATAAAATCGTGTAGTAGATCAATTGTGTCGACCGACGATCCGGTCGTCGAAAAAGACGATCATCTTAGCCCAAATGCTGCCGCCACCAAACATTGAGGAAACATTAAAAGCCATAAGACAGCTCAAATCAAATAAAGCCCCCGGAGCTGATGGCATACCAGCTGAGCTGATCAAACAAGGAGGGACAGCGTATCATCACACAATTCATGAAATTGTGGTGCACGTATGGGAGCAAGAGGTGATGTCGGAAGATTGGCTTCGTGGAATGATTTGCCTCATACATAAAAAGGGAGATATCACACTGTGCAGCAACTTTAGGGGTATAGCATTGCTGAGTACCACCTATAAGATACTCTCCTTTATCCCCATACGCTAAAACCATCATTGGTCAATATCAGTGCGGCTTCATCCCAGGCAAATCAGCGATTGATCAGATATTCACCAATAGGCAGGCGATGGAAAAATCTCTGGAATTTAATATCCCATTATATCATCTATTTATAGCCTTTCAGGCCGCCTACGATAGCATAGCCTGGGTAGAACTATATAATGCCATGAAAGAGTTCGGCATTCCAAACAAATTGATACCACTTTGTAGGTTGACCATGACCAACGTAACTAGTCAAGTAAAAGTAGCGGGATTGGTGTCCAAACCAATAAACATCTTTAATGGACTCTGACAAGGGGACGGTTTGGCCTGCCTCCTCTTCAACATGGCGTTGGAGAAAGCAATCCGTGACTCTGGTGTCACACTAGAGGGACTATTGTCACCAAGTCCAGCCAGATACTTGCCTACGCAGATGACATTGACATCATCGGTAGATCCGATTCGGCTATACAGGATTCCTTCACCCAAATCGAACAGGCGGCAAAAAAACTGGGACTGTACATTAATGAAGGGAAAACGAAGTACATGGTGGCAACTTCTGCGAAGAGAAGACCTAACGTTGGTCAAACTCTCAGGGTAGTGGAACACGAATTTGAAGTAGAGCAATCCTTTAACTACCTTGGGTCAATAGTATCAGCCGATAACAATATGGAAGAAGAAATACGCGAACGGCTGATCAAATCAAACAAAGCCTACATGGCCTATCATCATCATCATCGGCACTACAACCGGAAGTCGGTCTTGGCCTTATTTATCAAGTCCTGAGGCTTGTTAAATTTTCCATAATGATATGTTTTTTCCGGGCAAGGTCATTAGTCTTGCGCCAGAGGCTCCCCGACGGGGAATCGAACCCCGGTCTCCCGCGTGACAGGCGGGTATACTAACCACTATACTATCGAGGAGCCCGACATGGCCTATCAAGGCTATTTAAATCCCGAAATTTATCCAGAACATCCAAGCTGCTACTGTACAAGACTTAAGTCTTACCAATACTCTTGTATGGATCCGAGACCTGGGTGCTCAATAAAAGGCACTCTGAGCCCTTTAAATCCCGAAATTTATCCAGAACATCCAAGCTACTACTGTACAAGACCATGGTCTTACCAGTACTCCGAGACCTGGGTGCTCAATAAAAGGCACTCTGATTTCTGAGCCGCGTTCGAGAGGAAGGTCTTAAGGAGAATTGTTGGCCCCATATGCGACGGAGGACGATTCCGGTGACGATGCTTTATCACTGGACCATTCATGATTGGAACCAGGTAGTTAACAGATAGCTCGGATGACTCCATTGACGTTAAAGTCACTCTTTGGCGGATTTTCGTGTCTTTACGTCGCAAGAAGTGTTCCGCCGAACACTCTCCAATACTTAACACCAACGAATTTCAGCACACAAATGAAACTCAGGGTTATTTCGATTTATTTTTATTTTATTTCTTTCTTTTGTATAATTCAAGGATTTACTCCCTTGACGCCCGTGGCGATTTCTTAAGAGCTATCTCGATGTCAACCACACACAGAATTCACAATTTGATTGTCCTTAATTACTTAGGATACAGTTTTGGGATCCACACACGAACCTGTAATTTTGTTTGTTCCTTCCGTATCACTTAATTGACTAAGACACTTTACTATTTAGCACTATATTTGTATTGGTCAATATTCTAATTATACTCGTTGACACTGAATTCGTGACGTTCACTACTTCGATTATGTTCGCTGGCGCTATTAGTATGGTACAGTATTTATATCCGTGTGAAACCAGACTTACGACTATACTCGCGAAAATCAGAACAATCGTAATGCGCGGCGCGGACCGACCTCATTCAAGGGTTTCTCTGACTGTACTACCCGAAAAAAATGTTATCCATTTATCTGTATCTTATCTTCAAGAGAAAATTTCCATTTTGGTTTTCAATTCGAACTTCTTATCGGAATCTTGTTTCGAAAGATCAAGCGTACCGCCACTTCTTTCTCGATCCTATCATGGGCTTTGTTTGCGTTACCCATCTGGCTTACGACAACAAGAGTTTTTGTGTGCTTCAGATGGGTAACAAAGGAACCGTGGGATTTGGTTTGTAGTTCTCATTTCCCAGTCATAAACATCTAGGCGTTACGATGTTTATGATTGCAAGAATTGTTGGTCGGCGGGCGACTCGCTAGGCCTTTGTTTGCGCACGTGCGCTTGTCGGTTTGGGATCTTTCGAGGAATGTAGGGTGCTAATTGCTATTAGCTACATGAGGAGATTATTCTGTTTGTTTTCAGAAAAATGCGTTTAATGGATGAATCAAACGGATGCATTGGATGGATGCGTTGAATTCAATATTAGGAAATTTTGAACGTTAAGTTCGATTGAATTGTACTATTGAATTCAATGTTGGGGTATTTGGTATGTTTCCTTTGTTTCAGGCGGAAGGAAGGACTTTGAGGGACGTGTCTGTGGGCACGTGTAATGGATATAGGTGAGTACGTTCCTTGGTGAAACGACGATATCTCAATCTATAGTGGGTTGTTCGTAGAACCGCCACAACTCCACTAGCATTGATGTGTAAGAAAAGCAAAGGAACAGAACCCTTAAAAGTTATTTGTGAAGATGAGGAAATGGGCCTCTTGAAAAACGTATTAAGTACTCAACAACGAATAACGAAGTACATTTTATTACAAAGTAAATGAAGTACATTCTGTGACTACGAACTCCAAGTGGGCAACAATGATGTGCGATTTTGACGATCATTTCTATTCGAGCAAGTTGAGAATTTCGCTTTACGAAAAAAGAGTTAGCACAACGGCAGCATGGGGTTAAGCGCGATATTTTCGGATCACCGAAGATGGTAGAAGTAAACATGGCTTGAGTTCCTTTGTTGACGATACTCCACTATCGACACGTCCGAAATTCCTTCGTGGTGCGCCCAGTCGTCCTATTGCTAGCAGCAGCTTTTCGTCCAGAAGAAATAAATAATACAACGCTTTGTGTTAGTGTTGAGCACTGTTTTTTTATTGTCACAAATTCCTTTTCTGTTACGAAGTCACAAATATTAATTATTATTAAAAGCACATCTTGATATTCAAGAAAGGTCAAAGCACTTGTAGAGTTGAATTATTCTAATCGCGACACTGTTCATTTATTTATAAAACGTTCTATTCGCCGTGCAACCTTCAGAAACAAGAAATGGCAATAAAAGGATTTTTTTGTACTTATTATATAGCGCACTCTAACCGAGAATTAATTCACAGTAAGCCAACTCCACGGAGGATGAATTTTGACTCACCGATGCAATCCACATCCCATCCGATGCAACCGTGGTGGATCACACCGAGGTTGGAGGTGCGAATCGGATCTACTTGGCGACGGCCAACGGGCGATCGGAAAGGAGTTAAATGGGAGGATTTCCCATCTGCCCGTATAGGACAAGTACGATGCCTCTTCGCCTGCAATACAGACAACGATTGGTCCTGCACCTGTTCAAACAAATGAACGAGCATAGGGGGCTGTAGGCATTGTTGTCATAAATCATCGATGATGCGCGCCTGAGGACGAAATACGTCTCTGCGTCCTAAGTAAACATATTGTTCTGGTGCATGATGTAGGATAGATATTTTGTCGACAGTAAGTCAACAGAAACCTCGCCGACAATGGCCAGGCACCGGCTGGATGGCTAACGTTTAGTTTGGGCAAGTGTCGTAGGGCACGACCATTATGACGATTGTTTACTTAAGAAACGATACTTGAGACATGACCAGGGTATGGTTGTTTAAGTAGCAATCATGTTCTTTTCTAGTTTTACGATCAGTTGGTAGCCGATAATGGGAAATTGGTTGCAGCATTTGCGAACCTAAAGATATGGGGGCAATATTTAATTACCGAATTGTAGGGAAACTATCGGCTGCAGTTGTGTCAACAAGTACGTTGGTCGACGTGTCTTCTGGACCAACGGATTGTTGTTTAGACGATCGACCGATGGTCCAGCCAATAAGGCGAGGATGGACATGTCATGCACGTGTGTGAGAAAGTGCTTCTCAGCAATGCGCATTGACATGTTCGGGAATTAATGTCGGTTACATGAGGAGGTATCCGAATTAGATTTCGGAAATATGATGCATTGGATGCAAGCATGCCCCGGGGTGAAAGTTTGATGCCACGTTAAGATGGTAATCTTGCCGTGTGTAACGGATCTGTTTATCACTCATCTTAAATACCACACTCACGTTGGAATCCCTCACTTTAAGTAAAACACTATTTTGTCTTTAGTTTAACTTAATTATAGTCATATTTACTATTCACATTATTATTTCTACATTTATTAGGTAGCACTTAATTATTTTCAAATTTTAGCAATCTCCCTTATAATTACTAATCTTTTAATAGGAACTCTCCTTAAATTACCACACCGGGAAATCGAACACTTACTTTCCTTTACCAGCCACTTAAACCACCGACACTTTGGCGTACCCGAACTCTCTCAGTCACTAGGTCCCAACCAATCCAAAAAGTCTCCCGTCTCGGTCGAGATTCCCAATTCAACCCGCCAACGAAGACCTGTTTTTTCTTCATCCTGAAGGTCGAAGGATATGGCATTTCTTTCTTTATCTTTCCCGGCTTGGGATCAAACGCGGAAACACAAAGGGAAAAATCAACAGAGGATCGTGCGAATGCACATTTATAATCCTCTATGTTGATATGCGCTAAACGAATGTGTAATTCGTTTTATGATGCCTGTTGTTTGTTCTAGCCGACTCGGCAAGGATCCCTTTTGTAAGGATACGTTAGGGAATACAAATAGAGAATTGTACTAATGAGCCTTTCTGATTCTCTATGTTGTTTATTTTAGCCGAATGGGCAAGGATCTTTTCCGTGGGGAATCGATACAAAGGCGAATATTTTCCTTTTGTTTGTTTTAACTCAATTTTGTTAAAACGAAAACTGGCGTTGGTTGTTTTAATTGTTTTAGATAACCATTTTTCTGAGGTCTCGTAAAATTGCTGGCGCGCAATTTTTTATGATACTCAATGGTTTTGTTTGAAGGACGGCATCTGGCCTGCACATTTGGCTCTTAGGGGTTGTTGTGATGAACCCTTGGTTCAATGATTATATTTCCCAGTTTTTTATGTGAGCAAATTGAACGTTTAGTTCAATTTGATTGGAGTTTAATTGATTAGCGCAAATCGAACGTTTAGTTCGATTTGCTTGCTATCAATTTATGCGGGACGAGGTGTATGGGGTAATGCTTTGATTTAGCATTATGTCACATCCTTTAAGTGGATGTTTTTGGCGTGTATCGCCGTTAGTGGTGGAGACTACCTCCAAAAGGGTAATTTTTATGGGATGGGTGGTTGTGGTCGTAACACGTGGGCTTATGTTTTCGGGTGGAAGGTGATGCAGCGTAGCTTACGCTGCTCAATTGTAGGTAAGTATAATGACTTGCTTGGTATGTGGGAGAGGGTTAATTAAAAGGGAGTGGATGGTTCTTTGGGAATGCCTTACAGAACCCCCACAAGCCTGCCCGGAAAGTCCTTTGTGGGAGGATGTACGGAAGGAGACAGCGCGGCAGACCTTGTCTGCGATGAAGGGATAGCTTAGACCAGGACGCCCAGAGCCTGGGAGTGCCAAACTGGATGACGTCGGCTCGAAATCGGGACCGGTGGAGAGATTTGTTAAACAAGGCCAATAGCGGATCCTGGTTGTAGTGCCGATGATGATGATAGTGAAAAGGATTTCCTTTTCTATCACATGACCGGAATATAAAATATTCCACCAGGACATCTTTTTCCTGTTCACTGAGATTTACAAAGAATAATTCTTTAAAAACAACGTTTAATTTACTGCTCGCGTCAGTACAAATATATTAGTCAGTTTCTATTGGACGTTATAAAAAAAAAGCACGGAACGCATCCAATTTGTGAAGAACTTCCCTCACACAACTTCCTAAATCGAACTCTTTTAATACAATAAATATCAATTGTGATCAAATGTAGTGTTTAACACTCTGGTTAGAATTATACATTAGGCATTTAGAGCCTTGAGGGTGTTAACTTTTTAACAAACTCACTTCCCACATTTAATGCCTTTCAAGACCAAGTTAACACATTAACACCTCTTAGTCATCTCGTATGATTTACCTTATGATTAGTGATCTCACGTACTTTTATCGCACAAATTATTTTTAAATTAAATTCTTACATTTTTACTAAATATAGTTTGGTAAACGTTCTATTGTAGTATTGTAGATCGATACGACCTTTGCTTATCGTCTTGCCTCCCTGCTCTTCCGAAATATATTTTGAAATACAAGGGTACTTTATATTCTCCTTTGTCGGCGCATTACATGTAAAATAAAAATGCAGTAGTCACTCTAACCAAAAACTTGTAAAGTCAAAATACAGTAATGTCATTCTAACCACTCAATAACCACAATAGCAAAGTTTGCCTTGACAGGGACTTTATTAAATCGATATAGAACTTATCAACGCTTTACATAATTTATGAAAGAACAATCGGCCAGAATTCTGGTCGGTCATATAACACGCTGCAGTAGCTTTATGACATTGAACAAACCTTTAATAAGTAATCTATAGCTCGTAAAAAAATATTCACATGTCTACTTTCAAAATACCTTTTAGACGGCCACCTTTAGCTGAGCTCTAAGCTAATTAAGTATCACAGAATTTTGCAGACAATTTCAGTATGTACGATTGATAAAGTGGAGCAATAATTCTACTTTTCTTTCCTGTCAAATTCTATAGTCATAAATTGACATCACACATTTTTCCACTTCGGCTCTTAAACAAGCCGATCAATAGAACTTGCTGTGACTTTTTTCAAGCCGAACGAAGTTTACAACAATAGAAGTGTTCCACGAGACATCTGCTCCCAGCCAAAGTAAATCATTGTGTCTCTGATGACACTTCAAAGTGAATGTTGTGCTCTTGAACTTCGCCGTTTCATTGGTTTCGAAAAACAGTGTTCAATATACCTCCCTCTATATGATCGGCCTTATGGTGTTCGTTATTGTAGCGCTAATTGACATTCTAACCGCGCCGACCAACCCCTCAGACACCGATTGCCCACAACACTACACGACATTCATTTGAAACCAATTAGCGAACACATGTACTCGTCTAGTTACGCTCCACAAGTCCCACACGATATGCAGAAAAATTGGCTGTTGCACGGCTTAAGTTCTTAAAGGTAATAGTGAGCAACTTGATTGCTATGGTTCTTCATTCCATCATCAGATGGCCACCAATCACCAAGTGATGTCTCTTAATTAAAAGCACGTCATTCTTCCATATATAGAGCTACTTGATCAACCAACTTTTAATTAAGTTAAAAAATAAATCAAGAAAGAAACTGTATGAATTTTATCTTCACACATACACACAAATTTCCCCCTCTCCCATCGCCTATCGAAATAACACCATTTGATAGTTTGAGACCACTATAATAAAGACAAAGTGAGTATTTCACCTAGGCTGAAAGAATAGATGGTGTGACCGAAGTTGCTTCGTGTTAACCAGCCATTTGCGAAAAATGACTTGGAAATCTTTATCATTAATGACAATATAAATTTGTGCGGTCGTGTCCGTGTCGGAATTCATAATTGGCAGCCTTTTGAAAATAAAGGTTAAACAACCATTGGCGATATTAAAGCTACATCCAATAACTATAATAGTGGTTAAATTAACCTATTGTACTTACCGATTAGAAGAGATATTATACTCATGACCAGAAAATAAAAGTTCGCTATGCGTCGAAACTGTTCTAGGAGGTTCTGCGGCAGGAATGTGAAGAGTGTGTACTTGGTGGACTTTATGCGATTCATTTGCGTCTTTTTCTTCTTCTTTTTGAGTGTGTCATCTCCACCAATTTTGATTCGCAGCCAATCGTTGATTGTACTCACTCGAGACCCCTGAAAAAGAATGAAAACTGCTTTAGAAATACAAACGCTTTTATTAAGAGGTTTCAAATAACAGATCTGCATAAAAAAAAACACTAATACGGAGAGAGTAAACCAAAAAAAAAAAAAAAAACCCGGTAACCATTTAAGATTCCGTTGGACTCCAAATATCTAATTATTGGCGGAATGAAAAACATTTCCCACTGGTTTTCTAAAAGACCGATTTTCTGACCATTGACCAGAAGGAACGTAAACCATTAGTACTCTTTATTGTAAACCTTCTTATTGGTCACAATCACTTGGAGGCAAGCGTTTCTGATCCCGACAAAACTCGTTCTGTTGGTCTCTTAACTTGTCGGCATCTATAAAATCCCTTCTTCACTGCGCCATTGAACCAGGTTTATTTGCAGTTAAAATGTGTACGACCAATCAGTAACATTTTGTATTCCTTGTAACAAAAGTATTAATGTGTTACTTGAAAATAATTACGAACATACTGAAATGTTAAGTTTACTAGATAAACAAATGTAATATAAACAATTCAATATAGACATGCGTAATAATTTATCTCTGCTTTGAAATATGCAATGTGCCGAAACACTTCATGCCACAATAAGTTATCTGTCGATTTAGACATTGTTTACACATCTGTTACTGCCAAAGTTGTCGTTGAATAAACAATGCATAGATATTTATTAGAAAATGTTAATGAACGTACATAACATACATCGAACGTTTAAGAATTGTATCTTTAAGTTTGCTTGTGTGAGCCGATGTGTTTTGTATATTCAACATTCAATCTTTACTCTTAAAAACCTTTCTACTCTGCAAAGCACAGAAACCCCACAATTTAGAAATTAGATTCTACTATTGTTAAATCGCCATATATCATTAGCAAACATTTTTTTCGCGACATGTTAAGAGTATTACCAATGTTGAATTTTAAAATCTTTATCAAGAGACATAATAACAAATCCCTAGTGAGCTAAAACGAAAAATAATTTATCACACACTCTTTTCGTAGTGTTACATAGTAACTCCCCAACCACCTTTATCTCGCCGAGGTAACAAACGTCTCCTCTCACGAAGATGCGCATTATTCCCGGAAGAGGAATGACACGCCGAAGACTGAACGGGTAGGCCTGCCCGGCCGTCACAGCTTCGACAGCCCTGCAAACGTTGCTGCTGCTGTTGATGGTGACTTGTTTGTAATGTAATAATGAAAATAAGAAAAGAAAACGTTACCAAAAAAAAAGCTCCCTCCTGAATAACGGCAGGAAGCCCCAGCCGCCCACACCATACGACTAATATCTCCTTCAATGTAGTGAAGTGGTTTCCTTTCACCGTATTCCAGGTGCGACTGGCGTAGGTTATCCGTGTCTCTGTGCCTATTTCACCTTAAGATAACACGGCTCTGGGTGCTTCATGGCTCGCATCCGTGGCCAGATTAAAGGGGTTTGGTATGGCTTGGGTTGGCCCATTTTGACGGCGAAACCAACATTCCCCTTTTCTCTCTCAAATGCCTGTTGGCAGTTATCTGACCATGTAAATTTCTATGGTATTACATGTGAGCTAGCACTGGTACACGTCAGGTAGTCGCCTTTAAGCTGTGTAAATTCATCTGACGACTTGCCAGTCGAGAACAGAGGTTTAATGTGTTAGAGGTGTTTCCTCCGAAAGTACTTAATTCCTCTGGGCACGCCTTCTCTACCTTTCCCCTCACCGGACATCTAATGGTCTCGACGAACTCCTTTCGCGGATGCGGAGAAATGTCAACTCCAATTCCATCTTGTTCGACTTCTACCGCTCTACCCATACTCTCAAAGACTGCCTCCTAAACCGTTCTCACCACCAATTTTAAGCGGCGCTTCTACACTTTACTATAACGTGCCCCCACCTCTCGCCCCTACTCCTGCCTTCTTAATTTGTCGTGGTTACCTTAAGTTAAGCCTAGTTAAGATAGTTCTTAAGCTCTCTAGTTTGTAACTTAGTTGTAGGTAATTTTGTTCCTTGTATTAAGCCAATAAATGGTAGCCCCACTAAACTCTAAAAAAAAAATTCCACAACTCTTCCACTTTTTTTGTTTACGCCCAATCCATTTCTTTATTTCTCTGTTTATTATTAAGTTTAACGCAAACTTTAACATATTGCAATAATTGTATTTCTAGTCTTACAACTAGTTTACGATAATTTTAACCAACTCTTAGGTTTATTTTTAGCATAAGAGTTGTTGATCGAAATCTTTGCAGAAAAAGAAAATCCTGTTTCACCAAGACAACGCGCCGTCTCACACCGAAATTCACGAATTACGGTTTGAACTGCTTGACCATCCGCCTTAGTCACGTGATCTAGCTCCAAGCGACTTCTTTTTGTTCCCTAATCTAAAAATTGCGCTCGGACGACAGAGATTTTCGTCAAATGATGAGGCAGTCCCCTTCGTGAACAGTTATTTTGCAGAGAAAAATGCCGGGTACTATTTGGATGGGTCAGAGAGATGGGAACATCGCTGGGAGAAATGTGTAGAGTTACAAGGAGACTATGTAGAAAAATAAAAATAAATTTTAAGAAAAATGTCTCGTATCTTTGTTAGGTCGGAAACTTTTCAGTCCACCCTCGTATGCAACTTTCAAGAGATCGATTCATTAAGAACATAGTCAGATCGATGTTGGTCGATATAGAACAGGAAGGGAGCCCTAAAGGTACGAGTGTTAAGACTTAAGACAGATAGCTTGAACTAGAACCTGACAATGTTGTTGATCAAAGCAAGCCAAGTTTCTTTTATCCCTGATTCCCAAAATTACAACCCACCTTATTGCTCATTTTTATAAATGACCTATTGCCCACTACACATAACCCTTTCTTTAGCTAATGGCACTTAGTTGAGTTTCTCTTCATCATCATCATCGTCATCGGCACTACAACCGGGAACCGGTCTTGGCCTTATTTAGCACGTCCTGTGGCTTGTTAAATTTTCCATAATGATCTGTTTTTTCCGGATAAGGTCACAGAATGAGTGACACAGTGACCGAGTTCGGACGTGTTTGCAATTCGCTTATTGAGTGAAATTAAAAAGTTGTTTTTTGAGGGGGCGTTTAAAACATAAAGACTATTTATAAATAATTGCCATCGATAAAACAGTCAAAGAAAAATGAATATATATTATTTGATTTAGTCGACCAAAATAAAAAAAAAAAGACAAGACAGTCAAAACAAAGAAACTGAAAATCAAACAAACAAAGCATATAATAAATGTGAAAACAGTCCAGTGAAGTGCGAAAAAAAATTAGAATCCAAAACTGATCTTCAGTGTCATACTTACTTCAATTCATTTAGACTCGTCGCGTACACGCGTGTGTGTGTGTCTCCCGCAAAGAGGAAACAAAAGTGTGTGCTGACGTGTCTACCGCCGTGTACATACCGAACGATCAATAAAAAAAAAAAAACGGTGTGTGTGTTAATGTGTATGCGTATGAAAGATGTCCCTGCATGTTACTTCACAAAGAAAACATTAGATCTAACGGTGGCAATTAATAATGGAAAAAAGAAAAGCTGTGCCAAAAGTGATTTCAAAGAGGAGGCCCAAGGACCAGCCAAACCTCCTTGCCAAACGGCATAAAGCCAACTCTAGGGTAAACACTTTCATAGAAGGAATGACCACTCCTGATAAGCCACATTATTCCGGAGAAGGGAATAAATTCAAAGAACTGGCAACAGAAGACCACCAAACCAGCAATAGAGAAATGAGTGACATAGATGTCGAAAGTAAATTTAATGCGGAGTTATATAAAAAGAAAGAGGAGATGTTATTAAGTCCCGGGGTAATTTCCTATAATTCTGAAAGGAGAAGTCATTCCTTGCATACATCATTAAACATCATTATCACCATCCGTGGTGGTGATCGAAATTCAGATCGACGGTTGTCGATTGTGTGCCGCATTATTTACATAGAACATCTGGCGCGCAGGCCGAAGGATATCCTGCAATTTGGATGGACGTACGGTCCATGAGTTTTGTTTAACTTCTTTAGTTAAAACTAACAATCCATTAGACCTTTCTAATGGGTGTGAAATTCGAAAGGAACCGTGGGATCGGTATAGATCCTTTGTAGGTTTTTAACCTCATACATTTTCCGAATTATCTCGTTGAGATAATTACGGTTGCCTGCAATTTGGTAGCGGATAGGCGATATGCTTTATTGAACTAGGTTGTCGCTGCCTTTGTTTGCTTGACGGATTTGGGTGGTCTTTATGGCAGCTACCCGCACGTGCAGCCGCTGGTCGGCTAATTTACCGACGGTAGCGATACCTTGTAACATCGTGTAGATGTTCAGGATTTCCGATTGTGCCGAGCTGGGATGCCGATGCATTTCGATCTTTTGGAATTTCTCTTGGGAGCCGGATGAATGTATGGTTTTTACCTTTGTTTCAGTTATGCTATAATCGACAAGTTGAGCTTGACATTGAAAGCTTTAGGACGTTCAGTTCCTTGCTTTTTCGTGTCAGGCTCAACGTTGTGGTGAATGTTTCAGGGCCCTAGCGGACTTAGTGATACGCGTCTGTGGACGCGTGTAACGTTTTCAGGGTAGGTATGTTCCTTTAAGGGTAGCAATGCTACCTGGGTGGAATTGTGCGTTCCTAGAACGCTACAAGGCCTTCACCACAAGGTCGTTTACAGCACAGCTGTACACAAATTTCAGCTGCTGGAAGCTTGCATTATAGATATACCTTTGAAAAGTCAAAGGCATCTATACGTGGTATCCGTGTATGCACCTGAAGCTCCTCAGTGTTCGCAATTTATCACCGAACTGGATACCCTTTTTCGTAATCTCAAGTTAGACTCGGAAAACAATTATTTTGTTCTGGCGGGAGATTTCAACTCCAAACACAGTACTTGGGGTGATATCACGCCGAACACAAGAGGTAATACACTATTCAACTGGTGGGAAGCAAATGCAACAGAATATAAACTAGAATTGTACGCTACAAGTACACCATCTTATTCAAGAGGAAACTCCTTTCTGGACTTACTTATGATGGATGAGAGACTACAATTATTAGACACGGACCTAAATACTCGAAATTGCCTTCGCACAACCGGGTATGATAGTGACCATTACGGCATCGGCGCCGTTTTACATGTTCCAAACGAACACGCAATACTTGAGCAGTACAACCGGATACATTGGTTCGTTTTCCGAAAAGCACATTGTTCGCGCTTTGATCGCATAATAAAAAGAAAACTAAGCTCCAATGGCGTAGACCCTCCAACTAATCAAAACCTTCGAAATGAGGAAATAGACCATTACCTCTCAACGATGGACAACATTGTCATCAAAACAATGCACCGTTCCATTCCAAAAGCGGTTCACATGGAGGAGAATTTTAATAGATACAGAAACTCAACTATTGATGCCCTGTATAGACAAAAAAGCGCTCTCCTCTCCCAACTCAAACTGCTCTACACAGTTCAGCGATCCTTGTAGGCAAGAAATAAAGACAGTCATTGATTAAAAACGTTCAAAAGCTGATCCGTGACAACTACAGATCAGTAATTAATGAAGAATGGAAACGTAAAATTCTCTCCATTAAAACCAGTGGTGGGAATATGTTTCCGCAAATAAATAAAGTATTTAGAAGAAAAGATCATAATGACATTCCCTGCCTTCGAGTCCCGAGGACTCCCGAGAATTGTCAAATATTGCTGAACGCAGGACTCACCCCGGAACACATCAACTCCAACGAAGAACTAATAGTAGTAGAGGATCCGCAAGAGAAAGCGAACTCCAATGGCGCCTGTTTCGAGGCAGTACACAAAGTGAATGAATCCATTCATTCTAACCTCGATATCGAAAACAGAGCTATCCAAAACCATATTTCGCTGCGCAATGAACGGCAAAGTTGGCATTCCGAAAACAAAAGTTTCACCATCTTCAGTGAAAACAATAGAGCGGATGCGCCGATTAGAAATTTGCACACAAATATATTTGTGAATAAGAATGAACTCATGGACATCCTTAGATCCGTTAAAAACAAGAAATCCTCTGGAACAGATGGTATTCCGAATACAGTTCTTAAACATCTGCCTCCGGAAGCGGTGAAAATTTACACTAACTTGTTCAATAACGCTCTAAATAATGCATACTTTCCAAGACGTTGGATAATAGCAGAAGTCCATCCCATCCCCAAAAAGGGCAAGGACAGGGCAATACCGCTAACATTCGCTCGATTCGTCTGCTACCAAACATTAGCAAAATATTCGAGAAAATCATACATAGGTCATTGATAAACTGGTGTGATGAAAACGATATCATTCCGAACAACCAGTTTGGCTTTAGAGCGGGGCACGACACAGCTCATGCAGCTACAAAACTTGTTTCCTATATACAGTGGAACAAGGCAAAACGACAATGCACAGGCGTATGTTTGGTTAACTTTGAAAAGGGCTTCGATACCGTATGGTTAGAAGGACTTGTATATAAGTTATCAAATCTAGGTTTGCCTGAATATCTGTTATACATCATTTACGACATGATAATGGATAAACAATTTGTGGGGACAAAATCTCCAATAAAACTTTCCATATTAAAAATGGCTTACAGCAGGGAGCCGTGAATTCTCCCATTCTCTTCAATATTTATACTAGCGATCTAGTTGGGTCTCTTAATGATGCTATTGCATATGCCGACGATATTGTAGTGTACAGATCAGAAAAAAAATCAATGCCATTAACAGACTTCTTCAAGACGACTTCAATAAAATCAAACGCTTTTGTGACGATTGGAAATTGAAAATTAACTTCCAAAAAACAGAAACCATCCTTTTCAGAACACCTATTTCTACAGCTTCAAGAGATACAAGGCATAATTGGAAAAACTTTTCCATTGTAGAAAGCAACAATTTTCCGCTGCAAATAACAACTGTTGTCAGGTGCCTTGGTATCTGGATGGACCAATACCTATACTTTGATAAGCACATAGCAGCTGCCCTCTCCGCAGCTAAAAATGCATATGCAATGACAAGAAGTCTGTTTCGAAATAGTTTCCTAGATCACAAAGTTAAAATAATTTTGTTCTCAGCATTTATTCGTCCAATATTAGAGTATGGTTGCCCGGTACGGTTTAACGTTTCCCCATCCTACATGAAAAAGTTTCGCATGTTCGAGAGGCAGTGCTTGCGGTGCTGCCTCGGATTGCATAGAACACCTGAGTCTCAATACAGGAAATTCTATCCTAATAAGACACTGTATGACAAATCAGGGAGCATACTACCCCAATGACATGTACCTGGAGAATACACTCCAAAATGGGTTTATCCCACCAGAAGCGTTCCCTCTCTTGGATAGAAAAGGTCTTATCCAAAACAAGCACAGAGTCGCTATTATTTACCACGCTTTTCGTGGTGCCAGGGACAAACAGATTCTTTATAACAGTGAAATATCTAATGCTGCAGTTCACTTGCGCTTTAGCATGGCAAGAGGCGATCGAGATAAATCTATAAATGACAGATTCCATCCCAACTGGTGGTGGATTGACAATGAAGAAAGGATTTAATATCCCCAAATATAGTAAGATCTTCAGACGCTTCGCCTTCCCTTCCCATTCCTCATTTCCCTTTTCATATTTATTTGTTCTTCCTTTTCATTTCCATTTTTCATTTAGATTCATTTTCGTTTTAAAATTTGTTTATGTTAACATTTTTGTTAATATGTTTGTTATTATTTTTTTTTTAACTTTTTTACCTTATATTATTATTACAAACAAAAAAAAAATACAGAGAGAGAACTTCTTCTTCTAAAATATTCGGGTAATAGGAAATATATAAAAATATAACAATATAAAAATATTATTGCACGGCGAAAGGCATTACACAAAATTGTATCGAGTAATTTAGAGTGCTCGTGTAGAGCCAGTAAATTATTTTAAGGATAAAAAAAGATTGTAAAATAGGATTTAGCATTTAAGTCCTAAGTAAACTTTTGTTAAATTATTGTACAATAAATGCGTTATTCAACAACAACAACAAGGGCTTGCCCACCATAGGGCTTGAGACAGTTATTGAATTACCTCCGTCTTTTTGATGGCGGAGTGTATCGTGCATCTACGATCTTCTGAATAACGGCGGGAAGTCCCAGCCGCCCACGCCATCCGACTAATATCTCCTTCAAAGTAGTGAAGTGGTTTCCTTTCACCGTATTCCAGGTGCGACTGGCGTAGGTTATACGTGTCTCTGTGCCTATTTCACTTTGGGATAACACGGCTCTGGGTGCTTCATGGCTCGCATCCGTGGCCAGATTAAAGGGGTTTGGTATGGCTTGGGTTGGCCCATTTTGACGGCGAAACCAACATTCCCCTTTTCTCTCTCAAATGCCTGTTGGCAGTTATCTGACCATGTAAATTTCTAAGGTATTACATGTGAGCTAGCACTGCTACACGTCAGGTAGTCGCCTTTAAGCTGTGTAAATTCATCTGACGACTTGCCAGTCGAGAACAGAGGTTTAATGTGTTAGAGGTGTTTCCTCCGAAAGTACTTAATTCCTCTGGGCACGCCTTCTCTACCTTTCCCCTCACCGGACATCTAATGGTCTCGACGAACTCCTTTCGCGGATGCGGAGAAATGTCAACTCCAATTCCATCTTGTTCGACTTCTACCGCTCTACCCATACTCTCAAACACCGCCTCCTAAACCATTCTCACCACAAATCTTAGGCGGCGCTTCTACACTTTACTATAACGTGCCCCCACCTCTCGCCCCTACTCCAGCCTTCTTAATTTGTCGTGGTTACCTTAAATTGAGCCTAGTTAAGATAGTTCTTAAGTTCTCTAGTTTGTAACTTAGTTGTAGGTAATTATGTTCCTTGTATTAAGCCAATAAATGGTAGCCCCACTAAACTCTAAAAACAAAAAATCCACAACTCTTCCACCTTTTTTGTTTACGCCCAATCCATTTCTTTATTTCTCTGTTTATTATTAAGTTTAACGCAAACTTTAACATATTGCAATAATTGTATTTCTAGTCTTACAACTAGTTTACGATAATTTTAACCAACTCTTAGGTTTATTTTTAGCATAAGAGTTGTTGATCGAAATCTTTGCAGAAAAAGAAAATCCTGTTTCACCAAGACAACGCGCCGTCTCACACCTCAGCGGTTGCCATGGCGAAAATCCACGAATTACGGTTTGAACTGCTTGACCATCCGCTTTACTCACGAGATCTAGCTCCAAGCGACTTCTTTTTGTTCCCTAATCTAAAAATTGCGCTCGGACGACAGAGATTTTCGTCAAATGATGAGGCAGTCACCTTCGTGAACAGTTATTTTGCAGAGAAAAATGCCGGGTACTATTTGGATGGGTTAGAGAGATGGGAGCATCGCTGGGAGAAATGTGTAGAGTTACAAGGAGACTATGTAGAAATATAAAAATTAATTTTAAGAAAAAATGTCTCGTATCTTTGTTAGGTCGGAAACTTTTCAGTCCACCCTCGTATGCAACTTTCAAGAGATCGATGCATTAAGAACATAGTCAGATCGATGTGGTCGATATAGAACATGAAGGGGGCCTTAAAGTTACGAGTGTTAAGACTTACGAGAGATTCCCAAAATTACAACCCACCTTATTATAAATGATCTATTGCCCACTACACATAACCCTTGCTTTAGCTGGTGACACCTAGTTGAGTTTCTCTTCATCATCATCATCATCATCATCATCGGCACTACAGCCGGGAACCGGTCTTGGCCTTATTTAGTAAGTCCTGAGGCTTGTTAAATTTTCCATAATGATTTGTTTTTTGCGGGCAAGGTCATTAGTCTTGCGGCAGTGAGTTTCTCTTACCCGTTCGAAAACGTCAAACTAAGGTCTTCGGACTTCATTACTAAACAACAAAGTATGTTCAACAAGTTGAATTTCGAGCTCAATAAGATATACCGATGGGAACTACCTGACTAAGTTGTATGCAATATTTCAAAAGCACGCTGCCACATTTTGTCGTCAAAGAGAAATGCCAACATAGACTCGTGGTTGCAAAGACTCCCGAAAATCCAATCCTGCTTACTGCCGTCAAAGAGCAATCCTAGCCTAATGTTGAAGGTCTACACTTGCATTATCAAAGCTAACCACAATACGTGGCACTTGATTTAACTCGCCCTTTACCTCTTCAACCCCATAAGTGTATCTGTGAAATATTGGGTTGTACCACATGAAATTTTATAGTAAACATTTAAAAGCTAATATCATGTTTCCGTAAATTTTTAGTCAATCAAAATAGGATCCGTTGGCATCTATGACATTCTTCCAACGTGATACAAGGTCACATATTTCTTTTTCGTACAAGTGCTGACTTTTTGAGGCAATGAAATCTTCAAAGGCTTTTATGACCTCTGCTCGGTTCCGGAAGACCTTCTGCCGGAAAAATAAATCCAGATTGCGAAAAAGATGGTGGTCCGTTGGGGAAATGTGAGAAGAGTACGGTGGATGTGGAAGAACTTCGAATCCCAACTGCAACAGTTTTTGCACCGTTACTTGTGAGGTATGGGGTCTAGAATTGTCATGCAAAAGGATCGGGCCGTGCCTATTGACCAACGCAGGTTGCTTTTCAGCCAATTTGGGATGCGATATGTCGATTTTCTCACAATATTTGATAGCGTTTATCGTTTCTCCTGGTTGAAGAAATGAAAAGTAGATTGGTACTTTCCAGTGCTGGATTACCCATTAGGCCGGACTAGGCCATGGCCTGGGGCCCCTGGCGAGCAAGGGCCCCCACGAAAATTTGTCATGATTGTTTTTAATTTATTTTTAATTTTGATTAAATTTTTTTATATTTTTTGGAATTTTGTAAACAAAATTTTTTATCTTATGTAATTGATTATACAAATGTATTTTCAAACAAAAATATTTAAAAATCTTAATTGATTTATTCTTTTGATTGTTATTTTAAGCTACGATTTGAATTTCAAATCGCGCGCTAAATAACCGAAACAGCCCTTGCAAACTCGAGCGATTCATTTCAGTGTTTTAACATAAGCAAAACAAAACTATCTGTTGCTTTGTCGTTTGTCAAATTACATTTGTTCGTTGTTCTTAGAGAAAAAATGAACGTTTTTTCAATTAGTGACGAATCTAGATGTTAATTAATGTGAAATTGTGGTATTGTGTGTAATGAACATATCGAAAACTACGCATTTGTTGAAAAAGGTAGGTTCTGTTTTATATTGTATCTTTTCACACAACACAAAAAACATCACCAATCAAATTGTCTTTTTTTGTTATCCAACAACAATAATGAAAGTGAGTTTGTATATTGTTTTCGTTTTAAATTTCTTTTTTAAGTTTCGTTCAGTTTTTCGAAATTTGTTTTGTTGTTCGATTTTGATTTTGTAAACTGATTTAGTTTTAGCTATTTCGATAATTTAACATTTTGGTTTTGTTTTTTTGATTTATTTTTGAGTTCGATTTTTTGATTTTAAACTTTGTTGTTTAATTTCAAATGCAGAATTTGTTGTTTGCTTTTCCTATCAGAATGTTACGATTTAAGTATGTTTGTAGATTACATAATGCGGCGATCCTATCAGAGCGGGGCTCAAAAAAGAAAAATTGCGGATGAAAAGAAAAAACGAATTGAGACAGATTTATCGAAACTACCAAAATTGACGTCATTCTTCCAAAGTTCCACTGCACATGCTTCTTCATCAGCTAGTGAACAGATCGAATCTAGTAATGAAGATGTAAGAATCGAAATATGATTTACACTTTCTTATAAAATATAAATTAAAGTGTTTTTAGAGCAAATGTAATTCTTAAAACTTTTGAATTCAAAATTGTTTTATCAAATTTGCGGATTCAATCTGAAACAGAGCAAGTCGATCATCTCAAAACCTCTGAATCTTTGGATCAAGATGATGGATCAAACTCGCAGCGTGATCTTAGTCTGAACGAATACGAAGAGCTCAAAACCGCGGATTTGGGTACTTTTGAAACTGCAGCGAACAATGACAATTGTTCGAGCGATCCAGGCAAGTGGGGTGATTTCACTGACGATGACGCCAATTTTTGGATCAATCGTGGTCCAAGCATGTGCCAAAATCACTATGGACCGTTTGAGCCGCCTCGTAGATTTCACGATGCAGAAGGTAGAGTGTTACGCCTCCAGCGCCGTGCTTCCTCTTTCGAGGGAAGAGCGTGGGGGTTATAATATCTTTTCTTATTTGAAACAATTATAGTTCTTAGTTATTAAATTAATTATAGGTTTTATTTTATTGAACTCAGCTATCTCAAGCTGAGTTCTAACTTGAACTACTTTTTCAATATAAATTTTCCTGCTTTTTTAGAACATTTTGTTCCAACTAACTGTGTCGTATAAAATGAACAAAACAATCCAGAAGTCTCTGTGACTTAAAATTTTGAATAAACTTTGAACGAAAATCAAAGTGGCTATGTTTTGAAATGAAAAATGTGCTTGTTATGAAAATGGGCATGTTTTTAAATGTGCTGTAAGTGACTGGATATAGAATATTGTGTCTGTTTATTTATGAATTGTATTAAATGAGAATGTAAGATATGTGAGGATGTAGTTTTAAAGGTTGTGTTAGAAAGGACATGAGATTAGTGTTAAAGCGAATAAGGGTAGTATTCTGGAATACAACATCCCACCCTTCTTCGAGAAAGAAAATTATCCTTGAAGAGAATAATTTTCTGTTAACTATTGTTTAGATTAGGATTAATTACAGACTTGGATTTTCGTTCAATTACAATGGCGTTCAAACTTAATCTTACATCAAAGGTTACAAAAATCCAAAAGTTCTTAATACTAGAAAAAATAGGTTACAATAATCCCAAAGTTTACTTATAGTCTACTTACATTATATTTTAACTAACTTTAAATATTTCCAACTAACTTAAAATATTTCCACTTGGAACCTTTTCTTTTATTATCCAAAATAAAATTTTTTTTTCTATATATATGATTAATATTAATTCTCAAAATTCTCTTTTTCTTTCGAATTTCCAATATATTATATCCCAATATATATTTTAAAATATGTTATATCCCAATATATATTTTAACTCTAAAATTTTCTTTCTTTCTTCCCCTTTTTTAACCTTTTTTTTTTTCGTTTCCGTCATTTCTTACAATTGTTTTATATATTGAATAAAAACAAAGGCCATTTGTTAAGTGTCTATCTTTTCCTTAAATTTATGGAAAATTTTCCAAAACTTTTTTGGGCCTATTATTATGATGACTGCATAGAGATGCATAATACCAAAAATTTTCTTAAGAAATGATCTCAGTGGTCCTAAATGACTGTGTACCTTTTTATTTTTTCTTATTTTGTGTTCGAATACATGTTTATTGTTGTAAAAATTAATTTGTAAGGTATTTATATGGTTTTTCTTTTCAATTTATGTCTTTTCAATTTTCATTACTTCGTGTTGGTGTTCAGTATCGTTATTTAAAATGTTTAGTGTTTTCGGCTTAATATCATCATTTTCTATAGCTTTAACTTCTGTCGGAACGTTTACCTTTTCAGTCTTACTCCCTGCTGATGGATCGTTTAGTTTCTCAGTCTCATTTACTGATTCGTATAGTTCTTCAGACTTATTTGCTGTAAGAACATCTTGGTTCCCAGTCTTATTTGCTGTTTGAACTATTTCTTCAGTTATATCTGCTGTAGAAACCTTCAATCCTTCAGTCTTTGCTGCTGAAACATGGTGTTCTTCAGTGTTAGCTACTGAACTGATTTGGGTTTCGATTTTTATTGCACCTTTTGGATCTTCAATCTTTACCACTGCTGAATTTTCAGTTTTTGTTGCTGAAGTGTCGGGGTTGTCTATAGGGATAGCCGAAATGTGAGGGATTTTTGTTTGTGTATTTTCTGCAAGTTCTGAATTTTCAGTCTTTAATATTGCTGAGTTTTCAGTCTTGGTTGCTGAAGTGTCTGTGTTGTCAATAGGGATATCCGAAATATTAGGGATTTCAGTCTTTAATACTGATGAAAGTTTCGAATTTTCAGTCTGTGTTGCTGAATTATTTTCCAAACTTGGAGTATGAATCGGAATATTTATATTAGTGCTTGTTTTCTCTTTGTTTATCTGTATCGCTTTAGTTATTTGGTTAGGAGCTTCATTAAAATTGTCGTTATCTATTGCCAAAGATCTAATGTTATAAATAGAAAAATGTTGTCTGTCTTCCATAAAATTGGGTTGGCGTCAGGCCTCGTTTTCCGACTCTTGCACCCGAGAAAAGTGAACATTTTGCCTATCGTTTTGTCTATTGGTGATTCTAGGATTTTCACTAAAACGATTTTCGGTAGGATTATTTCGGAATGGATTACGCGTTGTTGTACCTTGTTGGTAATTTGTTAAGGACGGTCCATTCCTAGATATCTTGTATTTACACTCGTTCTCTGTGTGATTATTCCGTCCACAGAAATTGCATATAATGTTATATTCTCTTTTTATGGGTTGTCTATTCGGAAAATTGTTGGACTGCATGTTCCGATAACATGTGTCCTGAGAATGACCTGGCTTACCGCAGGTTTGGCAGACTCTACGATTAAATCTAAGATTTTCATTATATTGATATGACCTGGGAGAGTTATGTGCAATCAACTGTTTTAAACTACTTCCCCCATGGACTTTGGCTAGGATTTTCAGTTGTTCATTCTTGAGACCATCCTCAAATATTTGCACTGCCAATTTTGAGTTTTCTTCTATCAAGAAGAAAACTCAAAATTCTCTAACCACCGCGTCTGCTGTTATTTCACACGTAGCAGAGTTCAGCGTCCTCAGAGCATTCGCAACTCTATCTCCGTATTCCCGAACGGTTTCTCTGAAGTTTTGTTTCAGGGATATCAACTCATTGTGTGCCGTTGACCGAGATTGCTCCTCTTTATATTCTGATTCAAGTTTATCCTTTAAATCCTCCCATTTAGCGATTGTGCTATACCTAATCAGATCATAGGCAGGACCCTCTAATCTATTTTTGACTAGCTCCAAAAATGTTTCATATATCTCCGGGTCTGCCCTTTTTATAGATCTAAATAAAACGTCTCCCCCGGAAATAAACTTATCTAGGTCGCAGGGTTTCCCGTCAAAGGTAGAGACGATTCTGAAAACATCAGAAATTCCGACAGAAAGAGCCATTTCAGGGGGGTTATGGTATATTTGTGGAGAGTGGATTTGTTCTTCCCCGTGCCTAGCCGCTTGTCTCGTGTAATAAGAACTCGTAATATTGAAAACTTTGAAATCAATTTATGGTTAAAATCACTTCTTAAAAATACGGTATATAAAAATGGCCTTTCTTTTAGTTATTCAATATATATGAAAAAGAAAGTTAATTTGGTCCCAAAGCTGTAAAGAAAGAAAATTCGGCGAAAAAGACAAAACGGAAATGTCGTCGAAATACTGAAAAGAGAATATTCGAAGTAATTTCTATCGGAAAAAATTGTTTGTAAAAAGGAAAAGTTAAAAGATCCAAGTTGAAAATATTCCTACGGCAAAAATGAAGAGAAAAAAATTGATATTTTGCTAACGATTCTTACTACTAATATATGTGGGCTAACTGTTGATTGATGTTTTGTTCTTTTCGAGATTACCACTTCCTGCATTCCAATAGGGTAGTTTCTTTAAAAAAAAAATTTTCTTTCTTGAGTTATTGTCTTCTTTTTATATTATTTCCGCTTTTTTTTCTTATTACTGCCAGGCAGACTTCACGCCCTACAGTTGTGTGTTATCCTGGTCTTTTTTTTCTTTTTTTTTTCGTCGTTTTATTTCTTATTATATTTTTTTTTCAAATCTCTGAGGTTAATTTGGATTTCCTCAGCAGTTCCGTTGACTTCGTACAAGGAACTTTCATCAATAGTTACACTCGATACATCGAATGTTCCGCCATCCAAGTCGAAAATGAGGACATTCCTTCCTCTTTAGGGTTTTATCCCGCCAGTCGTCGTTAATCTCACTAATCTTCCTCTGGAATCGAGTCCTCCTTCGTGGATCGGTCTTCCTTCGAGGATTGAGTCGTCCTTCGGGGATTGGCCTTCCTTCGAGGATTAAGTCGTTCTTCGGGGATTGGTCTTCCTTTGGGGAGTCCACCAGTCTTCGTGGATCCTCTGTCGTCCTTCGGGGATTGAGTCTTCCTTTGGGGAGTCCACCAGTCTTCGTGGATCCCACCGCTGCCACCAGTGTTACGCCTCCAGCGCCGTGCTTCCTCTTTCGAGGGAAGAGCGTGGGGGTTATAATATCTTTTCTTATTTGAAACAATTATAGTTCTTAGTTATTAAATTAATTATAGGTTTTATTTATTTTTATATTATATTGAACTCAGCTATCTCAAGCTGAGCTCTAACTTGAACTACTTTTTCAATATAAATTTTCCTGTTTTTATAGAACATTTTGTTCCAACTAACTGTGTCGTATAAAATGAACAAAACAATCCAGAAGTCTCTGTGTCTTAAAATTTTGAATAAACTTTGAACGAAAATCAAAGTGGCTATGTTTTGAAATGAAAAATGTGCTTGTTATGAAAATGGGCATGTTTTTAAATGTGCTGTAAGTGACTGGATATAGAATATTGTGTCTGTTTATTTATGAATTGTATTAAATGAGAATGTAAGATATGTGCGGATGTAGTTTTAAAGGTTGTGTTAGAAAGGACATGAGATTAGTGTTAAAGCGAATAAGGGTAGTATTCTGGAATACAACAAGAGCAAGATATTGCTCAGAAAAAACGTTTTTTGGAAGAAAGGCAAACCAAGAACGGTTCAAGCGCGAATGGCTAATTTATTCTCCCGCGACTGGTTGCGTGTATTGTTTTGTATGTAAAATGTTTGCTTCCAAAGACAAACAAAACAAACTGACCAGCGATGGATTTAATGATTGGAAAAATGTTTCCCAATTACATCAACATGAGAATGGATCTCTTCACAGAGAATGTATGTTGACATACATTCAAAGGCGACAGAACTGCGTCAATGTTTCCGACAACCTTCAGCTTGAGTACCAGAAAGAGAAAAATTATTGGAAAGATGCAGTGCGACGATTGATTCCAGTCATCATAACGTTGGCTGAACGAGGATTACCTTTCAGAGGCCCAAACGAGCATTTCGGCGTTCCAGATAATGGAAATTACTTAGGTTTACTCGAACTAATTGCACAGTTTGACCCGTTCTTAAAAAGTCACATTGAAAATTTTGCGGACCGAGGCAAGGGGAATCCCTCGTATTTATCAAAAACAATTTGTGAGGAGTTGATTAGCATTATGGGTTCAAAAGTAAGACATCACATTATACAAGAGGTCTTAGCCGCGCGATATTTTGGTCTTTCAGTCGATTCAACTCCGGATATCGCTCACGTTGATCAACTCAGTGTAGTTGTCCGATATGTTGCTAAGAATAGAAAGCCCGTTGAAAGATTTTTGACTTTTTTAAACTTTGATAGCCATAGAGGTGTTGCGATGGCTGAAGTGGTTTTAGAATTTCTGGCGATTTGCGGCTTAGATTTTAAATACTGCAGGGGTCAATCTTATGATAATGCTCCGAATATGTCGGGTATTTACTCAGGTATGCAATCGATCTTGTTAAATATCAACGAATTTGCGATTTATTTACCATGTGCAGCGCATTCGCTTAACTTAGTTGGAGAAACTGCTGTATAGTGCTGCTTGTTTCCAGTGAACTTTTTTTCTATTGTACAATTATTCTACACATTCTTTTCAAGCTCAACCCACCGGTGGGACGTTTTGAAGGAACGTATCGGAAACGAAAAGGTACTGAAATCGTTATCCCAAACTCGTTGGGAAGCTCATGCGAACGCCACTGAGACAATTCAAAAATCTTTCAACGAAATCGTAGCAGCATTGTATGAAATTGCTGATGATTTAACACAAAAAAGTGACTGTAGACACGAAGCTGAATGTATCGCGAATAAAATTGAAACCTTCGAATTTGTTTTCATGCTTGTTTTGTGGAGCGATATTTTGAGCAATTTTCGGGCAACGAGCAAAGCATTGCAGTCAGTAGAAATTGATCTGAAAACATGCGCGTTAATGTACTCGTCAGTAGAAAATTTGTTAGATGAGATGAGAGATAAGTTCGAAGTGTTTGAAAATAAAGCCAGATCCATTTTACCTGAGACAGATTATGCGAATGTTGCATCGCGAGTTCGACGAAGAACAAGACAGCCAAACGATGGCGATGCTCCAGAAGTTGCATTAAGTCCTCGCGACTATTTTCGTGTAAATCGTTTTTTGGTAATCATCGATACGCTCAAGATTGAAATCAACAGACGAAGCAAAGTTTACTTAGAGGTTTCGGAGAGATTTTCATTTTTGGCTGATTTTGATTTGACCGAAAATGTGTATTCCAAAAAGATTTCCGATTTAGTTGACTTTTACTCTGACGATTTAGAAGAATTTTACCCTGAACTCATACAGTTTCACGCTTTCATTAAATCAAAATTCCCAATGAAACTTAAGTTCACTCACTCTGACCTCTACGAAAGTTTGATTCAAGATCATCTTGAATTAGTTATTCCGAACGTTGAAATTGCTCTCCGCATTTTTTTTTAACTCTTATGATCACGAATTGTTCGACAGAGCGCTCTTTTTCAAAATTGAAACGCATCAAAAACGAGCAAAGAAGTGTTATGCGTCAAGAACGATTAGACATGCTAAGTCTGGTGTCCATTGAATCGGACATTCTTCGTCAAATTGATTTTGAAGAAATCATCAATGATTTTGTTGATCAAAAATGTAGCAAAAAAGTTTGTTGAAAACGAGCGTCGCTTTCATCTTCCAAAGAGATGTCCAAAGATTATTTTATAATTTAATATACTGTTAATTATTTTTAATCAAAAAATATATAATTCAACTGAAAAAAATGATTTCCTTTATTTTATTGTTTTTGAAAACCTTAAAATGATATGAATTAGTTGTTTAAATTATACAAATGCATCAATAACGATTAATTTTACGATTATTTAAAAAAAAGAGGGGCCCCAAAATTTGAATGGCCTAGGGCCCCCAATTGGCTTAATCCGGCACTGGTACTTTCGATGTCCACCAAATTGTCACCATAACCTTTTTTGGGTGAAGATCGACTCATTCATTTCGTGGGGTACCCGCGTATCGAGTTCCTTGACCTTTCCTATCATAAAAAGGTGTCGACTTATTGTAATTGGGGATACTGTGGTATTTAACGTTCTGGTTCGTCGTTGGGTCTTTTAATAATGTGCCGCACGGACACAGATTCACTAAATTACCCGGACGCTGTTCCAATGAAACGCTAACCCCAGCTATCTGTTATCTCTCAACTAGTGTCTATGGTGCTTACTTTACCAATGAAAAGAAACGAGGATCACTTGGTGTTACAAATTTATTTCAATAACGTAGGAATTCAGTTCCGAGGTAATATAATACAATTTTATTTTTCACCTTAAATTTTAAAGCACTAAATGATACATCTAATCTCGATACAATTTATTCCATAAATTAAAAGTTCGATCACTAAATAAAAGATTTAATTTCGATACAATTTATTTCATAAATTAAAAGTTCGATCACTAAATAAAAGATTTAATTTCGATATAATTTATTAAATAAATTAAAAGTTCGATCACTAAATAAAAGATCGCACTTCGTTACACCAAAAATAAAGACACAAATCCTAAGTTGGTGACACTTAAGGTTCCTTTTTCGGATGACACACATTTATTTTATAAATAAAAAGTTCGAGCAATTTATTTCATAAATCAATAGTTCGATCACTAAATAAAAGATTTAATTTCGATACAATTTATTTCATAAATTAAAGGTTCAATCACTAAATAAAAGATTTCATTTCGTTACACCAAAAATAAAGACTCAATTCATAAGTTCGCTCCCGACACCGATCTACAGCATTGAAATTCACACTCCAAAAGTTGATAACAGACTCTTATTATTTAACGTGGAGGCCCGACTTGCCTCCAGGGAATCCGTAACGCGATTACTGATAATAATACAGAATTACCAAAAATTCCACCCATCGCTTCGATGACCATATAAGGTAAGATTCTCTTTAGCATTTGATCCAACAAGAAAGGAGTGAAACACACACACGATGATTGCCTCTGCTGCTCATCGTGTGTGTCCACAAGTATGCGGACCTTGGATCGATCAAATATACTAGGTTGCAGCTGGTGCAAGTATCTTATCATAGGGCTTGAAGTGTTTGCACGATCAGCGATTGCGTAAAGCATTTATGCTGATCGGGCACATGTTGGTGCCATCTCCACGTAGTCGAATTCTCGATGGTAATTTTTCATTTTGAGAACTCGACTTGCTTGGGCGATCAGCCATATACCTTCATGTATTTGTCGGTCGGATGACCGAACGATGTAGGCATGTATGCAAAAGGAAAAGCTAAAATATTTCCTGCATGTGTGCGGCTGGTGCGTAGAGATATGTCTCATTGATATAATTCGGGCAATGTTGGTTGCTAGGTGATGCAACCAAATTGCCTTTATGTGTGGAAGATGCCTGTTACATGATGGAAATCGAACCGAGACATGTTCAATGGATTGGTTCGGTTCATGTTGGTTGCGTCGTGATGCAACCAAATTGCCCATAAGAAACATGCCTATAGCGTTTGAAATAATAGTGAAGAAGATCGTGTGATTCGAACTGACGCTATGACAGCTCGAATCACGAAAAAAATTTTACCTAAGCGTTACACACCAGGCTACTGACCGTGTTTAGAATTTGATTTCCAAACTCGAGTATATTCCACTGGTATGAATTATTTTTATTTTATCGCTTGGTATACGGTTCTGATGTATTTTTCTTATTCGATTTTTTTTTCGTTCGGTGTTCTTCACTATTTTTGCTTGTGAATTGTGTGTATCTGTTAGAATCGCTACACACTCCCGCCGCAGTAACTTCGTTACGATCAGATTCGTATGCGGACGACGGACGAACGAGAGAGAAACGAGAAAACGTCGGAGGCTGGGCTCTATGCGGAAGTCGTGACCGTGTGTGAAGTTCTGCTTTACTATGGGAAGTGGATGCTGCGTGTTCAGATCACGTCGGGGTCACCAATTATGTAGCGTTAAGCAAGGATAGTGAAGAAGGTGAATTGAACACACGATGAAACGGTTGAAAAGCGAAGCAGTGAAGCATCAGACTACTGACCGAGTTTTGAATTTGATTTCCAAACTCGAGTATATTCCACTGGTATGAATTATTTTTATTTTATCGCTTGGTATACGGTTCTGATGTATTTTTCTTATTCGATTTTTTTTTCGTTCGGTGTTCTTCACTATTTTTGCTTGTGAATTGTGTGTATCTGTTAGAATCGCTACATGCCTGTTTAGGTGCTGATGGATTTAGCATCAGCAAATATAGTGCTTTTGTTGCGTTTTAAGGCTTTATGGTTCAACTATAAACAGGTGAGTACTTGCTTTCCAGGTTTGTATGCCCTAGGTGGGAGTTTTTACATGGGGTAATGGGAAGATGATTGGTGGCGTTCGAGGGAACCGCCACAATACTCCCATGCTTTGTGCAATCTCACGCACCGATTTCGTTTGGTCTGCATCCATCGCTGCTTTTAAAACATCGAAGTCAACTAACGTTTCTGGCTTCCCACGTGGTTCATTTTCGAGGCTGAAATCTCCCGAACGGAAAACCAACGCCGTATAGTGCGTTCGTTTACCGTTACATCCTCAAATGCGTCATTAATGTTTTTCATTGCCAATGACGCATTATATCTCATTTTAAATTCATAAAGGAAGAGGATTCGAATTTGAACTCCCGACAGCATGGTAAACAATTCCTAGAAAAAAAATAACTGTACTTCTAACGAACCCTAAGATTCTCACACGGCAAGCACGCGTACCACTTTACTTTACAAAAAAACATAAAATTTAACGTTCTGGCACAGATGTTCACTCGAGAGCTTTCTATTTCCGACTGAGCGAAAGTCGGGCATTTCATGTGGGACAACCCGATACTAAACGGTGGTAGTTCCGGGAACTTTTTGGTCAAGATAGTACTTGGAAACGTTGAAATGGAAAAGGGCCCATGCCGTAGTCTCCAGAGGATCTTCGATCCTACTTTTACTTGTTCCGATCAGTGGTATACGCTTTGATTGACCAACGCTTTTCTTGTTATGAAAAAGTAAAACGTTGGATTGATCCGTCCACCGCCTCAACAGACGATCAGGTTTTTTAACTCGGAACTCGTATGCTGCCAAAAAAAATTAGGCAAAGTAAGGGTTAAGGATCTGTGGCGGTTCCCTTGAATGCCACCAATCATCTTCTCATTACCTATGTAAAAACCGCCATCTAGGGCATGCAAAATGGATACAAAACAAGTATAGTGGCAGTTCCATTGAACGCCACTACTTACCTTACAGCTATGATAATGCAATAGTTTCCTAAAAACACATAAAAAACGTGTACTTACCTTCCATAGTCGTACCTATAATATTAGAAATACTTTGAAGCATTAATTCTAGCTGACATAAAATTTCATCAGTAACAAATATTTATTTCCCTGAAAGCAATTTGGTCGCACCAACTAGCAACCAACATTGTCGGAACATATCCATGAGATATGCCCTTGCGCGCCAGCCGCACACATGCAGGAAAGATTTTATCTTTCCCTTGCATATCGTGTCCACATCGATCGGTCACCCGACCGACAAATACATGAGGGCATCAGGCCGACCGCCCAAGCAAGTCGAGTCTCTAAATGGAAATTTTCCATCGAGAATTCGACTACGTGGAGATGTCATCAACATGTACACGGTCAGCAATAACGCTCTACGCAGTCGATGATCGTGCAAACATCTCAATCCCTATGCAGGGATATTGGCACCAGCTGCAACCATGTCAGCTTATGTTCCCCTTAGGAAATTATCTTATCCACGGTTCGATTGCTCTTGCACAGCATGAAAGGGCGAAGCAACCTCATCTGTGTGTGTGCACATCCTTTCGATGATCATCCCTTATATGGTCATCGGGGCTTTAAATGAAAGTTTCGGAATTCTGTCGTGTCGGTTTATATCTTCAATCGCGTTTTGGATTCCGTGGAGGCAAGTCGGGCCTCCACGTTAAATAAACCAAATAATAAGCAGTCTAGTTCTGGTTTTCGAGGTAATCGGTCGTGCTTAGAAAGAAAAAGTGGTAATCTATTTTAATGTATTGGCGTGTAAATGTGGTGCGCAGTATTAAATTCAAACCCGTGACCTTTTTATTCCTCTTAATCATTGGAATAAATGCATTTTATAGTGTTAATTACATCGACTATACATAGTAGAAATAATCTAATTAAGTGGCATTTGTATTCATCTTAATCATTCGAATAAGTGCATTGTATACAGTGTTAATTACATCGACTGTACTTAGTAGAGTAAATCTAATTAAGTGATATTGTAAGCCTATTCATAGTTTAAGAATCGAGTTCAAACCAGTAACCCTTTTATTCATATTAATCATTCGAATAAGTGTATTTTATATTCTTTTGTTTACATCGGCTGTACACTGGTTTTTGGATTAACAATAAGGCTTTGAATTGTGTTTTTATTTTTATTTTTATGGAGTCTTCAAATTTTGTAGAAAGAACAATAAAGAAATCGCTTAAGTTTGAATAGTGACTTTCACTCCCTTTTGGTTGTAAACTATAAGTGGCATAGTTGCGCAGTTCACGGACGGTGAAGTAGGACCAAGGAACAGTTGCGCCGCTCACGGACTGTGGACAACGAGGTAGTGGACAGTTTCGTGAAGAATACGAAAACAGAAAAACGAAACCCCCCACAGATCTATAATACTTCAATTCAAAAATGTATAATCACCTTTTTACAATGAAGACTCAAACTTCTGGAAACAACCGCGGATTCAAAGTTGTCCACCTAATATTAAAAAGATTTTTCAGACTCACACTTGTGAGAAATGCGTTGTAGGAATATTGGACAATGTTTTTAAAACTAATAATGTTATATAATGTAATGTAATAAGTATACGCACCTGTCACGCGGGAGACTGGGATTCGATTCCCCGTCAGGGAGCCTCTGTCGCAAGACTAATAACCTTGCCCGGAAAAAAAAATCATTATGGAAACTTTAACAAGCCTCAGGACTTGCTAAATAAGGCCAAGACCGGCTCCCGGTTGTAGTGCCGATGATGATGATGATTTAAAACTAAAGGGAGACTACACTGAGAAATACATTTTTAACCCGCCAATGGTGACCTACTGGTCTGCGAGACCGGGTGTGCAAGAAAATACGAATAACTTTATTCTCCGTTATTGTTTTTTGTTGCCGTTTCGAGTAGCTGCCGCATTGCACGTCCCCCACCATCAGTTGTCGTCGAAACTTTGTAGTGAGCACACGTTGTGTATTTTGCGTCACCGTTTATGCAAGTACAATAATCAAGTATTATTTTTTTATTAATCGCGTACTTTCGCTAGTTTATTATTTTATTGTGTTTTATGCATAATATATGTATATTTGTGCATTTCTATGTGTGTATGTGAATGTGTTCTATATTATTAAACTTGTTACAGCATGTCTTATGAAAGCAAACAGCGTCATCTTGAAGCCCTTCTACATGAAACATCACTCGATGAGGACAGACCACCAAGTTCTTCAGATAGTGAATTCGAGAATGAATACGAACCCGAGGAAATACAAAACTCAGACGGCGAAGAGGATTTGAGTGACCGAGAGCCTTCAGGTGACAACAACTCTTTATTTTATATTGGAAAAGACAAAAGTACGAAATGGAGTAAGGTACCTGCGCGCCAATCTGTTCGTAATAGAAGTGTCAACATAGTTTCACAGTTACCAGGACCCAAGCGAATAATAGTGAATGAAAAAGACCCTTTTCAAATTTGGAGACACTTTTTTGATGATTCTATTGTCCATATAATTATCAAATATACCAACCAATATATCGCTACAGTGAAGGATAAATTTTGCAGAGAAACATATGCCAAAGAGACTGATTTCAAGGAAATATATTGCCTGATAAGATTGCTCCTTCTAGCTGGTTTTAAAAAATCTAATCATCTCAACGTTGAAGAGTTGTTTCGAACCGAAGGTGGTTCAATTGAAATTTTTTAGATTTAGATTTTTACTGCGAGTTTTGAGGTTTGATGATGGTACTACGAGAGCAAATAGAAAGGAATTTGACAAAATCTGCCATATTCGAGAAATATTCGAGATATTTGTTCAAAATTGTAAGGCTAATTACACTTTATCTGCTTTTGTGGCTATGGATGAGAAGTTGGAAGGATTTCACGGAAGGTGTTCATTTAGGCAATACATTCCAAACAAGCCAAATCCACACGGCATCAAAATTCAAGCTCTTTGTGACGCAAAAATGTTCTACACATTTAATATGGAAATTTATCCCGGGAAACAACCGCAAGCACGCCCACACAATTTCGACAATTCTGGCTTAGCCGTTGTTCAAAGATTATGCGAACCGATCTTCAATACAGGTCGCAATGTCACAACAGATAATTGGTACACCAGTACACCCTTAGCTGAAGCATTGCTGCAAAAAGGTTCAACAACCGTCGGAACAATCAGGAAGAACAAGAAAGAAATTCCTACAGACTTCAACATATTGCGCGGTCGAAATGTAAAGTCCAGTATGTTTGGTTTTCGTGACAACATGGTTTTGGTGTCACATGTTCCAAAGAAAGGAAAAAATGTTCTTCCTATTAGTACAATGCACAATGATGCTAAAGTCGATGACGACACTCAAAAGCCCGATATAATTTTGAGTTACAATGACACCAAGGGTGGCGTCGATGTCGAGGGTCGCTTATGTGCAAATTATAATTGTGCTCGAGCAACAAGGCGCTGGCCTATGGTAGTAGTTTATGCTATGCTAAATGTTAGTACCATAAACAGCCAAGTGATACACACAGCCAACAATCAAGCCACAAAATTGCTACGCCGAAACTTTATCGAGAAATTGGTATTGAAACTAATTGAACCCTACATAAAAGATCGGCAAACGTATTTGAACTTGCCACGATCAATGAAACTTAGACTGTCGGAGATTTTACATGAAAATGGTGTACCTGGGACCTCGGCTCCTTCAAGAAAAGGGCGGTGCTATGAATGTGGATGGAAAAAAAAAAATAGGAAAACGAAGTACATTTGCCAAAAATGCCAACAATACGTGGGTTGCCTCTTATGTTTCGGGATTTGGCAACCCTAGTGTTGCAATCCAGCAATTGACAGCTCTGTCGTTAAGTTGGACATTTTTAAGGTTATACGCACTCAGAGCGTTTTGACATAGGAGCGCTATTTGTGTTGTTTACAGTAACTTAAAAGATTCATCTCGGCCCAAAAATGGAATTAAATCGTCAACATTTTCGTGCGATTATTTTTTAACTTTCGGCGTGGATTAACTCAGCAACAGTGCATGGATGAACTTAATTCAATTTTTGACGATGAAGCTCCATCAAGGACCAGTGTTTATCGATGGTATGGTGAATTCAATCGTGGTCGTAGTTCACTCCAAGATGAATTTCGTGAAGGTCGTCCAAAATCAGTTGTTGTTCCGAAAACCATTGATGCTGTGCGCGAACTGATATTGGAAGATCGTCATGTGACCTATCGTGAGATTGAGACAACCTTAGGCGTTAGTGGGACCAGCATACATTCAATATTGCATAAACATTTGACTGTCAAAAAAAATTCGTTCGCATTGGATCCCACACAATTTGTCAATCGCCCAAAAAAAGGCTCGTGTCAATTGGTCGAAAGAAATGCTCAAAAAATACGGTCGCGGTGCTTCGAAACACGTCTATGACATCGTGACAGGTGATGAATCGTGGATTTACGCGTATGAGCCCGAAAGTAAACAGCAGTCGACTGTCTGGTTGTTTCAAGATGAGCCAAATCCAACAAAAGTTGTTCGTGCACCAAGCACTTCCAAGCAAATGGTCGCCTGTTTTTTCGGAAAAACTGGACATGTCGCAACCGTACCACTAGAACAACGCAGAACAGTCAATTCTGAGTACACAACCATTTGTTTGCCAGTTGTCTTCCAAGAAATTAGGAAAACCAACCGCCGAAGACGGATCACTCTTCACCACGACAACTGCATTTTTGAGCACCCAAAACATCGATTTGATGGGTCATCCGCCGTATAGTCCTGACTTGGCACCGAATGACTTCTTTTTATTCCCGTACGTAAAAAAACAAACTGAGAGGTCAACGTTTTTCGACACCTGAAGAAGCGGTTGCTGCATTCAGAATGCATGTGTTGGAGATACCTCAATCAGAGTGGCAAAAGTGCTTCGACAATTGGTTCAAACGCATGCAAAAGTGTATAGATCTTCATGGGGAATATTTTGAAAAACAATAAAGTGATTTTCGATGATCAATATTTGTTTTTGTTCTCTAATCCCGAAATATAAAAGGCAACCCTCGTATTTGTGCCTTGAACACGTTGTGCCGTATTGCAGCAGCTGTTTGTCCACAGAATTTTAGTTTTTTTAGATGTATTTTTTTTTATTTTTTGTTTGGAAGGATACCAATTTTTGTTTATTTTATTAAAGTTCCTAGTGTCGAGAGACCAAAAAACTTAATTTTCATTTGAATACGTGATTTTTTTTATTTTTTACTTAATTTGAAAAAATGTATTTTAAAAAAACTTGTTATTTTTAATGCTCTAAGAAAACAATTTTGTGAATTTTTATATTGAAATAAAAGAGCTTATGTTGATTTAATATCTTTGTTTTGTTGTCAAGGAGTATATATTTAAAAAAAAACACAAACTATTAGTAAAACTTTTCAAAAAATCTTCATCTGAAAAACCCGGTTCGTGAGACCGGCGTCACCATTGTTCAAAGTCAAATTTGCGCCACCAATGGCGGGTTAAAATAGCTAACCGTTTTTTTTTTCACTATTATGTCATGAAGTTTCAGTTCCACCCCCATACACAAGACAACCGCCTGATATTAAATACGGTTTTGTAAGTTGCGACAGATTTACAGGAAAAAGTAGCAACACCATGAAAAAAAGCGCCAATTGGATCACACAAGTATTTACCACTTCGCCAGCTCATTCAAATATCGGTGTATGATTTAAGTTGGTTCAATAATAATATGTAATACCTACAATGTTAAGTAATATGCAAATATACACAGCCGCTACTGTTTTATGATCATTAAAGTGTTTTTTTTTTCTTTTAGTGTAAATATTTACAGACAACTTCATAGCTCTCATACACAATTGAGTTCTCATTAAAGAAAACGGTTGCAAACCATAAACCATAGAAACAATTAACTGATTTGAGTTTATTTAACAATTTTTAATTCTTCCAGCTATTAGTTTTAGTCACGGCTGCATTTACATAGATATATAGTATATATATATATATATATATATATATATATATATATATATATATATATATATACCTTAAGTACATTATGGTATAATATTACCTATTTTCTCAAAACTTTCCATTGTATTTACAGGTTCTTCCACAAAGAGAGCAAACCCCATAACACTCCCCACTTAAACAATTTTTTTGCAATTAATATCGAGGACACCGGTTTCATAAACACCTGGCCAAGCACAATTGCCTCCCAACACAAACCCACAATTGGCTGAGAAGTTAATGACAACACATACAGTTTAAATGCAAATTTCAAATGAGCTGAGCTTCGGCAGTTCCACGAAACGAACAAACATTATCAGAAACCCACTCGGTATCCTAAGAAAAACAATAACAAAAAATCTCATTGCTTGCATGGTGTACCGCTAAATGGCGGTCAAATATTAGTCACCTCTAAAAGCCTTCCAAGTCTGTCCCTTAAGGTCACCTCACGAGATCCGAACGATCTCAACAAATACAATATACACAAGACGCTACAATCGTTGGTGTCTATCCAAAAGTGATAAGAGACTTGCTCCATCATTTCACCTGAAAACCAGGTGACCAATTTACGTAATTGTGTCTTCCCAAATTGGGGCTTGTTGTGAAATAGCCACGAGGGAACTTCCCTGAATTGGTTTCTCAAAACGTCTACTCACCTGGTTTTTCGGCCGAACTTGAGGATTCTGAAGAACCGGTTCTCTCATGTATGTCCGAGATACACATTCCGGCCACTGAGTGGGACTGTTCTCATTGACGGGAGCACTCTCTATTTTCGGCATATAAATCGTAGTACATAATAGAATTTGAAATCCTTTTCTATTTTCGTGTTAGGCTTCCTTAAACCGGTCACAAGGATTAGCGCAATCCCTCACCTTCTGCAAAAACGAATATTTAACTTCAACAGCTTCGGTTTGACTATCGATAGATAGTCACCGTTTCACTATAACACACGTGCACTTAGAAGAGCTCTAGTATATTTCAACCTGAGGGGGTGTTAATAGATTATTAGCAAATAACACCAATTATTATCCCCCCTTAAATGGGAAACTACGATAACCACAAAACAACACGACGCGACAGCTCCGACGAGACTGTCGTGCGACAACTCACTATCTGCAACGATCACCTATAAAGAAGTCACAATTCCAACGAAGCAGAAGCCACATCAACATCAGCAACAACTACGTATTTAAATCAAAAAACGATACTGGCCTAAAATGCTAGCGTAAATCCCAGGTTCTGGAGAATTTTGAATGAATAATTCGCCGTGACCAGCAAAGCGGAAATACAAACTGGTGCAATGACGCCTATTCCAGTTTTGATTGTTTCTAATCGCTCGATTGTCTTTCTTTCTCAATCGTTTAACACCAATTAACGGGATCGATCAAGCATTTCCAACGATGCCAGAGATATAAAACCGTGGTTCCGGTGGAGCGAAAACTTATTCAAAAATTAACGTTTATTGCTTTCGATTATTTAACACTGAGGTGGCTTTCACTTGCATGTCAGAGGGTAATCTTTGACCAAATACTGGGAATGATTCTTCACTTGACACTCAGGTGGAGTCTCAAGGTTACAAGGTGTTCGGCGTGAGAGACACTTAAAAAAAAGTATTGGTTCAAATACTACTAGTGAAACTTTGGGTGTTAAAGCCACACGAATGCCTCCGGAAGTCTCAGTGGTAGTCCAAAGTGAAAGTGGCGCGAGATACGATACAAGTGAGGGTATTTACATGGTATTGTCCGTGAACTCGCTCACGGATGTCTCTATCTTGGCACCAATGTGATCGGGGAAGGGGACACGCAGTTCAAAAAATAATTGTGTGCCATGGGGGTTTTGCGGCATTGCTATCGGCAGGTACTAATTGAAAATAATAAATGCCATGTACCTGTTTGTCCTTGGCGCGTAATTATGCCACTAGTGAATTTCAAGGTATATCTTATTTGATCTGTTGTGTCAGATAGTTCGTAAGGTCGCAGAGGCACCGATATAAACCCTCACCTAATCGCCGACGTTGAACTGTCCCCAAAGCTTGCACAATGAGCCCTTTAAGAGAGAACACGTGATAACGTTGTTATCACTGCGAAAAAACTTCATATTGTTGACTTAATCGCCAACACAATTTAATCGTCGGCACGAAGCGAGTTAGGTAATCATGAGATCGGCTATGCTATCAAAGATAACCGGCAATATATCCAAGTGTCACTTGGCTACGAAGATCAGGCAACAGACGAAGTTCTAAATCATCTATCTTTTTTTTCATCTGTATTTGAAAATTGCATCTTTCTCGAAAATTCGCCAATTTGCGAGGTTGTGTTTAATGTGATAAGAGTTTTTCCCTTCCCGTGTTCAAACCATGCGCAGTTATATAATAGTACATTGTTTTGTCGGTACTCACTACTTCTGTGAGCCATCCCGACTAAGTCAACTGTTTAGTATTTATATCAATAAAAAACAATAAATAAGAAATTAAATTATAAAATTTTAGCGAGGGCAGAATTTATTTGACTTAATTCAAGCATTATCAATTAGCTTGTGTCAGCATAAATGAACGGTATAGGTGCTGGCTGGTAGGTGGGCCGGTTTAGAGAGCAGCAGGGGTGAGGTTGAAGTTGAGTGAGTGGATGCAAAAACCCTCCGGGGGGTAGCCTTGTGGGGGGAACTAGTTTGAGAGCGGTAGTGGAGAGGTGGGATTGATGGACGGGGGGTTGTTGGTCGGCGGAGGGGGTATGTGTTA
Organism: Microdon myrmicae; assembly: GCA_963931805.1. Taxonomy (NCBI): domain Eukaryota; kingdom Metazoa; phylum Arthropoda; class Insecta; order Diptera; family Syrphidae; genus Microdon; species Microdon myrmicae. The sequence continues at coordinate 93,474,034 of OZ007502.1, forward strand.
GAAGACGGCGTTTGAAGCGGAAGTGGGGAGGTTGAAGTCAAAGGAGGTAGGGAAAGAGTTGGCCCTTCGTAGCATACGCGAGATGGCTTCGATAGAGCAATAAGAAGTGTGATGGACGGACAAGCAGAAGAGACGAGGGTTACGTTAGTTACAGGGGTTTATGTGAAATGGTATGGAGGAGACTATTACGTGGTAACTTTGTGGGGGTTTGAGGGGTTCAGAAGTGTGTCTAACACGACACGGGCACGTTCTTCACTAGGACTATCACTGTGTTAATCCGTACGTGCGTGCGATAATCCAAGAATACGGTTGAGATAAAACAGCAGAATGTAAGGCACACCAACACACTAAGCGAGTACGCCACGGTGGCATTTCCACGAGTTAAAACTGTGTGCATTATAAAATCGAACAATAAAAACTTGGTGACCGAACGGATCGAAGTTAAAATCATACTCGTTTTAACTCTTTAATGGGAATGGTTGTTGATACTCAAATTGCCGACAGACACGTCTTTCCTTTTGCTTGGAGCTCGAGCGTGTGGACCAATGTGCACACGCTGCGGTAGTTGAATAACGACTGCCTGAAAAAGGGATGAAGATGGGTAATTTAATTTTTGCACACAGGACAACCAATAGAGATCATACTTCTGCTCTCTCATTGCCACGCCCGTCGGTGTGTGGTGAATACTTCGGTTAATTCGATAGTCGACGAACATGGGAGAATGGGAGAACAAAAACACCAAGTACTATGATCTCGGGGTGGGTTTGGTTGTGAGTGCATGAATCAATGCAGCTCTGAGACTAGCCCACTGACCAAATTCGGTGAATGTGGTGATCTCAGAGTGCATTGAACTGTAGGAAGATAGAACTGTGAAGGAGAGGAAAATTTAGCTGGTGCTATTCACCTGCGAAAAGAGATCATTGATCCCCAGCGAATGGGTGTCTGGGGAAAGTGAATAGGACACCGAATTGGCTAGGGAAATCTGATCATGGGAACTAAATTAAATACTTTGGTAATTTCCCCAGCGGTTGTATGATTATGCAACCCCGTCGTTTGATCAGTGTTGCAGTTCCGCAACATACATATTATAGCTTATACCAGTTGAAAAGAAACATAGCACCCGGAACGCCACCTATTGCTGAATAGACAAAAGCAAAATTGTCTATTCATGTGATGTTTTATATGTTACTGTTTTGGCACACAGTTTTTTTGACTTTTGGTATACGGTGCTTTCAGCACCTGTTGTATATATAACGTTTTGGTTAAATTAAAATTGTTATACGGTGCTTTCAGCACCTGTTTTTACGAATGTGAACGTATTTAACGTAAAATAAAGTTAAATTAATGTATGTTTGAAAAAATGTATTTTTTTTTCTGCCCAGTGCGGCAGTAGTTTGTAATGTGTCGATGGCGACACATTTTTGGACTTTGATGTTACGTCGAGGAATCCTTCTCGACGCTGAACATTGACATTTTGTTGGAGATTCGATGGGCTATAACGCCAAAATTATTGCTGGGCTACAACGCCAAAGATTTTGCTGTCTCGTCGTGGTATAGCGACGCACCCTCTTAATACCGCCCATTGCACGTAGCTGCCACGGGGGCACCACTCCAACGGAGTCGGTGTCTAAGATAGGCTTTCGGTTATAGGAGTAAATGACAAAGAAAACGAAGAACAAGGAAAGATGCCGGCACCCTCCGGAGAGGCATGTCATCGGAAAGCTGTTGCGGATTTGGAGTTCACCGCTTCTCGTCACCTGGATTCGTTCCTGGTGCCGCATTTGTTAGTGGGAAGGAAGTTAACCGCGCGCCCGTGTCTGGCGCAAATACTTCTTATCTCCACAACTTCCCCCACCGCCCTTTTCTCGGCGAACGAGAACGAAACTACACACTTCAATTTTAAAATAAAACTTAGATGCAATTAAATTAACATTGAATAAGGAGATATAAGAACACAACATAAATTCTGCATGCGGAATTGCATTGGTGGAACAAGGGTGCTTAATGGTCTGGAATCTATGGTGCATATGCACGTTAAAGAATTGTTTTTAGGAATTTCAGGGTCAATTGCGCTAATTGAATGCAGCTGCTGGTATATTATTGCTGGGCAAAAAAGGTCGCCAGCCAATGTGTACGTTAAGAGATTTATCATACACATGGCGAAGCTGAAAAATAGACAGCGCAATGTTTACGGCCCCTGGTGAAGGTTACATTGTATGTAATTCAGATCCTTTTGTTTACAGGAATTCGTCTAGGGAGATTTGCTTGGCAAACAATGTTGCCGGAATAGTTTTCCTGCGAATTCTAGTGATGCATTGGACTATGAATGCTAGGAATTCTTTGTTGGGAACATTTTTGCCGATGAATTGATGCAAGGAAAAATGCCCTTGTATGTGAAGCTCTTTTTACAGGTGCTAAATGTCATTAGCCTCAGGACTTGCTAAATAAGGCCAAGACCGGTTCCCGATTGTAGTGCCGATGATGATGATGAAATGTAATTAGCAGCAATTAGCAATTATGAAACAATGGAATTTGCGGGGCTTCAGCACAGGAAGCTTGGGGGATATTTGGGCAAGTAGGCAGTGGCGTTTTCGGAACCGCCACAAACGCACTATACGACGTTGGTTTGCAAAGTACCGTTCGAGAGATTTCAGCCTCGAAAATGAACCACGTGGGAAGCCCGAAACGTTAGTTGTCGACTGTTTTAAGAGCAACGGTGGATGCGCACCAAACGAAATCGGTGCGTGAGATTGCACAAAGCATGGGAGTATCCCTAATGACAATATCTCGACACCTTTCTATCATAGGAAAGGTAACGAAACCTGATAAGTGGGTACCCTATGAACTAAACGAGTCCCAAAAACGACGGCGCCTGGAAATCTGCGCATCGCTTAGATTAAGAAACCAAACTGAACTGTTTCTGCACCGGATAGTCACCTGTGATGAAAAGTGGATTCTGTATGATAACCGTAAAAGACCTGGGCAGTGGTTGGAAGCGGGTGAAAAACCAATACATATCCACAAGCCCGATCTTCAACTAAAAAAGGTTATGGTGACAATTTGGTGGACATCGAAAGGACCAATCCACTTTTCATTTCTTCTACCAAGAGAAACGATAAACGCTATCAAATATTGTGAGGGAATCGACATATTACATGCCAAATTGGCTGAAAAGCAACCTGCGTTGGCCAACTTTAGATTTTATACTTTAGATTTTAAGTTAGTCTGTAAGGTATCATATTGATTTATCCTTGGATTAAGCCTAATAAATGAGGGTTTTGCCCTGACTAAACTATCAATAGACACGGCCCGATCCTTTTGCATGACAATGCTAGAGCCCATACCTCACAAGTAACGGTGCAAAAACGGTTTCAGTTGGGATTTGAAATTCTTCCGCATCCACCGCACTCTCCTGACATTTCCCCGACGGACTACAATCTTTTCCGCAATCTGGATTCATTTCGCCGGCAGAAGGTCTTCCGGAATCGAGCAGAGGTCATAAAAGCCTTTGAAGATTTCATTGCCTCAAAAAGTCAGTACTTCTACGAAAAAGAAATATTTGACCTTGTATCACGTTGGAAGAATGCCATAGATGCCAATGGATCTTATTTTGATTGAATAAAAATTTACGGAAAATAATATTGGCTTTTAAATGTTTACTATAAAATCGGACATTTCATGTGGTACAACCCAATAAATCCTAATTTAGTTTCACTAAACGATCTTGATATTTCACAATTTTAGTTTTTCTACTAAATAAAATGAAATGTTCATTTTTTCTTAAACAGAAGTTGTATTCAAACATAGAAGTTGATTCAACTTGTAATACACATACGAGTACAACTATTGCTAGTGTTGCTTGCTACACCGCACTATGATGGAGGAAACTACTGCTCCATCTCCACCATCGCAGTTCATTCAGCCATAATGATGTCAACAAACTTCCAAAGACCGTTTAAACGAATTGTCTTATCAGAGTTATATGTATAAACTCGAAAAAATCGTATGTCATTATCATCAAATTCGAGTTCGGCAGTTCAATATTTCACCTTTAGTAAATTGTACCACAAAATAAACCATATGCCTTAGGCGATTCATTGGCAAGAATCCAATCATGATGATGTGTTCCTTACGCAGCAAATGTTGTGATCGTTTCAAATGTGCTCAGATTTACTATACTGACCAACATTGTCGGAAACTGTTTGTTTTTATGAACACTTATCCGGACCATGTTTCTGGTTTTCTAACATTTATCCAGAGAGCTAGCAGCGCCCCATCAACTGGACCGTTAAAATTGAATGGCATAGGATTGTACTCGTAAGCATCGCACATTTTCTTGATAGAAACTTGGCTAAGTCCATTTTCGGTCCAAATCTTCCACAGCCGTGATGACTTTAATTGACTAGAAGTCATGAGTGAATGTTTATGTTGAGAGAACTTAATGACCAGTTCTCCAACGGCGTAGCATCGACTTCAAAATCGCATCTACATTAATCCGTGTTCGGATGATGTCAGAACAACATTGTATATTTGAAGTGTCTAGAAACGCACCCCACGCAGGCCAAAAGATTTCCAAATCAGAAAGTTGGAGTATATTGTACAGCGATAAAAAAAAAGAACTTGCAGACCACAACACAACACAGCCGGTGCTGATATACCAATTTTTTGAAGTCAATGTCAACTGTCGTTTTTTACTGCGTTTGCATTTTGTGGAGCATTGTAAGCCGGGCGTGCCATTTTATTGGCTTAGTTGATATGACTAGACTCGCATTGTGAGCGTTCAACCTCCTGTTGATGGGGAACGTTGGGAATCAAAACGATCGCGATATCATGCCTCGTGATGCAATACTTGGAACAACTTCTATAAATACCTGGCAATCGAGCTACAAGTAATGAATAATGAGTAGCGAAGGCGGCCCCAGACTATCAAACGTAGCTTCAAAAGCACTAAAAGCAACTATTACTTGGCCGATGCAACAAATTCAATATTACTAATTTTTGTTATCGTTCGTCCCACTCTCAGATAAACAATACATTTCGTAATATTATTTATAAAAGTCAAGTACTGTTATGATTACGTCAACTGCCTGATGACTAATGCTTAGTTTACACAGTTTGTTTTACGTAATAGTGTAAACACGAAGACGGTAGATTTATTAATAGTGGACTTCGATAATGGAAGATATAGAACGACTGAAAAAGGGCAATAGCTATCACAGGTGAACCTCACCGAGATAAGCTTACGGAAGAAGTCTTTCTTAATTCGTGCCCATCTAAACGTAGAACGTGCTTTTACACAACCCTTACATTCTAGCTTATGCACTACCTATTGTATATTATAGATTTATAGCTTTCATAATGTACATTCACATACACTCTTCAACTTATATTGCTCGGCTCTCTGACTTTCCTCAGTTTTTCTAACTAAGTGTTTCCCATCTGTTTTCATTCTATCTATTCCATCTATATGTCTCCTCACGCGGAATTCCAATTATTTGGCTTAAAATTTTGATTACTATTTCATTCTCTAGTTTAGGCACGTGCACACAAACTCTACATATCAAATTGCCGGCTCGAGAGCGTCTCGATAAAAACAACACGCCACAGGCAAAGCAGCAGTCTGACGTATTGCGAAGACGCCTGATGAAGAAACACGTACTAATGTCCTACAGGATTTGTCTAGGCAAAAATGCAAGGCATATATTATATTGTTCCAGAACCTAAAATCAGGGAATTCGAAGACTTACAGAACGATGAGTTCTAAGTAGTAAGAGGAACGTGTTCTGTTTTTGTAGTTTGGGATTTTAATGCAAGACGTTCCGAGTGGAAGACCAGGCAAACGTGTAGGAGACGAAAAGTTTTGCTGGGCTCTTTGTGGACCTAGACTTGGCCCCTCTACATATAAAGGCAATAAAGTCAAATTTGACAACGGTCTCCATCTAATAAACCTTAAAAAACTTGAAGAGCGCAGACGGCATGCTGACATCCTCTTGATCCACCGTCTTCTCATTGGCTTAGGCAACTGCCCAAGCTTGCTCTCCTCCATCAGTCTCCACCCTAACCCCCGTAACCTACGAAACCGTCGTCTCTTCTATCTGCCCGCCCATCACACTTCTTAGAGTTCTAACGAATCTGCGACGGGTAAATTCGGACCCTTCCTCCTTCGATTTCAATCTCACCTTTCCTGCTCTCAGAGTTCGTCTCCTCTCTTTCTCCTTCTGATACCATCCCACCCGCCACCAACACTCATACTACCCGCACAAATTCTAACTCCCGACCCTCTTATCCTACCACCCTCTTCTTCTCCACCCTACCTCTTACACGTTCGTCTATTCACCTTACCCAAACACCCCCACTAGCCAAGCGTTCTTTTTCTTTTTGTTAACGCAGATATCAAACTAGGATGTCACTCATTGAAATCGCCTGAATTAAATAAATAAGTAAATAAATTCAGAAACCAACTCACCAATCACAATCATTGGTCGTCTGACGTACATTTCTCCATCGGAACCAAACAAATTAATCTTGGTTTCATCCGACCAAAACGAATCTCTGCTTTATATTTTTCTTGCTGAAGTATGGAACTTTTCTGGGACTTCTTCCAGGAAGACCCGCTTCTATTAGTCTGGTTATAATTGTACGACTCGTACAAGGTGCGTTTAAGTCATTTTTTAATTCCGTTGAAGAAAAAAACGGCTTGTTCTTGGATAGTCGGATTAGCAGTTTGTCGAATCGTGAGGTTGTTTTTCTTTTTCTGCCTCTGGTTTCCATTTTGGGACCTGAATGAAGAGATGTGAATATTTTTTTCTTAGAGCACTTCATTAGCTTAGCTATTTCATCCATTGTTTTCCCGTCATTTCTTAATTTTTTTATCAATTCACGATTGGAACTAGTGCAATGTACTCCACGACCCATTTTCAGGATATTTTCAACAAATGTTTTTGGTTTTTTTCTAACAAACATTAAAACACAAGTCTAACAAATTTACGAAGATTTCAATAAAGACGAACCAGTAGTTTACTTCACAATCACGATTGAAGACTGTGGTGATGGTTTGTTTCTATTATTTTTTCCAGGCAAAATATCCCTTTTCTCTTGCAAACAAAAAACTGATGAGCAAATTGATGCACCATATCAAAGTAACGTTAGGTACGGTTCGGGTATAAAATTAGTGTCGAAGAAAAGCCGAATTGTACGCAGTTACTGATTGTTGATCGTTATCTAAACTTATGTTTCTATTATTAATATATATATATATATATATATATATATATATATATATATATATATTAATTTATTATATTATTATATATATTTATTTATTATTATTTTATTGTATTTGTATATATATATGTATGTATATACTTATGTTCAGGGATGCGTCCGCGAGATGAGAGATTGAACGATGCAGCGTCCACGAGATGATGAGACCTTGGGTGATGCAATATCCACGAGATGATGAGAAATTGAATGACGCGACGTCCACGAGAGGATGACAGATTGATCGATGCAGCGTACACCCGGTGGTGAGAGATTGGGTGACGAAACGTCCATGAGGCGATGTGAGCTTGGATGACGCAGCTTCCACCAGATGATGAGAGCTTGGATGACGCGACGTCCATGAGATGATGAGAGCTTGGATGACGCAACGCCCACGATATGATGAGAGATTGCACAACGCAGTGTACACGCGGTGGTGAGAGATTGGGTGACGAAACGTCCATGAGGCGATGAGAGATTGGGTGACGCAGCTTCCACGAAATAATGAGAGCTTGGATAACGCAACCCCCACGAGCTGGTAGGAGATTGGATGATGGAACATCCACGAGGCGATCAGAGCTTGGACGACGCAGTATCCATGATGCGATGAAAGCTAGGATGACGCAACGTCACAAGGCGATGAAACCTTGGATGACGCAACGTCCATGAGATGAGAGGGATTGGACGACGCAGCGGCAACGAGATGATGAGAGTTTGGGTGACGCCACGTCCACGAGATGTTGAAAGATTGGACGATGCATCGCCCATGAGACAATGAAACTTTCGATGACGCAACGTCCAGGAGATGAGGGGGGTTGGACGACGCAACGCCAACGAGATGATGAGTTTGGGTGACGCGACGTCCACGAGGTGATAGGAGATTGGACGACGCAGCGCCCACGAGGCGATAAAAGCTTGGATGACGCAACATCCACGAGATGGTGAGAGATTGGATGTCGGAACATCTACAAGATGATGAAAGCTTGGATGGCGCGACGCCCGCAGGAAGAAGAGGGATTGGTTAACGGAACGTCTACGAGATGAAACTGGCAAGTGAGATCCACCGAAGAAAGGCAGGATAGTAACTAACTCCCAAGAATAAGGCAAGGCCCGAAGATCACCGAGAACTACCCCAGAAGATCATCGAGACCCATTAAGTTACATTTTTAAAAAGTGACGCATCAGAGTATGTTTCTTTTTCGCACCGACGCGTGGTCAGCTAGTGGATGACAGTTGGCCAGTGGCCGCTGGCAAGCGCGAACGTACTAGAATTCTCCGATAAATATAATTGTGAATCCGCAACAATATATATCTATATATATGTACACATATAATCATCATCGGCACTACAACCGGGATCCGGTCTTGGCCTTATTTAGCAAGTCTCGAGGCTTGTTAAATTTTCCATAATCATTTATTTTTAGGTTATTAGCCTTGCGCCATATATATATATCATCATCATCATCATCATCGGCACTACAACCGGGAACCGGTCTTGGCTTTATTTAGTAAGTCCTGAGGCTTGTTAAATTTTCCATAATGATTTATTTTTTCTGGGCAAGGTCATTAGTCTTGCGCCAGAGGCTCCCCGGCGGGGAATCGAACCCCGGTCTCCCGGGTGACAGGCGGGTATACTAACCACTATACTATCGAGGAGCCCATATATATATATATATATATATATATATATATATATATATATATATATATATATATATATATATATATATACGTAGAAACGTTTATTTATTTATTTATATTGTTCCGGGTATTTATATATATATATATATTATATGTATGTAGGGGCGTTAGGAGTGAACATACATGGCAAAGTCTCTGCTTTCAATCCGGCGAAGGCCAGGACGATCCTTGTCCCTGATCAATCCAAGTTGACATGCAGTCTCCACGTGACACCCCCGGATAGCTACTTTGGCACCCGCCAAGTAGTGAACTAATGCATCCAGCGACATCCTGAGAAAGGTTGGCGCAAGGCTAATAACCTTGCCCGCAAAAACAAACTATTATGGCCAATTTATTATGCCTCGGATATGGACCGGATACAGGACGACGACCACGGAAACGAAAATACCTTTGGTCTCGCGTTAAGACTCGCCCTCGAATACCTCGACGAAGGGAGAGTAGGTCCTGGGGCCAGAATGCCGGCCGTAGAAGAGAAATGGGCACGCCTTAGTAATACTGTCATTAGTACTGCCAACTCCATCTTAGGCAGTAGTCGTAGAGATCGGAGTGACTGGTTTGATGATGAGTGCAAACTAGCGACTGAGCGCAAGAATGCTGCATACCGGCCAATACAGCAGTCTCATAGGACGCGGGTACGCGAAGAGAAATATAACGAGCTCAGAAGATCTGAAAAAAGACTGCACAGACAAAAGAAAAATGCCTGAGGAAAAAATCTACTCTGTGAAATAGAGAAAAATAGAGGGCTAGGTCCGCACCAGGCGCGGAAGTTCTACCAAATAATCCGCAGTATGACGTGGTACACATCAGCCTGTACTTACTGCAAGGATAACGAGGGTAATCTGATCACCGATCCTGAAGGCATTCTGGAGCGATGGGAAGTGCACTTCAATGAATTGCAAAATGGTCAGCTCACAGAAAAATTGGAAGGTCCACCAATGCAAGATCAAGACCAGATGCCGCCGCCACCAAGCACTGAGGAAACATTGAAAGCCATAAGACAACTCAAATCAAATAAAGCCCCCGGAGCTGATGGCATACCAGCTGAGCTGATCAAGCAAGGGGGACAGCGTTACATCACACAATTCATGAGATCGTGGTGCACGTATGGGAGCAAGAGGAAAGGTCGGAAGATTGGCGTCGTGGAATAATTTGCCCCATTCATAAGAAGGGAGATATCACACTGTGCAGCAACTCTAGGGGTATAACATTGCTGAGTACCGCCTATAAGATACTGTCCTCTATCCTACAGGATCGAATAACCCCATACACTAAAGTCATCATTGGTCAATATCAGTGTGGCATCACCCAGGCAAATCAGCGATTGATCAGATATTCACCCTTAGGCAGGCGATGGAAAAATCTCTGGAATTTAAGATTCCATTATACCATCTATTTATAGACTTTAAGGCCACCTACGACAGCGTAACCAGGGTAGAACTATATAATGCCATGAGAGTGTTCAGCATTTCAAACAAATTGATACGACTTTGTAGGTTGACCATGACCAACGTAACTAGTCAAGTAAAAATAGCGGGATTGCTGTCCAAACCAATAAACGTCTTTAATGGACTCCGACAAGGGAACGGTCTGGCCTGCCTCTTCTTCAACCTGGCGTTGTAAAAGCAATCAGTTATTCTGGCGTCACCAAGTCCAGCCAAATACTTACGTACGCAGATGACATCGACATCATCGGTAGAACCGAATCGGCGACACAAAAACTGGGACTGCACATTAATGAGGGAAAATTAAGTACATGGTGGCAACTTCTGCGAAGAGAAGACCTAACGGTGTTCAAACTATCAAGGTAGTGGAGCACGAATTTGAAGTAGAGCAATCCTTTAACTACCTTGGGTCAATAGTATCAGCCGATAACAATATGGAAGAAGAAATACGCGAACGGCTTATCAAATCCAACAAAGCCTTCTATGGTCTATCAAGGCTATTTAAATCCCGAAATTTATCTAGAACATCCAAGCTGCTACTGTACAAGACCATGGTCTTACCAGTACTGATGTATGGTTCCGAGACCTGGGCGCTCAATAAAAGGCACTCTGAGCTCTTAGTCGCGTTCGAAAGGAAGGTCGAAACAAGAAGAAGAAGAATTGTTGGCACCGTATGTGAGGGATGGCGCAAGGCTAATAACCTTGCCGGTAAAAATAAATTATTATGGAAAATTTAACAAGCCTCGAGACTTGCTAAATAAAGCCAGACCGGATCCCGGTTGTAGTGTCGATGATGATGATGATGATGATGATGATGATGATGATGATGATGATGATGATGATGATGATGATGATGATGATGATGTATGTGAGGGAGGACGATTCCGGAGACGCTACAACCATGAGTTGTACGTGAATGTTGAAAGAAAAATCAAGCTCGGTAGACTCCGGTGGGCAGGATACCTAGCTCGAATGAGCGAAGAGGAGCCTGGCCTGAAAGTCCTTTGTGGCAGGATGTATAGAAGGAGACAGCGCGGCAGACCATGTCTGCGATGGAGGGATGGCGTAGAGCAAGACGCCCAGAACCTGGGAGTGCTAAACTGGATGACATCGGCTCGAAATCAGCACCGGTGGAGACATTTGTTAAATAAGGACAAGAGCGGATCCCGGTTGTAGTGCCGATGATAATGGTGATCAGAATTGGTCAACAGGAAAGATGTTACGTTCTATTAGAACAACGCCAAACCGCACGTATATATAATAACTTGCCAGACATTCGAAGTGCTTGGTTGGGAAATTTGATACATCTACCTTATAGTCCGGATCCAGTACCAAGGATTGCCATCCTTTTTATCAAACAAAATTACCTCAGTAATAAGAAATCTGTATCGGGAGAAGATTGCAAAAATCGCTTGATCGAATTTTTTGATGGGCGCTCGGGTGCTTTATGAGAGGGGCCTTATGAAGTTACCTTTAATATGTCAGCAAATTATAGAATGAAACAGTATGCCAATTTAGGAATTCTGAGCCATGTTAAATAAAGTCTTGAAATACAGGTAAAAACAATTATATAGAATTATTGTTGATTCTTAATAAGTTATTTCAATATTACTCAATTGTATTGTTAAAAATGAGCTTAATGATTGGCATTTCAAGTTGATCACATGTAGGGGTCGCCGGTAAACCATATAATACCTTTTTGGAACACCCGTCCTTCCGGGTTCTTTAGGTGGTTTATAGTCGACCCCATATAGTTTCTTACCCTGCTAGATGGAATTACAAGTGCATCGATGCCGAGAGCCATAAGGACCAACTAAGGTGGGGCCAATTGAAATGCGGTCAACCGTAAAATGTTTATAACTCAATATTTTTTCTATGGAATAAGTAAACTTAAAAATACAATAAACAAAATCAAACATACGAAAAAGCTGTTCTTGTATTCACGAATTTGTTATGGAATTGTAGAACATGCCATTTTCGACTACTTCCGTAAACCTAACCCAAAATTACAAGGCTCGACCTTGTCTAAGAAGGTAATCAACACAACGTATATTATTTGCAGCTTCATTTATTCGACATGACTTCTACAGTATAGCACAAAAGTCCCCTTTCACGTAAATGATGATGAAGCGAAGTACGAAAAAAACCCCTCCTTCACATAGAAGTATATACTTATGGATGTACTTGGCCGATATAAATACATGAGTCAAATGAAATTTACCTAAAACTGCTTTCGACAACTTCTCTAATTAGTTTTAGTTCATCACATTTAGCTCGGAACTAGGTCGGATACTATTATATTGTCAACCACAAAAATTACAGAAATTGATTTATTTTGATCAATACAAATTTGAGAGCCCTTCCCTTATGGGAGAAGTTGATACATAGGCAACTTCAAAAATAATATTGGTTATTGAGTGATTAAGTCAAAGCGGACGTTATTCGAACCAGAAAATTAAAAATTGCCTATCTGATAGAACATTGTTCTCTGGAAATGTTTAGTGATGTATGAAAATCGGTAAGGGTCAGGAGGTTCTAATTAGACATCTCATGGTTCGATGGGTTTGAAATAGAATTCAAAACGGAACTCGATCTTTGTTTAAGTAACAATTGTTGTGTAACACTATTAAGAAAATAGAGCACCGCATACTTTTTCATTAGTATCTATGTAAGGTCAAGCAATTGTTTACACAAAGATTTTTTTTTTCAGTCTACGTTGTACTCATAAATCAATGTTGTAGCATAAAACAGATATGGCTGTCGGTATTCAAAATTTAATTCCTAGTTGAGTTAATACATCGCAAAATATTTACTGTCTGCCATTTTATCTTATTGTCATTTATTTGTTTATTAATTTTTTTAATATATTTACCAGACGCGCCTTTGATCTATTGTCTTTTTTTCAAAAATGTTCCTATTTCTTTTTTAGTCCAAGCAATTTGGACTGAAGTTTTAGAACCTCTAAACTACGCTGCAGATAATTAGTAGAGGTAACAACAGAGATATGCACACTTCTTTTTTTTTTTTTTTTGGTTTCTACATGCGATGTCAGTTTTGATGGTTTTCGTATTTCGCAATATGTTTCGCAATATCTTTTATAATTCACAATTAGTTGATACAAACTGTGTATGACAAATGTCGCAATAGTCCCTTGTACTAATAATCATATTTCAAAACCACGTTGGCGTGCGCTTCTTTAATAAGGAACCCACCATTGCGGTGAGCTTGGACATTGAAAAGGCTTTTGACACAACCTGGATCGAAGGTCTCGTTTTTAAAAGACTGAATACTGGCCTCAGTAAAACGCTGTGTAGTATCATCTACCAGTTCGTTTTAAACAGAACCTTCCAAGTTAGAGTGAATGGAAATCTTTCCCGAACTTTCAACGCCGCTGCAGGCGTACCACAGGGCTCCATTCTAGGCCCCATCTTATTTAATATCTACACCTCAGATATTCCTCGCCCTGTGCATGGTAGACTAAACCAGATTTGCTATGCGGATGACGTCCTAATGTACACGTCATCTAAAAGCCCAAAACTCGCAACAAACCGACTCAACCGTCATCTGGACGAACTGTATCAGTATTACAGTCGATGGAAAATTCGACAACCCATCTAAAGTAGTAGCTATAATTCTGAGTAGTAAACACTCCCAACCTACTTCTCGATATTCACAGAATATCCGAATACAAATAGGAGGTACTACGATTAGACCACAGGACAGGATGAAATATCTTGGGGTCATCTATAACCCAAAAATGAATTTCATCAAACATGTGACCCACATTCTTCAAAGGGGCCTCGGTCGGTCTAAGCAACTGCACAACATCTTCAAGTGGAGCAACAAAGTTGACACCAAAGTTAAGGTTCTCTGCTATAAGCAGCTAATCCGATCTGGAATATCGTACGCCTTTCCCATATGGTCCCGCATGTCTTCGGCCCAAATGGAAAGACTGCGTGTTTTCGAAAGAAAACTCCTCAGAAGTGCAGCAACCACTACAGAAGGCCTGACGGCCGCCACTACCCGAACTCTCACCTATACGAAGATGCCTCCATTATCACTATCGACGAGTACTTGCTAGAATTAGCATATAAGTACCTCGAAAGCATTCAGAATAGCGAGAACCCACTTGTACGGGAATCTTGCGTTCTTGACCCTTCTCTCCCTCAATCTCTTCGGATCAGACCACCACAATTTCTTCTTCAGTACAAAACTGAAGAAAGCACCCTTCTCAACAACATTCTCCTCTATAATAGAGGATTCCTGGACCCATCCCATAGGGTCTACTGCTGACACACTACAAACACGCACGCACAATACAAGACAACACACACACACACACACACACACACACACACACACACACACACACACACACACACACACACACACACACCGACCAAAGCGCAGATTATCAGACCGCAAAGACGTGATCTGCGTTTACTACCGCACTCAAGACCTACCGGTCTTGTACGATTTTTTTCCCACCATCCCTCCATCCAAGTAGTTAGAGATCATCCGAACTAACCCTGACCACACTATCCTTAGATACCTCATCCCCTTTTTTCTTTTTTAGATATCTTGAGACCGAGCCCAACATCCTCACGGATGTGGGTGATTCTGGTTATCGCAAGATGACCAGAAGCCAGAGACAAGATGAAGGACACATCTGTCCTTGTCTCGCCAAAGTCGGCCCTCTCGCCACCCATTTTTTTTTCTTGTACTAATAATGTCGTCGAATATAGAGTTTTTCGTCGCCCGTAGAAAAAAATGAATGAATGAATGAATGAAGGTAAGAGAGGAGATGCAGTTTTAGAGCGGGAGAGGTGAGATTGCAATCAAAGAAGGTGAGGTAAAAGTTTGTCTACCGCAGCATTTGTGAAATGGGTTCGTTAGAGCCGTAAGAAGTGTGATGGGCGGGCAAATAGAAGAGACGAGGATTTCGCAGATTACGTGGGTTAGTGTAGAATGTGATCGAGGAGAGTAAGCTTGGGCAGTTGATTTGGCGTGATGGTGGATAAAGAGAATGTCGTGAATGGATGGCGTGAGTTCTGCGTTCTTCAAATGTGTTAGGGTTAATTAGATGGAGACGGCTTGTGTGTGGGGGAAGATTCCGAGGATTTTCGCAGTTCAATCCTCGGAGGTAAAAACGCAAAAAACGACGTTGCAGTCTCTCGATCCTGCGAATATGGGACGAGTAATAAAGAGATCAGACCTGACTGACGTATTCAAGAAGGGGGCGGACAAAGGCGATCTGTAGAGCGATTGGAAAATGTAGGGATTAGCGAGTTCTTTCGACCAGCGTTTCACACAACCAAGGGGAGAGGTGGCCTTGAAGATAATGTCATCAATATGTGGGATGAAGTTAAGTTCCGTACCACATAAGATACCACGGTTACAAATCGATGGTGCAACTGATATCTGTTGGTTGAGTAGGAAATAGGACCGAGGTGGGGGGGGGGGGGGGGGGGGGGCGGTAGACGAGAGAAGGTGATAGAGTGACATTTGACAACATAAAGTTCGAAGCATTTGTTATGCCACCAAATTGAGAAACTGTCGAGATCTGTGGCGGTTCCGCTAAACCCCACTGTTACTTACCTGAACAACCCCCGTAACTTCGACCCAACCCTATAAGTTTCGCTAATGCAATCGCATTACCACCTTGAATGCTTCACGCATCAAATAGATCAAATTTATATAACCTAAAAGTCCCTGTAAAAGAATTCTTACCTTTCATGTATTTCTTCGCATACAAATTCCCTATAAGAATTCTTTCCATTATACGGGAGCATAAAACAAAACCTATTCGGTACCTTCGGTTGCCAGGCAAATTCCAACCATCCCACGCCTGCACCGCAATCTCCCCGCAGCTAAAACATTTCCTTCCCAAGGATAATTAATGCTTTCAATGCATTACCTGGAAATGCCTGCAAAGAACTTTTCCTACAAGGGCATTCATACATGTATCAATGCATCTCTGCATTAGCGACCCAGAAGCGAATTTCCAATTAGTGTAGATATTCACACTAGAGTTCGATCCTGGCGTCGCCATAGATGCAATGTACAATTGACACAGATGGTATATACAAACCGTTATTGTGGAATCATCTGAATTGCTTCGCAATGACTTGCAACTATCGATACAGCTGCAAGCACTTTACCCAGAAATGCTCCTTTGTTTGAATCTCCAAACAATCATCGACTTCGCGCATAGCCGCCGGATTAAATTCAAAGCATAAACAATGCGAATATAGAATCCGTTTCCCACAAACGAATTTCCCTGCATATACAAATGCAAGCAAGGTATTCGTTTCGTCCACCAACCCATTAGCACCTTTTCCCAATGGCTATTCGCCTATTTACACAAGGGCATCACTCATCTAAGACTTTTATGATCCCCTTGTATCATATTTGCTTTTAGCACATCTCTTCGATGCATCGTCGCCCCGATTCCTTTGTCCTTGCCGCCTGTCTGCTTTGTTTTCCCATTGCCTTCGCGCATGAGTAAACAACACAGATCTGAACTATCATACACATACCACCATGGTCCCCATTACGAGATCTGGTTTGCTATTCCACCAAGAGAGACTTTACGTTTCTCTGGTGGTAAGTAAAAACATATCCTTAGTGGAAAGGATATCTACCACCACACCACCATACTCACCCCAAACGAGGGTTGAATCTTTAAGCCGTATTCCAACCGCCGATCCGGTCGGTGCGTCTTCCGCTCCCCGTATCGCCGGGGATGCGTAAATACCGTCGAGTCGAGAAAGCGCGCTTTTAATTAAAATAAATTTAATGTCTTATATATTGTTTCTGTGCGCGTGATTATTTTGTTTCTTTAATCCAATTAAGTGCAATAAGATTTAGGGACCAATAAAAATAATAAAATTAAAACGCTAACTTCGAACAACATACGCCGGTGTTTTATTTGTCCAGGTGATTACTTTCCGGGTGAACAGTTTTCCTTCAGTGTTTGGCGGAACATTTTTGGAACTTTAATGACAGAGGGATGGGGATAGGAGTGAACCGGGTGGCCGTGTCTGGCACAATATACTCCTAATCCCCAAAGATCCATTTGGGGAAGTGCGGTCTCGAGAAGAGAGCGTGTAACATCATAAAAGGTATCAACATTAATTATTTATTTGGCACCAACTGTATGTATGCCGGCTCCACCAAATAGTAAGGTTATTTACCTAAACCTTACCATACTATTGTAGGCCGGTTCGCCCTTTACTTTCCGGGTCCTGCTGGAGAGTCGAAATGAGTAGAGTTTTATTGATTTTTGGTTCTTTATTATATTTTATTCCCATCGGGGAGCCTCTGGCGCAAGACTAAAGACCTTGCCCGGAAAAAACAAATCATTATGGAAAATTTAACAAGCCTCCGGACTTGCTAAATAAGACCAAGACCGGTCCCCGGTTGTAGTGCTTATGATGATGATTATATTTCATTACTTTAAGTTATTACACTGTTATTATTTTATTATTTCATTTAGAGTAACAGACCCGCTGTATCGTTGCAGGGCTGCAACCTGATACTCTTTGTTGTACTCTGATCGTGTGCCCCTAACAGAACTGCTTTTATATTCCCAAAATCAAACCTGATTTTACATTCCTTCCCACGATCGCATCGTTCACCTTGAGACAGTTACCTGATGCCAGTCCAATAGCAGGCCATGCCAACGACGATGGGAACTGCAACGTTGCAATATTGTCGCCATTCACCCTGAGACGGCAACCTTACACCTACTCTGGCTGCAGCTTCACCCCAAGGCTGTGGGAAAATTTTGGAGAATGAATCCAGGGGTCAACCGATTCACGGTGATGTGAACAGAAGGCATACGTTAGGATGGAATGCGGGAATTTTAGTAGGAATGCGGGAATTGCAGAATTGCAATTTTAGTTATGCGAATGGAAAATGTATATGTAGTCATAGCATATGCTATTACATGATGGGAATTTGCGTTTAGTAAAAAATAGGCATGTCGCAAGGCTAATAACCTTGCCCGGAAAAACAAATTATTATGGACAATTTAACAAGTCTCGGGTAAGGACCGGATATCGGTGGAGAGACTTGCTAAATAAGGCCAAGACCGGATCCCGGTTGTAGTGCCGATGATGATGAAAAGGGTGGCGTGTGATAGGGTTTCATGGCTACACGGAAAGAAGTCTGCCGGTTGTAACAGGGAATTAATTTTGATGCTACACCGATAGAATTCCTTTTTTTTATTTTTTTTTATTAGACTTCGCTTGGGAGAGGTGAACCTATAGCGCCGAGTGGGCGCCCCGGGATGCCTTCAAATAACTGTTGCAGTTCTTTTTGAACAGTTGCAGGTTGTAACGCTCCGGGAACACTCGCGTGGGAAGGCAGTTCCACAGCTTCCCCGCTCTGTAACGGAACGAGTTCTGATACAGGGATGTCCGCGCCGTCGGAAGATGAACCACAAACGGGTGCGATCGGTCGGATTGTCTTGTGGAGCGCATATAAGCCGAATTGCGTGGAGCAATACCACGAATATCCGAAGAACAATACCCGTGATAATATCTGTAACACAGACAGAGGTCGGCTACGCGCGGTTGAAAGTTATTGAAACTTTAATTGATGATATCTTTTCGTTGAAAGTTATTAAAACTATAATGCATGATATCTTTTGGTTGAAAGTTCAATATATGCATGCAAAAAGCGTATCGTTTTGTAGAGTTTAGTGTCGTCCGCGTAGAGAGAGATGCATGAATGCTTGATACTGGAGTCAATGTCGTTAATAGTAAGAATGAATAGAAGGCGTTCAAGATGACTGCCCTGAGGAACGCCTGACGTGGAAAGAAAAGGATTGGAAAGGGTGGATCTAAATCTGGCCCGGTAGGATCGATCGTTAAGATAGGCAGAAATCCACTTAATCAGTAGAGGTTCGATCCAAGGAAGGATAGCTTAAAGAAGATAAGATTATGGGAGATTTTGTCGAAGGCCTTGCTGAAATCGGTTGTGATTACTCGACTTCGCTGTCATTCTCTAAGGGACGGAGATTATGGGATGAGAACTCAACTATATTAGTGGGGGTCGACCTACCCATAAGGAAACCATGATGGTTGGGTAAGATGAAGGATTTGCAGTGAAAACATAACGCGTTGTAAAAAATGCCTTTGAACTGTTTTGGAATATGTGACAGTCTGTCGATGGGAGGGTAGTTACTAATGTCATTTTAAGGCGTGTGACAAAAAAGGATTTCCAAATATTTGGGAAAACAGCTTCTGTGAGCGATAGATTGAAAATCTTTGAGAGAGGGATAGAAAGAGAAGCGGAACATTTTTTTTAAAAGGATGGCAAGTAGTCCATCAGGGCAAGGGCTGAACTCGTCTTTAAGTGACTTTAATTTTCCTTCGACTAGATGATGGTGAATAAATTGAGAGATGAAAGGGCCAGCGGAAAATTCGGGCAGATTTTTGAAGTAAGCCTCGAAAGAGTTGTCCGTGAAGGATTTTTTAAAGAAAGAAGCGAAAAGATTGGCAATAGTTTGGGAGTCGATTGAAGTAAGCGTGTGATAGGAAAGGGCATTGGGATAGACGTCAGATTTACGTTTGTAGTTAATAAAATGGAAAAAAGAATAGAATGAAAAAAAGGGGGGGGGGGGATGCAGTTTCAGGTTATGAATGCTGCGGATTATGTTCGTTCCACTTCAAGCGAGAATGTCGACAGGTAGGGCATGAGAGTTTTTCAGAATTGATTGGGTCTTTGAGCGAAGGCCTCTTACGTTCTGATAATAGAGGGTAAGGGGTGTTATACTGTCGGTTTTGGGAGGTGGTAGGCGAGGTAAGGAACGAAAAAACTTGTTGAAGATGCGATAACGTTCCGGAGTGAACGAAGTGGCCGAAAGCTTTTAGGTCATTCGACACTTTATAAGGGGATAAAGTAAAAATTACGTGGCATTTTACGAATAATCGGTGGAGACTGGGAAAGTCAGTGGGTAAACCTTTCTGTTGAATAGAGAGTTTGACACTTGTTTTAGTTTTGCCTTCATAGCAGACAGAATCAGATTTGTCATTAAGATACGCTAAAAAAAGACGAATATTTTCATGTCTTTCGGTCTCTAAGTTTGGACGTAACCGTCGGATCTACGTCTATGATTGACGAACTGGAAAATGGTTTTGTGGTCATTTTTGAGATTGCTATGAGTTTTGGTGAGATACTTGCGATAAATGCTGTTGAAAAGTTCCGTGAATTGGAGGTAACAGCCAAGAAAGTTGGACTAGTCGGTACTGACCCAGCTTCTAGTTAAGCTCAAGCGGCTGATTTTGTGCAGGTGGTCGTATAATTCCACAACAATGCCTATTATATACTGGACTCGAAGGTGATTTATCAACACTAAACCGATTGCTTACCATACCTGCTATCATAACTAATTCAATCTTCATTTATTTCAGATTTGGTACCGTACGAGCATTCAAAGCTATGTAAGACAGTTATTGGGAGTGGAGATGTTTTGTAAAGTTCAGGCAGGAAAATGAAGTGTGAAGATGAGCACGTTATTTCCGTTTTACACCAACTGAATGGTGTTTTACTGAGAGCGAATTGGTCACCATCAACCAGCATGGAACTTTAAGCTTGCGAGCTAAGATAAATTACTCGAGGACGTTTCTATTTATTCCAAATGTGCGAGCTATTTAATTCTCGAATATCAACATCAGGAACATCAACATCAATTGCGTGATAAGCAAACTTCTTGGTGAGTCTCTTGTTGCGGAAGTCTGTGATTCCAAGGTCGTTGGATACAACTTCTTTCAAGTCCTTGTAAACATCCTTGTTTTCTCTTTTGTTATGGGAACCCGAAAATGTTCTGTTGGCAGGAGTAAAAACACTCTGTCAATGTTATCCATGCGTACACAGAAGATTTCGATACAGAGTCATATGCACTAAGAAGTTTACCAAAAAAGAAACTCTTCGCCTGGTAATTTGGCAAGATCTTTCCGAGCCTCCCAGTATCAGAAGATTAATTCTTCACTATCTAAATGTGCATCATCAACCGGTACTGTTGGTGACGTCTCATCAACGAAGCCACCTATGGTACAGTCAGTATCACGTCATCCTGCCGATCCTACAGCGCGCATTTTTTTTCCGAGTGGAAAATCCAGTCATATCTGGAGGGAAGGACTAAGCGGAAACTAGGTTTAATCTTACTGCCGGGAAGCGAGTAGCATTCTTTTACAGGAATGCTGAATTTCTTCAGGAAGAACTCAGGAATCCAGGCGGGGTTTGCAGTTTTAGGTGCGCCCTTTAGCAGGTATGAAGTAACTGCTAGATTTGAGTGATCCAGTTTGTTGAGCCGAGCTTTCCATTCAGCAGGTGTCCAAGATGTGCCGAAGTGGACTATTAGTGGAGAATCGGTTTGGGGAGTCGTGGAAGCAAGCGGGGTGTCGGTTGAAGTAGGGGGTGGGAGAGGAGTGGGATGAATAATTTGCGGTGTAGTGGGAAGAGGCCGAGGTGGGGTACGTTCTGGAGTTCATCGTATAGAGATGAAACGCACCGTGGGGAGGGGTGGGGGTTTGTTTTTTTCGAATGCATGGAAGCTATAGCGGTGTCGAGTTGGCCAAGCAAAGAAAGAAAAGCCGAAAGTTCATCAGCGATAGAATCGAGTTTGTGGAGAACAAGCTCGAGTAACGGGTTAGGTTCGGCCGAGATAAGGAGGCTATGAGTGGAGGATTGCAATAAAGCGAGCTCCTCACTAAGGCTGTTAAGCTTGCAGAGAATGTCATCATAAAGGGAACTGGTAAAGTGAACAGGCGGGTTTTTGGACGTCGATTGCTGGATTTTATCCAAGTCAGAACGAATGGCGTGGATTAATTCAAGAGTTGAAGTGTTAAGGCATTCGTTGAACGAGCGGGTAAGTTGATTGACGATTGTGTTGTTGTTGTCTCTGATGAGGGAGATGATATCAGAGAGCGACTTATGGTGTAGAGAGCCAAGGTCGTCAATACACCTAAGGCTACTCTCGAGGGGTGAAATTTTATCAGAGATCGTTTTAAGATTAGTGCTTAGGGAGCCGTCAATTGCGTCTCCTAGGCACTTGATAGCCAAAGGGACATGGGAAAGCGAAACATCGGTGCATTCATCGCAAAAGAACAAGAGGTTGTCGGGAAATTCTGTAGCGAAGTGCGTGTTACGCTTGTTCGGGCCCACGCAGGTGGCATGGAAATTTTTGCCTTTACAGCGAACGAAATCGGCATTGGTGTTGCTGATCCCACGAGTAGGGTTGCCACACGACATGCTGGGATGACGGTTATGGGAGGAGAAAGGAGGAGAAAAAAAGTGAGAGAAAAAAGAAAGTGAGGCTTGGAAAGGAGAAGAAAATGGAGAATACTGAAAGCGAGAGCTAGTTAGGGTTAGTGATAAGGGGGATGTCAGATGTTTACAGGGAGGTGTAATCCAATTAGTATGTGTTGAAATATTACATACACCAGTGGTTTAGAAACCAACAATGACTGGGGAGGTTGGGGGTTTAGGGGGATTCGGAGTAACACAGAAAGTAGAGGTAAATAATTATAAATTTTTAAAAAATAGTAAATAAAAGTAAAGAAAGTTAAACAATAAAAACTGAGTTTTAGAGAATCATCATCATCATCGGCACTACAACCGGGGACCGGTCTTGGCCTTATTTAGCAAGTCCTGAGGCTTGTTAAATTTTCCATAATGACTTGTTTTTTTCGGGCAAGGTCATTAGTTTTGCACCGGAGGCTCCGCGACGGGGAATCGAACCCCGGTCTCCCGCCTGGCAGGCGGGTATACTAACCACTATACTATCGAGGAGCCCCAGGTTTTAGAGAATAGAATTGACAAAAATCACGAAAAATTCAAAAATAATATAAGGAACAGGAAGAATAAAAAGTATGAACGAACAATTATAAAAAAAGAAAAAATAATGAAAATAAAGATAGTACAGGTATTACCACGGGAAGTGTTGCTCGAAGATTCGTGATATCATTCGGGTGAATTTGATTTATATGCGTTCTACGTGGCCATCCAACGGATCTCATCATCATCATCTTCATCGGTACTACAGCCGGGAACCGGACTTGGCCTTATTTAGCAAGTCCCGAGGCTTGTTAAATTTTCCATAATAATTTGTTTTCCCGGGCAAGGTTATTAGCCTTGCGCCAACGGATCTCACTAATTTGCAATTCATCTTTCAATTCTTATTTTGTTACAGAACAGGAAAACTATGGAATTCCCTCCCGACACGGTACCTACCACTATTCAAGAAGAAGAAGATAGAAGAAGAAGAACACCACATGTTATCTAATACCATCTGCGATGCTAACTCAGCGCCATAAATTTGCTGTTGCTAAGATGTAAATAAAAAACGAGCATGATATCTCCGTTCTAATGTTGGCGTAAGGGTAATAATCTTACCAGGAAAAACTATTATAAACCGGATTAGAATAGACATAGGGTTTACCTATAGGGACTTGACAACTTTTTTTCGGTAGTAAATTTTTATAACTTGTAGATGTTGTTCGTTCGTGTACTAAACCATGATGAAAATGTTGAGTTTACTGAATAAATTGACAGTGACAATTCGATGATTAGTGAAAGGGTGCGTTCACAAATTAAATTCAAAGTTGTCAAGTCCCTATTGGAAAACCTGTTATTTGAAATTTGCATAACCTTGGCAACCAAGTACCTTTTAATAACGTATTCTTATATACTTTATATAATGCCTTACACTGTTAGTACGATGTAATTTTAACAGCTTTAACAGCTTTTTGATTTGCAGTTCTGTAATAAAACTCATTGGATTCGGATGTGTTCCGTCTTTTCGTTCTTTCTACCAACAAAAACATATTGTTGAACAATCAGAAACAAGCCTCTGATACACAGTGTAATATATTAACGATTTTGGAATTTTCTCATGGAAAATACGTACTCTACATAGAGCTCGAGTTACACAGCTGTTATCCAATGCTCTGCACTCATATAGCTTTTTATATCCCCATGAGGTGGCCATCCGGTTCCCTTTTTCTTTATCCTAAACATTTACGACATTGAGGATTGATCGATGTTCATTCTCACTCTATGCTTACAATGCTCAATTATCGAAACCATTTCTTCGTCCTCAGACTTGTTCGCCAATTCTTCAATCAGGATAAGTATATCGAAGTAGTTTCGAGACAACGTGAACGTATGGCGAAATATAATTCAAGAAACTACAGAACCCAATTGAGGTAATATCTACAATAGTTTCGAATGGTTTACTCGCATATTCAAATAGTCGCAATTTCTTGCAAATTAATTTAAGAAGTTAAAAACTTATCAGTTCATACTAAGGCTTAAGTTGGGTGCATAGGTAAGGAAAGCGATCATTCCCCAGTCGATGTACACGAATATGGAACGGGCTACCCAGTTATGTGTTCCTCCGCGATTGCAAACTTCTGGTATTCAAGACAAACGTGCGGTGATACTACTGTTCACGATCAGCTCCTGCTTCTTCCCCCTCCGCTTGGGTATTCGTTTTTAAGAGTATCACAAAATCTGCTTTCTGCGCGCATATGTCGGAAATCAATAAAATGGACGTCTTTTCCGCTAATACTTTGTCGAATATACTTATTGATCACTCCTGTAGCATGTACGAAGAATGTCACTAATTTCTGAACATACTTGTACAGTGGTTTCCTTACTTTCAGTTTCTTGAAAGCGAAATGCCTGTTTTTTAAGATACGGTTAGTTATAAGTTCAGGAAAAAAAGATTTTTCTTAAAAATCCTCAGAAATATTCGAAATAGAAATGAATCTTATTACTCAGTCCTCCCCTCATTTTACCAGTTCATAATGTTCAATGATCTAGATCAAACTCTTGAAGGGTGGTTAGATCATACATCAGGAAATATAATGCTATTGCAAAGGTATACGTTACCAACCTTAGTTCTGGCCCAGTAGTTGGCCAGTCTTGAACTGCCTGGCAGAGTATGCCCCAATGGCACTGTGAAGCCGGTGGCATCGACACGACTATATCCAGTGAAGTGATCGTGCCGCCCAATGAAGTTCATTTTCTGCCTTGTAACCCAATTCACAACCTCTTCACTTCACATTAAATTCCAACTTCAACCGCAATTCTAACAATACGAAACGAAATCTTGCGCTAACGTAGCAAGCGGCGAATTCCACTTAGAACTTCTAACAGCGTAGAGAATTTTAATTTCCGCAAAAAACTTTAATTTATTAGCTCGCACGGTCCCGGGCATTTGTCAAAAGGCTTATTGTTCGCGCAATACTGGACGTGGGACACTTTTCCTGCTCCAGCTTCTCTCGCCGCTGACTGGACAGAAACGTACTAAGCAATTCGCCGAAGTGGAATTGCAAATGTAAATGGAATTGCAAATTGAAGACCAAACTTTTCACACGGAACGGCAACAATAAAAAAATATTGACGACGATCTGATTGATGAAGGGAAGTTAGTGAATCGACGTGACCGATCATTAATTAATGGTGAGGATTCCAGCCAGAGATCGTACGATCCTCCACGTCAAGGTGTTGCATATAAGAACAATTTGCCAGCCGGATCTCACCTGATACACTGATAACGAACCAGTTCGGCGTTAATTGGTTCCACGGATCTCTGCATTAATTGAACGCGATTACTGTTAACAGGCGATTAATCTAGACTCATTGATTCCGCTAAAACGATAATTGTGAGTAATCCATCATTTGACACACGACCAACAACAACAAAGGGAATTGTCGAAGTGCGACCAGCCGGTGAGCCGATCGATTGTGATGCAATTTACGTTTTCTACTCCCCCCCTGTCCGCAGCGCTCAGTCAAAGTTTGACGCGATACGAAGCTGTACATCGCCGAATCCGAACTGGAGGCGAAAATAAAAGTTTTTCTGAAGTTTACAGTCAGTTCTATTTTTTCCTCCTTTGCACTTTTTTGTTTTGGTTATTTTTCTTTGAGGCTGTTTTTTCCTCAGTTGGTTTTTTGCACTGTACTGTCGAGCAGACTACTATCGTAGATTAGGCTAGACCATGTACATCTTGAATCATATATGAACGCAGAGTGGAGGCCTAAAATTGTAGCTTTCTGTTTGCGTAAAGTTTTGTTTTCATTCGCAAAATTAATCACTTTCGCTTAGAGAATTTAAGAAAGTATCTGTCACTCTTAAAGATACGCAAAATCATAATTTTAATTTGGTCCAAGACTTTGCTTGGGCAGGCAGTTAAAAGACTTTCGATTTGGCACAATCGGGGCAGTCCAATAAAATGATTATTTGTTTTTTTTTAACTTTTAATTAATTTAATAGAGTTTTATAAAAATTAATTCCATAACGAAAATGCTTGTAAAAAAGTAGTGAAGAAAAACGAAATTGTTTACAACTTGTAATTGTCAAATTACAGGGTTGGTCAGAAATAATTTCGGTTTCCTATTAAAAAACAAATCCTATTATTTTGTATAATAAAACATAAATTTGCTATTTTCCATCTTCTTCAACTCTACAGCAGCTTCACCATCCGCAATCATAGTAATTACGTATATCAGCAAAAAATGTAACCAAATGCGATTTAAGATCGTCATTGGTTAGAAAAGTTTTACCAGCCAAAAAATTATGAAATCTTCGGAATAATTTCAGTTAGATGGCGCAAGGCCAAAGCTGTACGGAAATTACTTTCCAGGCAAAGTGTAATGGGGCTACAATCCCATTTATTAGCTTAGTGCAATCTTACACCAAATTTTATGGGCGGACTTAAGAACTAACTTAGTCAGCTATAAGTTTAAGTTAACAATGGTGAGAGGTAGGACAGGAAATGGAAAAATGTTACAGGGAAACATAGGAAGTGGTGCTTTAGAGCGTGGGGCTAATATTGAAGTTAAAAATGAAGACTTGGAGTTTACATTTCGCAGCTTTCGGAAGATAGCTTGTGGCGGTTCCGCCAAACCCCACTGTCTACTTACCGTAAAACCCCCATAACATTCAGCCAATTTCCTAACTTCACTAATGCAATCGCATTAGTACCTGAAAATGCTGCGCGCATCATCTATGATCTTAAAAAGTCCCTGGAAAAAAAAACTTACCTTTTCATGCATCTCTTCGCATGACAATTTTCCGTAAATTTTCTTGATTTACTTATCTGGAATTCCAAACCAATTCGGCACCTTCGGTACCAGACAAATTCCTGTAAACAAAATGATTCGGTTTGCATACAATGTAACCGCCATGATAGGGACCATAAACATTGCGCCGTCTATTTTCCCGGCCGCGCCACGTGTAGAACAATGTTCCCTACATACACATTGGCTGGCGACTTACACCCAACGGACCAAAGCAAATACGCATTCCGCGTCTCTTGGCATCAATTAAATCCTACAGCATAAACAAATGCAAATAGGAATTCAATACCTACCCTTACTAGCGATGCCATACACACCATTTCCCAACTAAAACCCATTAGCACATTTCCACATCGCATCGTCGTCTCTTTGTTCAGCCGCGACGCACATTTCAAACAAAGATCCCATTAGCATCCGACGAGTTCGGTTTTATTTGCTTTACCGAAATCGTATCCCATGAATGCACTTTATGCCCTTTCTTTGTTCTAGGTTCGTTCTCATCCATGAAAGAACCATGCACACATACCACCATGATCACGATTAGCGAGTGAGCTCTGCACGAGCAAGATATGGCTGAGTCGTTTTCCATCCACTGACCGCCACGGTCACGCGTCACCCCCGCTCTCCGCCCCCAGCGGAGACGCGCATATATATTTCCGAGTCGTGTTCGTGTTGCACCCCAAGTCCTTACAACCAGTGTTCGAATTAGTTCTGATATTTCAATAAGTATATGAAACGGAACAATAATCCATGGATTCAAACTAGTTATCACAATAATAGTGTTTTTTTTTCTTTTAAAATAACAATAAAACTAAACAAAGAAATAGTGTGTTATCTATTTTTACTTGCCCGGTGTTTGGCTTTTCCTTTTTTTGGCGCAGTCGACCGAATAGAATAGAACATCGCGCAGAATTCTGCGTTCTTCCACAATTTTTATGTCATTTAATTTGAAACGTTGAGGGTAAGGGGCAAGATCAGAGAGTTTTCCCATCCCAATCCACGGAGAGCGAAAGGTAAGAAACGACGTTAAACGCTTACTATGTTCCGAGTGTGAGTCTGATGGTAGAGAACCATACCAGACTACCATATTCGAGCTGTGAATGAACAAAGGCAACGCGACATGGGGGTTGGAGAATTCTTTAGACCACCGTTTTACAAACCCGAAGGTCTAGTTGGCTTTAAGGATCATTTCATCAATATGTAAAAGGAAATTAAGTTACCCATCACATAAAATAGCAAGGTTGCAGATCGATTAAACGATAGAGAGACTTTGATTATGCAAAGAATAGGGATGAGGATGAAAAAGTATGCCCTTTCGTGAAAAGGTTATAGACTGGCATTTGGTAATATGAAGCTCCAAGCACTTTTTACAACACCAAACTAAGAAATTGTCAAGACCTGTTTGAAGCTGTACAGAATCAAGCGGCGATATGATAATCTGACAGAATTTTGTGTTATCAGTATAGAAGGTGTGGGGAGGGAGTATGTACCAGTCACGGGCACTAGATTTACTTCCTCCTCCATCATAAATTAATTGTTCCGCCAAAAGTCAATCACAAATAAATGAACGAACGCCGGAAACAAGTTCAAAATACAGAGCGGACACAGCACAGGAACAATGAAACGCACTATTTGTCCTATTATGATTGCTTTATTTTATATGTGTTGAGTCGGTTGATATAAATAATACTAATAGAGATTTCATTTATACAATATATACATTTATTGAACTATAATTTCACAATGACTCAATAACTGCGCGCGGCGCTTATAGCACGTGTATTCCTCACGGCGTCTTATGATACTCTACTGTCAATGGTCCTCGCATGTCTCATTTCACACATGCCGCTATCTCCCTCTCTCTCTCTCTCTCTCTCTCTCTCTCTCTCTCTCTCTCTCTCTCTCTCTCTCTCTGCGTTCATACATACATTCATAAGAGCGCGCTCGTACGCCACACAGTAGGCAATGTAAATGTATATTCTCAACAATATGACAACTACATTTAATTTTTACTTCACTACTGGTGTTCCTGCCGCGGCGATGTCTTTATTAAACTTCGAAGGTACACTCCAGGTAATGTTACTATTCACTTAATTTTTTCACATCGTATATATGGCAACTTTGAAAAGCTTTTACTAAACACGACTCCGGTTTAATTACGCTTCTCCGCGGCCGGTAGAGAGCGGGGAGGGGGGGGGGGCATGACCCTGCCGGTCAGCGGATGGTAAAGGACTCCACGATATACAATCGTTGCCGAAAGACATTCAGCCAGTGAAACTGGCTCTCTTAAATCAAGGATGCATTTCCTGTTCCAAGAGAGACGTAAAGTCTCTCTTTTGGGTAACCACCAGATCTCATACAGAAGATCGCCACAGTACACATGTGTGTGTGTACACTGGTTATTTTATGGATCAAAGCAATGGGAAAGAATCTAAACAACAACAAAAAACCCATAGAGTGTATTTATGGGATGCGAGTACGGCAAGGCAAACAAACCGAATCTCCTTGGATGATAATTGGTTTTCTGTTTTCTCTTGCCGCTGCTGATGAAAAGCAGTTCCCGAAATATAAGAAGACGAGGGGATCGGGTAGATCATTGTCTAAGCTATGCATTGCAGCTGTAACGATAGCCGCAATGCCCATACACATGGTGCTAATTGGTTTTAGTGTATTCACAGGGAAATGGTGTTCATAGCATCGCTGCCAAGGGTAAGCATACCATACCTATTTTCATTTGCCTATGCTGTATGATTTAATTTATGGTTGAAGACGCGAGATGCGTATATTTGCTTTGGTCCCTTGGGTGTAGGTCACCAGCCAACGTGTATGAAAGGAGATTTATTGTACACATAATTGAGGCTGGGAATAAGCGACGCAATGATAATTATCCCTGGCTGGGATGGTTACATGATATGTGAACCGATAAGTTTTCTTTTCCAGGGATATGCTGTTTGGAACAGAATTCTTAAGAGGAATTTTGAATTCAAATAAATGAATGCAGGTAAGAATTCTCTTCCAGAAGCTTCTAGATAAATACATTTGGTGAATTTTATTGCGTGAAGCTTTAGTAGAAAGTTGATACAGACTGGATGGAAGTTATAGGGGTTTTTTAGGAAAGCGAACCATGAGGTTTGGCGGAACCGCCACTAATGACACGGGGGAGTGCTTGATAACTCTGTTGCAAGTTACTTGTTGCGCAAAATAAAAGAATAACAAAAACTGCTTACCTGGGGTTGCGGTGGGGTTGCGGTGTTGGAGATCTCCGTTGAGGTGGGAAATTACTATTAAGAAAAATCCAAGTTGTTGTTGGAGGAACTCCCACTCAAAAACCATTACATTAAGACAATTTTGTTTTTTGGATTCAATTTTTGTTTTAACTAAGTGTTCTTAAAATAGTTTTACGCTCGTCGCGCCATATATATGCTTATTTTTAACACACTTCTTTTCAAATTTCAAACTGTTAAACATTTATTTGTTAATATATAGCGTTCGCGACGATATTGAAGTGTGTGATTCGAACCGATGTTATAACGGTTAGAATCACTAAAAGATAGAAAGAAAGCTCAACTCACCAGGCTACTGCCGCGTGTGGGAATTTGATTTCTAAACTCTAGTATATTCAAGTGATGTGAAAGTGCTATGTTATTGCTATGGTATCATTCAGCATTTGACAGACGTTGTATTCACATTAATCACAAAAGAAAAGAAAAAAGGGTGTGTGTTTTAGAAAGTGCGTGAACAAATATTTAATGCCGAAAACAAATGATCCATAATATGGACGAAGAACAAACTAATTTCAAAAAGCTCCTAAGGAGAAGGCAGATTCCACAACCGAATCCGCAAGCTAAACGTCACAAATCTCACAAAATCAGTGACATAGTACCGGTGTGAAGTGAGCGTCAAGATACAAATGTATCGGTAGGGAACGTTTGTTGTGAACGAGCCCTTATATTTTTTTTATTTTGTTGCTATGGCATCTGTCAAACATATTTAGTATGCATCAAGTCATTGTACAAACAACATCATTTTTCTTAATCCTGTTAAATATATCGAATTTTGTACCAAAAAATGATGATTTGCGGAAAGCATTAATTTTTTGTTTTCATTTGAAGAAAAGTGCTGCAGAGTCGCGTCGAATGCTTGTCGAGGCTTATGGTGATCGTGCTCTATCGGAAGCAACATGCAAAAGATGGTTTAAGCGGTTCTGAGGTAATGATTTTGATGTGCGAAATAAAGAACGCGGAAGACCATCCAAAAAGTTTGAAGACGCCGAATTTCAAGCAATATTGGATCAAGATGACACTTTAAGTCAAAAACAAATGGCACAATTTCTGACCGTTTAAAAGCTATAGGAATGATCCAAAAGTGTGGAAACTGGGTGCCACATGAATTGAAGACAGGCAGATGGAAAAGCGAAACACCACATGTGAAACGTTGCTTCTACGGCACGAAAGGATATCAGTATTGCATCGAATTGTGACTGATGATGAAAAATGGATTTATTTTAAAAATCCTAAACGCAAAAAATCATGGGTACATCCAGGAGAAGCAGCAACATCGACTGCAAAGCCCGATCGGTTCAGAAAAAAGACAATGCTTGTGTTCGGTGGGACCAGAAGGGGGTGGTGTATCATAAACTTCTAAAACCTGGCGAAACTGTTGATGCGCAATGCTACCGACAACAAATGATCAATTTGAACCAATTTGAAAGGTAATTTTGTTGCATGATGATGCTCCGAGTCATACAGCAAAACCCATCAAAGAAGCAATAAAAGCTCTCGGCTGGGAAGTGTTAGCCCACCCGCCGTATTCACCAAACTTGGCTCCTTTCGACTACCATTTATTTTCATCGATGGGACACGTATTGGCTGAGCAGGATTTCAATTCATACGAAGAAGTCGAAAATTGGGTCTCCGAATGGTTTGCCTCAAAAACGACCGGTTTTATTGGCGTGGTATCCACAAATTGCCAAAAAGGTGGTCGGCATGTGTAGAAAGCAATGGCCAATACTTTGAAGAAAATGTTTTTTACTTTCCCATTGAAAATGGGCAAAGATCAAAGAACGTAAACGCCTCAGAATGTTCCACTTAGAAGCATATGATGAAGTGAACGCAGTAAGATACGCGACAATTCGGAAAGAAACAACTAGACTTTTCAAACGCAAAAAACGCGAATGGGAGAAGACTCGGATCGAAGAAATCATAGAAAATGCCAGAGCAAAGAACAGCAGAGATATGTATGCCGGCATAAATTCAATTAGAAATGGCTACCGAGGGAGAGCCAAAATAATCCGAGACACAAACGGCTGTCTGGTGACAGAAACTAAAAATATCGGGACAAGATGGAAGCAGTACTTTGAAAACCTGATCAATGTGCGCACCCATCAACCACAAATAAACACACCAGACATACATACAGCCGAGCCCCAGATCCCAGAGCCCTCTTTCGACGAAGTTGTAGACGCGATAAATCGATTGAAAAACAACAAGACCCCCGGAATCGATTGCATACCGGCAGAGCTTGTGAAGCATGGAGGAGGGGTAACCGCTCGAAAGATCCACCTACTGGTTAAAATAATATGGGACAAGGAAGTCATTCCGGAAGAATGGAAAACCGCAATAGTCATCCCCATTTTCAAAAAAGGCGACAGATCTGACTGCGAAAATTACAGAGGAATATCATTGGTCCCAATCACATACAAAAAATTAACAAATGTCATACTGGCAAGAATCACACCGTACGCAGAAGAATTATTGGGAGACTACCAATGCGGATTCCGTCGAAACCGGTCAACAAGCGACCAGCTGTTCACGATAAGGCAAGTGCTGGAAAAGAAGTGGGAATACGGAGAGACGGTTCACCAACTGTTCGTTGACTTCAAAAAAGCCTACGACTCAGTCGCAAGGCAAAGACTCTACCATATTGTGGTTGAGCTGGGGATCCCGAAAAAATATGCCGCCCTCATTCAAATTTGCATGAACGAAAACAAAGGGCGAGTTAGAATAGAAAACCACCTCTCAGAACCATTTGAAATCCGGGACGGACTAAAACAAGGGGATGGCCTCTCACCATGCCTTTTTAACCTTGTCCTCGAGTATGTTATCAGAAAAGTACAAGACGAAAACACGGCCGGATCATCCCTGAACGGGGTCACACAAGTGCTCGCGTATGCGGATGACATCGCCGTTCTGGGCGATAATCTCGAAACTATAAGTAAAAACTGTGAAATCATCATGCAAGCAGCAGAAGAGGTGGGCCTAGAAATAAACGAAGACAAAACGAAATACATGATTACGACGAGAGCAGGTGGACCTCAGAGAACACATATAAACGTCAGGGGCAAGATATTTGAAAATGTCAACGAATTTAAATATCTGGGAACGATACTGACGACCAGAAATGAAACGTCAAAGGAAATTAACAAAAGACTACATTCCGGCAACGCTAGTTGGTATGCAGCCAGTAAACTATTAAAATCCAAACTGCTATCACGTAATATAAAGCTCCGTGTCTATAGAACCATAATCATGCCGATTGCTCTATACGGATGCGAAACATGGGCTCTCACAAAACGGGAAGAGAACAAATTCCACGTATTCGAGAATAAAGTTTTAAGGAGTATCTTTGGCGGTAAATATGACGAGGAATCAGGACAATGGAGGAAACTACACAACCACGAATTGGAAGATGTATACCGCAAACCTACAATAGTGAGAGTGATCAAGTCACGAAGATTAAGATGGGCCGGACACGTAGCGCGAATGGGCGATGATAGGACCGTGCATAGAATTATTGACGGTAAACTAACGGGGAAGAGACCGATAGGACGGCCGCGACGGAGATAGGAGGACAATGTTAGATTGGACCTCGAGGAGATCGGATCGGATGATCGAACGTGGAAGGAGAGCGCACAGGACAGGGAACAATGGCGGAGCCGAGTCGGTGAGGTCATGAACTTCCGGGTTCCTACAGGCCAGTAATAATAAAAAATTGAAAATTAGTGTTTTATTTAAAAAAAAACGCTCACCTCATACCAGTACACCTAGACACTATAAGGGACAGTAGTGATAGCGAAGATATTCAGTATGCAGGAGCTCGAAACCAATTCAAAGAATTGGACGCCAGCGAAATAATAGCAAAAACCAGCAATTAGACCGATGTCCTTAATAAACTCATTGCCGAACTTGACATAAAAATACAGAACTGAAAAAGC
The DNA here is from genome assembly GCA_963931805.1 of Microdon myrmicae. Classification (NCBI taxonomy): domain Eukaryota; kingdom Metazoa; phylum Arthropoda; class Insecta; order Diptera; family Syrphidae; genus Microdon; species Microdon myrmicae. The sequence goes on from OZ007502.1 coordinate 93,508,747, forward strand.
GAATGAAGGAAGTTCTTAAATTAAAAAGGAAGTTGAGTCAGAAAGAGCAGCATCGAAAAAAGAACGACAGCACCGGCAACAACAAAGGCAAAAAGGACAACAGCTACCATCGAAGTTCAATAAAACAGGACAAGTAAAAGAACCTCGACAGAAGGTACCACATCACCAGCAAGAAAGACACCAGCATCAGGAACCACATCAACAGCAACCAGTCAGCAAAAAAGAGAAAGTACCTCCTATTGTCATCAGCTATATGGAGACAAAGGGACTCATAAAATTGAGTGAGTTGACTTGTAAAAAATTTAAAACGAAGCGAAACGAAACAACCATGCAAGCACTGTTTTCCGTGGTTGAAAAAAAAATCGAAAAACTTAAAAAAAAGCTGCCGGAACAAGTGGCTCGAATTGATATTATATATTCGACACTGTTTCCAGATAACTCAACACCATAGACACAAAGTTCCCTTCGGCTGAGTTACCCCTTGATATTATTGCTGTGAATGTTAATTCACTAATCCGAATGGAAAGAAGAGATAATCTGAAAAATCTGCTGGAAGCCGAACGCCTAGATGTACTTTTGGCTAGCGAAATTAAGCTAAACCGAAGGCACAAATTGGGCTACCCAAATTATAAAGAGTAATTAGACGAGATCATCCAAATTCTACTCAGGAGGGCGGAGTCGCTGTCTTAGTTAAAAATGGTCTACAACACAAAGTCGTTTACAGCAGAGATGTATACAAGTTCCAGGTGCTAGAAGCTTGCATTTTAAATACTCCTTTGAAAGGTCAAATATATGATCTCCGCTTATTCTCCTGAAGCTCCCCAGCGCACACAATATATCAATGGACTTGATACCTTTTTCCGAAGTCTCAAGTTAGACTCGGAAAATAATTATTTCTTTATTAGGGGGGATTTCAAGTCAAGCACAGTGCATGGGGTAACCCTATCACAAACACGAGAGGCAATGCGTTGTTCAACTGATGGCAAACAAACACTATCGATCATAAGCTAGAATTGTACGCTACAAGTTCGCCGTCTTATCCAAGAGGAAACTCCTTCTTGGATTTATTTATGTTGGACGAGCGAATACAATTACCAGAATTGAAATTGTTTACGTACAATTGAGTACGATAGTGATCATTATGGATTAGGCGCCGTAATTCATGTTCCAAACTGACACTACTCGAGCAATATGACCAGACACGTTTTTTTAATATCCGAAAAGCACACTAGTCCTGCTTTGGTCGGTTAATAAAAATAGAATTACACTCTAATGGCGTAGATACAGTGACTGACAGAAATCTTCATAATGTTGAAATTGATCACTATCTCTTGACGATGAAGAACATTGTGACTAATACAATGAATCGTTCTGTTCCGAAAGTGTCTCACTCCGAGGGCCATACAAACAAATATAAGTCCATCTTTTCACCTGACCAAAGGTGACATACATACTGGTGTCAACCCCACGTATCCACAGATACGTGGGCCCCAAGTCCCGAACAATTTCCCTACGCCTGCACGGCGATCGAAAGACACGACCCAGCATAGATATTGTGTATCGGTCCATTAGCTGGATAAACACAAGGGGTTGGCACAGCTGCGCCAGATGTCGACAAACATCAAATCCCCGGCGATTAGCCAGTTGCCGTAAAACAACCCGTCGGCAAAACCATTGTCCCTGCCGCAATGCACTTCGCCTAAACAAAGGCCATTGCGGAGAAACAGCAATAAACGAAAACGCTGTTCCCATAGGGCAAAGCAAATACGATGATTACCACGTTCCCAGGATCGCCAAGAATAAACCACACAACCGAATGTTTGCATAAGCAACGCAACAGAAGGCGTGAAAATTCTGACGATACCAGAATGATCTACAGCAAACAGACGGCAACCTCCTCGTCTGTGTGTGTGAGTGCATCCGCACATCTGGTCTGCGACGAAGCGGAAACCGCAAAACCAAAAAAAGAGTGGTGGAGATATTCTTGATTGGGAGAGAATCACCAGGAAGGAGAACGATGGGGTGAGCAGAATCATCCTCAAAAGAAAATGAAACAGTCGACATTTAGAGTCTCACGAGAGTACACACGGAGAGGAAGCGACAGGACGTCGCGCGTGTGTCAGGAGTAACCGCGAACTAAAAATCAGATGTAATTAGACAAAGGAATTTAAAAGGAAATCAGCAAGTCTTAGCAAATATTAAAAATTCGTGTCAAAAATATTATTATGATAAAAAATATAAGAAAAATAATAAGACGTCTGTAAAAACAATTTCTCTGTGTTTTATTGGTGGCAGTGTTCTCTGTGTTCTTGTTTATTTTTCTCTGTCGTGAACAGTGTTCGGCGGAACACATCAACACTTCAGACTAGAAGACTAAAAATCCGTCAAAGCCGTCAATCTGAGAATGCGCATCAGTCCACGTTGAAAGTCAACTTCACGCGCACAGACAAACGTAGTCATTCATTAGGCGAACCACGCGAATGTGGAATACTTTACCTGATCATGTGTTTCCTCGTCGTTGTGATGTCCAGGTATTCAAGACTAATGTACATCGATACCTCCTTTCCTTATCCACTTCCTTTCCTTTCGCTCGCAGTGTGCTATGACACTTAAGGGTACTCCAAAATCCCTTTTTGTGCACGAGCTAACACAATCCCAACCCATGACCCTTACAACATACGAAATCGATAGACAACATGACCTTGATTCATAAACAATAACAAAAATAACTTACGTATCTCATATTTTAAACCAATTAACAAAACCCGACATGTATACGCTACATGTCGTTATAGTGTAATTATATTTCCCTTAATTACCTATTAACATATACACAGGTAGATATTTTGTGACTTCCTGAGGTAGATTCTATTATCTTTAGAAATATTAGATTTTAAGTAAAAACAAGAAATGTATATAAATAACAGATGTAGACAAAAAACTTCATCTAAACCTATCCAGCCGGAGAGTGCGGATCGAACGGTGTTATACTTAACATTCGTTTTTTTTTTTTTTTTGTGTGAATAAATAATAAAAAAAGGAACCAGACTCCCGAAAGGAAAAGTTTTTAATTATTTTTACCATTCATCATCATCATCGGCACTACAACCGGGGACCGGTCTTGGCCTTATTTAGCAAGTCGTAAGGCTTGTTAAATTTTCCATAATGATTTATTTTTTCTGGGCAAGGTCATTAGTCTTGCGCCAGAGGCTCCCCGACGGGGAATCGAACCCCGGTCTCCCGGGTGACAGGCGGGTATACTAACCACTATACTATCGAGGAGCCCATTTTTTTTTTTTTACCATTATTAACTCAAAAATAACTGGCGACTCTGCCACTCGTCGTATAATATTACTTCGAGACGGACAACAAACTCTGGGAAGAGTTAAAACTATCGACAAGATAGACTCAGGACTATCTCTCCACGTTCCAGGAAGCGGTTATTTGCAGGAACCAGCGCCAGAGGAACAAACGTCTAGCGAAGGAGACGGTAATTTTAAATAAAATTTCCTTTCAGCAGTGCAATTCAAGTGTCCAAATTAAATAAAAAATAAAGAAATTCAGTGAAGCTAAAGAAAAAAAAAATAATAGAGAAATCAAGCCAGCAAGGATAAACCAATTCAGTGAATGAAACTCAAAAACCTAAAGAAATTGCGAAGGAGATCAACACCGACATCAGACAGGCCATTAACCAGTGAATCCGAAACTGAAAACGAAGCCGCGATGACATCAGAAATAGCATCACTTAAAGCCGACATAACCCACTTAGTACAACAAATGCAGAACATGGCCGGTGCAATTACACTGCAGGAGCAAATCAAACAAGACGGAGAAACTCCACTACAACGCATACACCTCACAGAACATAAAGACATACCGTTCACATTCCAGAGACCCGAGGACATAGATCTGGAAGGATTCAAAAACCTAAACAGATTCAATGGAAACCCAGACGAATACCCATCATGGAGGGAAAACGCTCGCCAATTGATGACAGCTTGTGAGGCACATAAAGGACACTCAAAATATGCCACCGCCCTGTCAATAATAAAAAATAAAATAGTCGGGGAAGCAGCACGTCTACTAACAAACTGTCAGACAAGATTTCTGTTTCGAGGCAATTCTTGACAGACTGGACTCAGCCTACAGCGATAACCGACCACTGTACGTTTTAATAGAAGACATGACAAGCATAAAACAAGGGAAAAACCCCCTAGGCAAATATTACGACGAAAAAAATAGAGCTTTAAACGCAGTAACATCAAAAATCCAAATTTAAGACCAAATATCCAGAGGTAAAAAAAACACTCTTCAAAGAAGCAGAAAGGGAAGCTACAAGAGTATTCCTGAACGGACTCAACAACAATATGACGAAACAGACGCTCTACGCCCACAAATGCGAGTCACTCTCAGAAGCATATGGAATCGCACTTGCAGTACACCACGACACCAGGAATCACGACCTGGCACCGAACTTTAGAAGACCAGACAGAGGCTTTTACAGGCAAAATAACCAAAACTACGAGTTTCAAACTAAAAAAACCAAGACCAACAAGCACAGCAGCACCCGCCAAACTTTGACAGACAACAAGGGTACAACAGAGATAGAGAATCCCGACAATACTTCAGACCAACAGGAAGAAACCAGTTCACAAACCAAGATGAACCAGAACCAATGGATGTAGACAGATCAACTGTAAACCACTCCAGATTCAACAACCCATTCAAAGGACCAACATAACAGAGCTATCAGCAAACCAACAACAGGCACGAACAACAACGGATGAACAACCTCGAACCAGCCTCGCGAACCAGCTCAATGACGAACAACGTAAGTCAAAACAAATATAAAGAATCTTTTTTAGTCTAAGGAAAGGGTTGCCAATACTAACATTAAAAAATGAAGAAACTAAGAAAACATACGGAATTTTAATAGACTTGGGGGCAACCCAGAATTATTGTTCTAAGTCAATAGATTTAAGTTACTCAATACCCATAGCTCAGACATACTCCAAAACTATCCATGGAAAAAGTGTCATTAACAAACAACGAAACATTCACATGTTAGGTAAAGGGTTAAAATTCTTCGAACTTCCAGAATTAAACGAATTCGACTTAATAATACGAATAGAAGGACTATGCGAACTGAACGCCCACTTAGACTTTTCAAAAATGACCCTAACAACCCATACGAGGGTTGCCTCTTATGTTTCGGGATTTGGCAACCCTAGTGTTGCAATCCGGCAATTGACAGCTCTGTCGTAAAGTTGGACATTTTTGAGGTTATACGCACTCAGAACGTTTTGACATACGAGCGCTATTTGTGTTGTTTACAGTAACTTAAAAGATTCATCGCGGCCCAAAAATGGAATTAAATCGTCAACCTTTTCGTGCGATTATTTTTTACAACTTTCGGCGTGGATTAACTCAGCAACAGTGCATGGATGAACTTAATTCAATTTTTGGTGATGAAGCTCCATCAAGGACCAGTGTTTATCGATGGTATGGTGAATTCAATCGTGGTCGTAGTTCACCCCAAGATGAATTTCGTGAAGGTCGTCCAAAATCAGTTGTTGTTCCGAAAACCATTGATGCTGTGCGCGAACTGATATTGGAAGATCGTCATGTGACCTATCGTGAGATTGAGACAACCTTAGGCGTTAGTGGGACCAGCATACATTCAATATTGCATAAACATTTGACTGTCAAAAAAATTTGTTCGCGTTGGATCCGACACAATTTGTCAATCGCCCAAAAAAAGGCTCGTGTCAATTGGTCGAAAGAAATGCTCAAAAAATACGGTCGCGGTGCTTCGAAACACGTCTATGACATCGTGACAGGTGATGAATCGTGGATTTACGCGTATGAGCCCGAAAGTAAACAGCAGTCGACTGTCTGGGTGTTTCAAGATGAGCCAAATCCAACAAAAGTTGTTCGCGCACGAAGCACTTCCAAGCAAATGGTCGCCTGTTTTTTCGGAAAAACTGGACATGTCGCAACCGTACCACTAGAACAACGCAGAACAGTCAATTCTGAGTGGTACACAACCATTTGTTTGCCAGTTGTCTTCCAAGAAATCAGGAAAACCAACCGCCGAAGACGGATCACTCTTCACCACGACAATGCGAGCTCTCACACATCGGCTGGGACAACTGCATTTTTGAGCACCCAAAACATCGATTTGATGGGTCATCCGCCGTATAGTCCTGACTTGGCACCGAATGACTTCTTTTTATTCCCGTACGTAAAAAACAAACTGAGAGGTCAACGTTTTTCGACACCTGAAGAAGCGGTTGCTGCATTCAGAATGCATGTGTTGGAGATACCTCAATCAGAGTGGCAAAAGTGCTTCGACAATTGGTTCAAACGCATGCAAAAGTGTATAGAACTTCATGGGGAATATTTTGAAAAACAATAAAGTGATTTTCGATGATCAATATTTGTTTTTGTTCTCTAATCCCGAAATATACAAGGCAACCCTCGTACAACACAAAATAAAACAGAACAAAAAATAAATTACACGACAGAGGACCAAACATTTATGAACGAAATAGACAAATTAATGAATAGAAACAAAAGAATAGACAAAAACATACCATACATTACTAACATAATTGCAACAATTAAAACAAAAACCGACTAGCCTATGTGGTCAAAACAATACCCATACAGGATTGCAGACCAGGACTTCGTAAACCAAGAAATAGAAGGACTGTTAAAACGAGGCATAATTAGACCTTCACATTCGCCATATTGCTCACCAATATGGATAGTACCAAAAAAAAAAGTCTAAACGCGGATGGAACACCCAAGAAACGTCTCGTAAATGACTATAGGAAATTAAACGAAACCACAATAAACGATAGATACCCAATGCCTAACATCATCCATACAATTCAGAACTTAGGCGAAGCAAAGATATTCTTGACAATAGATTTAGAATCCAAATTTTAATCGACGAAAAAGACAAAGAAAATACGGCGTTCGCGCTCAACGGAGCTTTGTACGAATACAACAGATTAGCCTTCGGACTTAAAAACGCTACAGCAATCTTTCAACGCTGCGTTAACGATATCCTAAGACCCTTTATCACAAAGTTTTGTTACGTCTACATTGACGACATAATAGTTTTTTTCAAATCCAAAGAAGAACACATGAGTCACCTAAGACAAATATTCGATGCCCTATATAAGGCAAACCTAACAATTTCAGAAGAAAAATCCCATTTCTTCAAAAACTACGTTAAATTTCTAGGCTACGTGATAAGCCATAAAACAATACGAACAGATCCTGACAAAATCGAAACCATTCAAAAATACCCACAGCCTACGAATTTGAAAGAGTTACGAGCTTTCTTCGGTTTGGCTGGATTCTACCGTAAGCTCGTCAAAAACGACGCCACAGTTTCGACGCCCCTAACGAGCTTGCTTAAGACTGATCAAATGGTTTCCCAAAAACAGAGCTCGAATTATAAAATAAAACTAAACGACGAAGAAAAACAAAGTTTCTCGGATCTCAAAAGACACCTCGAAGAATGTCTTGAACTATCCCAACCCGACTATTCGAAACCATTCGAAATAACGACTGAAGCCTCAAATTTTGCAATAGGAGCAGTCCTATCACAGGGAAAAACACCCATTACATTCGTATCCAAAATTCTAAGTGAAACAGAAAAAAACTATGCCACCAACGAAAAAGAATTGTTCGCCATAGTGTTTGCTTTAAAAAAACTAAGATTATACATACAAGGTATATCAGATTTAACAATATATACCGATCATCAATCCCTAACCTATGCGATATCAGATAAGAATGCAAACACAAAGATCAAACGATTGAAAAACTTCATAGAGGAATTTGGTGCCAATGTAGTTTACAAACCAGGCAAAGAGAACGTAGTAGCCGACGCCCTAAGTCGCCAACAAATAAATAACTCTAGTACATCTTCCATACACTCAGAAGATAGTTCACCTGTTTACAAAATAAAATCAATACCAAAACCAGTCAATCAATTCAAAAGACAAATTTACATAGAATTCGCCGAGACAAACGAATTAGACAGTAAAACTATATTCGAAGGATACAAAAGGTTCCATCTAAAGCTAAAAGACTTATCAGAAGTAGTAACAAGATTAAAAACAATCATAGACCCAAATCATACAAACGCTTTACACTGCGATGGGATAATACTTTTCGAAATTAGACAAATAATAGAGGAAAATTTCGAGAACATAAAAATAGTGAAATAGAAATCCCCCTATCACGCAGCAGCCCGAATAAGTACAGGTGCATTCAGAACCACCCCAATAACAAACATCCTAGCAGAAAGTGGACTCCCGACGATTGAAAATCGAATGAAGTACCATTCAGCCAAGCTAGTTGTCAAACTTACCGCCACACCGGAGACACCCATAGTGGAGGATATTAAACACATCCTTAGGAGGAAACGGCCCCAAAGGTACTTGTCGGCCCTAGGACAGGCAATATTACTTGTGCACCAATTCCGAATAAACATTAAGCCACAAAAGGCAAGGACAATTCACCCCCCCCCCCCCCCCCCGTGGTTATTATCACCTAAGATATTCAACACCGATTTAAGCCTACTCCCAAAAACTAGAACAAACCACCTAGAATACCAACAACATTATCAACATATCAAAAACCAACACCGCCAGTGGAACCTACTTTTCACCGACGGATCCAAAACAGAGGACGGCACGTCATTTGCTATAGTCAACAGCGCAAAAATAGTAATCAGAAAGGGACTTATACCCGAATTCTGGTCCATATTTTCGTCCGAAGCAACCGCTGTACTGGAAGCAATTAAGTTAGTAAAAAAGGACAAGACACTTATTTGTACAGACAGCCTATCAACCATCCAAGCAATAAGGAACCCAAACAATAGAAACCGAATCATTCACTTGATCCAGCATAGTTTATTCTATAAATAAAACAAAATAAAGCTTCTCTGGGTGCCAAGCCATAGTGGGATAGCAGGCAACGAAGCAGCAGATGCTGCTGCAAAACTGGCCATCAAGGAACCCCTAATAACCTTTTTCGTTGAAAACAGCAAGGACTTACATAGACACTTTAATAGTGAGCTCCACAACTTAGAACAAAAGGACTGGGCAGACTACAGGCATATGTATAGAGTAGTAAACCCCAGAAGAGAACCCATCACATATCCACCAACAGCCGCAAAACATAAAATCAGGTGCTTCCTCCGGCTGCGCCTTGGGCACACATTTATCACCAACCAACATCTCATCAACAGGAATAATCCCCCTACCTGCCACATCTGTACATCCAACTCCAACCTATCCTCCAAACACATACTATTTGAATGTGCAGGGGTAAAAGACCTCGTTCGCCAACATTACAACGACGACATCCTCAACATCATATCCCAACCATCATCATCTAATATCGATAAGCTCTACAAACTACTAACCTTAGTTAGGCTACAAAATCTAGTGTAAACAATATTTAATATTTATATTCTAGCCGAACGCCTTAGTCGCTAGTGCTATTAGTTTTAAGTTACCATATAATTTACTTGCATTGTAATAAATAATAATAATAATAATAAAAATAGTACATGCACCTAATTCAGTAAAAGACATAACGAACGAAGATGAACAATTGAGAATAACCCAAGAAACACACAAACGTGCACACAGGAAACACAAAAACAACAATAAAGAAATAGTTGAGAACTTCTTTTGGCCAACATACAAACAACTATGTAAAAAAATAGCCCAAAACTGCGAAACCTGCCTCATGTGTAAGTACGACAGAGATCCGCTAAAGTAAATAATAAAAAACACACCAGTACCGACAGACGTAGGAAAGAACTTACAGTTAGATACATTTTACGTAGAGAAAAAAATATACATAACAGTCATAGACACATATAGCAAATATCTATATATACGGAATATTCCAAACGAATTAGGCATAGCTGAAGTGATAGACGAGATACTATCACAAGTATTTCCATTTAGAGAAACTCTCATGACAGATAACGTACCAGCACTGAAAGGAGCAAAAGTAAAATTTTTACTAAACCAAAGGAAAGTAACGCATATTTTTACACCAGCACAACACTCGATAACAAACGCAAGTATAGAACGAGCCCACTCCACACTCTTAAAGATTAGCTGAAGTCTAGCATTCGATCGTAGCAGTACAATCTCAGACGTTATATTCGACGCGGTTAGGCAATATAATAGAACAATACACTCAGGGACGGGACAAAAACCCATCGAAATATTTTTTTAAAATAACAGAAACAGACATTACACAAAATGTAGAGAACGCACAAAAGAAACAAAATAAACACCAAAATAAAAAACGTAAAGACAAACAATTCAAACCAGGCGAAATAATATACGTGAAAAAAAATCGATGCGGTAAAGAAACAACACGATACACAAAACACATAGTGGCTGAAGACAAAGGAACAACAATGACAAGTAACAATGGAACAATTATTCACAAAGACCGTATACGGCTTAACATTAATCCAGATAGCTGTAACAATGACTAACCTAACCATAATACCATAACAAAACAAGAAGTTTGTATCAACAAGACTACAAGACGCCTACGTTTACAAAGACACAGCCATACTCATTCACCCGTTTAACCTAACAAGGATATTAGACCCACTCACAAACAACAAACAGAAAACCTATTAAACACCCTAGCAGCAGCCAAGGCAGGAACATGCTTTACAGGATCCTTAGACATGGACGAACTAAAAGATGTCATGAGGAAAGAACGAATACAAATACCTTTAATTAATATCCTGATTTACGCTGAGACATTTATATAAAGAAAACATGAAATTATTTTTGTAAATTATAAATATCCAAAGAACATTAACGAATGTGAAAGATACACAAATTTGGCACTAAACACATTCCATGGGTTACGGAAATTTTGTCAAACACAGTAGTATGTAACAAAGAAATATTTGGCATACAAAATTATAACAATAAATTAACACACCATATTTGTAAAAAAAATTTAAAGCGAACTAATGTACAATGTAATTAAATTGTCACAAGACACAATTGTAATATCAGGTAAACACAACGTTTATAAGGAAATATATACCGGAATATACCTAATCAAGTTTTATACGAAATTAACACAATCCCAACCCATGACCCTTACAACATACGAAACCGATTCATAAACAATAACAAAAATAACTTACGCATCTCATATTTTGGACCAATTAACAAAACCCGACATGTATACGCTACATGTCATTATAGTGTGATTATATTTCCCTTAATTACCTTTTAACGTATACACAGGTAGATATTTTGTGACTACCTGAGGTAGATTCTATTATCTTTAGAAATATTAGATTTTAAGTAAAAACAAGAAATGTATATAAATAACAGATGTACACAAAAATCTTCATCTTCATCTCCAAAAATGAATTTCATCAAACATGTGACCCACATTCTCCAAAGGGGCCTCGGTCGGTCTAAGCAACTGCACAACATCTTGAAGTGGAGGAACAAAGTTGACACCAAAGTTAAGCTTCTCTGCTATAAGCAGCTAATCCGATCTGGAATATCGTACGCCTTTCCCATATGGTCCTGCATATCTTCGGCCCAAATGGAAAGACTTCGGGTTTTCGAAAGGAAACTCCTCAGAAGATGCACCAATCATTCTAGAAGGCCTGACGGTCGTCATTACCCCAACTCTCACCTATACGAAGGCGCCTCCATTACCCCTATCGACGAGTACTTGCTTCAATTAGCATATAAGTACCTCGAAAACATTCAGTACAGCGAGAACCTACTTGTACGGGACTCTTGCGTTCTTGACCCTTCTCTCTCTCGATCTCTTCGGATCAAACCCCCACAATTTCTTCTTCAGTACAAAACTGAAGAAAGCACCCTTCCCAACAACATTCCCCTCTATATTAGAGGATTCCTGGACCCATCCCATAGGGTCTACTATTAACAAACCACACACACGAACACACAGACGCCAAAGACGTGATCTGCGTTCACTACCGCACTCAAGACCTACCGGTCTTGTACGATTTCTTTCCCACCATCCCTCTATAAAAGTAGCTAGAGAACACCCGGACTAACACTGTCCACACAGATGAAGGACACATATGTCCTTGTCTCGCTAAATTCGGCCTTCTCGCCAAAATTTTTTTTTTTTTTTTTTTTAAATCTTCATCTAAACCTATCCAGCCGGAGAGTGCGGATCGAACGGTGTTATACTTAACATTCGTTGTTTTTTTTTTTGTGAATAAATAATAAAAAAAAAGGAGCCAGACTCCCGAAAGGAAAAGTTTTTAATTATTTTTACCATTATTAACTCAAAAATAACTCGCGCGTTTGTGTAAAAAAAAAATCCAACGAAGTTCTCTTGTTAATGGTCTGGTGAATCGTGGCCCCCACATTGCCCCATAACGAAGAGCCAGTAAGTTAATGTAAGAATGATATGTATAAAATAGAATTTAACATTTAGTCTTAGGTAAAATCTATAATGGTATTGGAAATAAATGTGGATTTTGAACAAACCAAAATCTCCGGTGGGCATTTTAGTGTTCGGTGTTCTTTGCACCCACCTTGTGACAACAACTGTTGTGTTAAAAGCTTATCAATCGTAGCTTTACTGACATCAGGAATTCGTTCGCACAACTCGATCCGTCGTAAGCAGATCTCAAAGTTATTCTTTGTCCACTTTCCCAATTGTTTCATCCGAAACCGAAAGCCAATCGGAACGTCTATATTCCCGTCCTTAAACTCTCTGACCCACTTTTGTACGTTTTTGACCTCCAGGCACTGTGACTTCGCATAATTGCAAGTGTTACGAGTCCGGGACGCCGTGCTTCCTCTAATGAGGCAAGAGCGTGGACCTTTTATTTTATTGACTTAAACTCCAACTCAATTAAAAACTCAAAACTTAAACTCTCAATTGTATTTCTTTAACTTTACAATAACTGAACTTCAAACTCAACTTTACTAACTGACTTCCTCTTCAAACTGAACTAACTGAACTTAACTTCTGAACTGAACTCTTTCTTCTCGACTAACTCGCTTTTATAAACTGACTTAACAATTCAATTTTTCCTCTTCTTATATGTTCTAATTTACTGTAACTTATTATATGTACAAAATTAATTTTAACAAAGTATTCCTTTTACTCTCTGTGACTTATAAATTTTGAATAAACTTTGAACGAAAATTAAAGTTTTGAATGAAAAAAGGTGCATGTTATGAAAGGGGCATGTTATTAAATGTGCTGTAACTGGCTTGATATAGAATATTGTGAATGTTTATTAATGGTAAGTATTAAGTGAGAATGTAAGATATGTTACGAGGAAGTTTTAAGGATGTGTTAGATAAGTAATGAGATTAGATAAGTAATGAGATTCAGTGTTAAAGCTAAAAAGTATTGTTGTATTCTTTGTAGGGGTTTTGTTCCAGGAAGCGTGTCTCCTGGTCCTTAAAAGGACAAGCCGATCTCTTAAAATTTGACCGCTCCTGAAACTCGTCCTACAAAAGGGGTCGTTGCCGTGCTTCCTCGTATACCTGAGGGAAGAGTAACTGTCCTTAATTGGGCCTTTGTCCTTGGTCTTCTCTTGGTCTATCTATCCTATCTATCAATTGGCGAATATTAAATTTGTTTATTGCGAATTTGATTTTAATTCGAGATTTTGGATTTAATAATGCCGTGGGGGCAAATGTTAGGCATTAAACGAATGTTTGATTCGTTTATTGCGAATTTTGAATTATGTTTGGGTTTTTTCGGGTTTTGATAGGTTTATATGTTTTAGCGTATTATAGCTAGGATTTTGGATTAGGAATGGGGGGAAAAGGTGGTAGGGCTTTTTGGAGCACTACAGTATTCTGGAATACTTCATCCCACCCTTCTTCGAGAAAGAAAATTATCCTTGAAGAGAATAATTTTCTTGTAACTATAGATTAGATTAAGATTAATTAAAGACTTGGATTTTCGCAGACTTCACGCCCTATAGCTGATTTGATTATCCTGGTCTTTTTTTTTTGTTGTTTTATGTCTGTTTTTAGTTTTTCTTTGTTTTATTCTGTTTTAGTTTCTCATTGTGTTTTTTTTCTTTCTTTCTTGTCTTCAGCTTTGTTGTTTCCCTTGTGTTTTTTTTTCTTTTTTTGTTCTTGAAAAAAAAATTTTTTTTTCTTCTTATACATTTTTTTTTGTTTTATTGTTTTTTTGTTTCTTTTGTTTCTTCTTATTTTGTTTTTATTTCTTTATGGGATCCTTTGATTGGATCATCCCACCGCTGCCACCATTGTTACGATCCGGAACGCCGTGCTTCCTCTGATGAGGGAAGAGCGTGGACCTTTTATTTTATTGACTTAAACTCCAACTCAATTAAAAACTCAAAACTTAAACTCTCAATTGTATTTCTTTAACTTTACAATAACTGAACTTCAAACTCAACTTTACTAACTGACTTCCTCTTCAAACTGAACTAACTGAACTTAACTTCTGAACTGAACTCTTTCTTCTCGACTAACTCGCTTTTATAAACTGACTTTACAATTCAATTTTTCCTCTTCTTATATGTTCTAATTTACTGTAACTTATTATATGTACAAAATTAATTTTAACAAAGTATTCCTTTTACTCTCTGTGACTTATAAATTTTGAATAAACTTTGAACGAAAATCAAAGTGCTATGTTTTGAATGAAAAAAGGTGCATGTTATGAAAAGGGGCATGTTATTAAATGTGCTGTAACTGGCTTGGTATAGAATATTGTGAATGTTTATTAATGGTAAGTATTAAGTGAGAATGTAAGATATGTTACGAGGAAGTTTTAAGGATGTGTTAGATAAGTAATGAGATTAGATAAGTAATGAGATTCAGTGTTAAAGCTAAAAAGTATTGTTGTATTCTTTGTAGGGGTTTTGTTCCAGGAAGCGTGTCTCCTGGCCCTTAAAAGGACAAGCCGATCTCTTAAAATTTGACCGCTCCTGAAACTCGTCCTACAAAAGGGGTCGTTGCCGTGCTTCCTCGTATACCTGAGGGAAGAGTAACTGTCCTTAATTGGGCCTTTGTCCTTGGTCTTCTCTTGGTCTATCTATCCTATCTATCAATTGGCGAATATTAAATTTGTTTATTGCGAATTTGATTTTAATTCGAGATTTTGGATTTAATAATGCCGTGGGGGCAAATGTTAGGCATTAAACGAATGTTTGATTCGTTTATTGCGAATTTTGAATTATGTTTGGGTTTTTTCGGGTTTTGATAGGTTTATATGTTTTAGCGTATTATAGCTAGGATTTTGGATTAGGAATGGGGGGAAAAGGTGGTAGGGCTTTTTGGAGCACTACAGTATTCTGGAATACTTCATCCCACCCTTCTTCGAGAAAGAAAATTATCCTTGAAGAGAATAATTTTCTTGTAACTATAGATTAGATTAAGATTAATTAAAGACTTGGATTTTCGCAGACTTCACGCCCTATAGCTGATTTGATTATCCTGGTCTTTTTTTTTTTTGTTGTTTTATGTCTGTTTTTAGTTTTTCTTTGTTTTATTCTGTTTTAGTTTCTCATTGTGTTTTTTTTCTTTCTTTCTTGTCTTCAGCTTTGTTGTTTCCCTTGTGTTTTTTTTTCTTTTTTTGTTCTTGAAAAAAAAAATTTTTTTTCTTCTTATACATTTTTTTTTTGTTTTATTGTTTTTTTGTTTCTTTTGTTTCTTCTTATTTTGTTTTTATTTCTTTATGGGATCCTTTGATTGGATCATCCCACCGCTGCCACCATTGTTACGATCCGGAACGCCGTGCTTCCTCTGATGAGGGAAGAGCGTGGACCTTTTATTTTATTGACTTAAACTCCAACTCAATTAAAAACTCAAAACTTAAACTCTCAATTGTATTTCTTTAACTTTACAATAACTGAACTTTAAACTCAACTTTACTAACTGACTTCCTCTTCAAACTGAACTAACTGAACTTAACTTCTGAACTGAACTCTTTCTTCTCGACTAACTTGCTTTTATAAACTGACTTTACAATTCAATTTTTCCTCTTCTTATATGTTCTAATTTACTGTAACCTATAATATGTACAAAATTAATTTTAACAAAGTATTCCTTGTACTCTCTGTGACTTATAAATTTTGAATAAACTTTGAACGAAAATTAAAGTTTTGAATGAAAAAAGGTGCATGTTATGAAAAGGGGCATGTTATTAAATGTGCTGTAACTGGATTGATATAGAATATTGTGAATGTTTATTAATGGTAAGTATTAAGTGAGAATGTAAGATATGTTAAGAGGAAGTTTTAAGGATGTGTTAGATAAGTAATGAGATTCAGTGTTAAAGCTAATAAGGGTAGTATTCTGGAATACTACACAAGCTACCACCTGTTATTGCATGTACTATATATTATTAGGCAAAAAAAACCCCGGCGAATTAAGTTCCCCAATCCTTGAAAACAGACAAAGATTGTAGGAACAATGATATTCCTTGGCCTGAATTTACTTTACAATTGGAGTTCATACATTTTTTCAGACATCGCCCTTTGAAAAAGCGAAAAAACATCAAAACCTCTTTAAATTATTTACAGATTCCCTAAAGTGTAATAAATTTGACCTATGTGCTGTACTAGAAATTCCGTATGTAACTCAAGGTGTCTATAATGTTCAATGGAGTAAACGAGGGAAACTTGCTTCCAAAAACGAAGAAGTGCAAAAATCTGCAGTCTTGTGTTACACAAGACTTTTCGTTCTGCAAACACTTTAATTAACAATATTCCGAAATTTGTAAACTGTTTTAGCACGTGAATATTTATTGAATTGGTTCCAGCACGCCATAGTAAGCTTCCGAGAAATTGACATCAGTCTCGGTAATTAGTTTTGTGCTGTTACTATACATTGGCTGCACATCTAAATTGTGCAAATTATCATTTTACGATTCAGGTTATGTGAGCCATAAAATCTATAAAGCTTAAACAAGACCAACGCCATTATCAACATCTGGTGTTATTTGGGATTTTATTTCTAGATCGTTTACACCATTGATCAGAATTGTAATCCTAATTACCTCGTTTCGGTTGAGATTAACTCTGAGCTGAGGAATCAAAGCGGGAGTATCGAAAATGGCAGCTTTGTATTGCAAGAATGTTTCTTATTTTTCTATATCACGAAAACAACAAATGAAAATAACATTTCAAAAGTCGAACTAATAAGAGGCGAGGCTGAAGTTAGTATACCCACTATATACTGCATTGTTTGGAAAACTATAAAAAAAACACTATCCTCTAAATCACGATTATATAACCTGCTTACCCGACTCAGGGCAGTTGTGCTTAACTAAAATCGTGTGCCTCTAAAATGGTTGGGTAATAAACTTATTTGTGCAGTTAAAATTTTGTAGTAAACTGAGAGAGATGTAACAAAATAAATGTCAAAAGGTTTTTTTAGTTTAAAATATTTACGCTTTTCCGATTAAATGCAAAATCTAAATTTAGTTACTTATTTATTCGCCAAAGTTTACTTAGATTAATATTTTGTTGGTATAGTCCAGGGATGGCCAACCTTTTCGGGACCAATGGTGCAATTAGAAATTTTCAAGAACATTGCGGGTGGAATAATATGTAAAGAGTCAGTTTCGACGAGGAAGAGCACGAATGCAATCATGACTATCATGCACACCACACATAAATTATAATTTGTTTGAAGACAGTTTAATCATATTGTGAATTTGTAAAAAAGAAAAGAAAAACACATCACTTCAGGAATTATATGATTTGAGTTAATTGAACAGTGGTCACCTACATCAATAAGTTACTTTGCAAAAATCTGTAACCACGTCGAACAGCACCTTGCGCTCGAAAAAACAATTAAAAGACGCAGTACTCTAGAAACGAATTTAATTACACACTGCATAAAATAAAATAAAAACTAAAAACAAAGGTGCCTAATTCAGTGAAGTGCGAAGAATAAAATAATAATCAACTTAATCAAAAAAATATAGCACCTCGGCCGCAAGCACGAAAAACAAGATAACAATATATTGCTCGTTAAGCAATCAATGTATAGATAATCAATTAGCGTGGGTGTAACGTGACTGGTTCTTAGTCGGTGGTAGGCGAGTTCAAGTGCAGGCTACTGAGAAAGTGGATCACTTAAAGGTTCGTACACGGACAGTGTGGCGGTGCCGCCAAACCCCACGGTACACTTACCTAAAAACCCCCATAACCTCATCCCGCCAGCATAAGTTTTCGCTAATGCAATCGCATTAAGCACTGAAACTGCTACACGCATTAATTGGATCAAAGCTATAATCGTAAAGCTTCTGCAAAACAATTCTTACCTCTTCAAGCATTCCTTCGCTTACAAATCCCCTGTAAAAGTTCTTACTTTCCTTATCATAAATTACCTGAAAAGAAAAACCCCGCTTCACATATCATGTAATAAACCAGCATTCCAGCCAGAGATAATTATCATTGCGTCGCCTGTTCCCAGCTTCATTCATGTGTACGATAAATTTCTTTATGTACACATTGGCCGGCGACCTTTTTCTCCCAGCAATAAAATTCTCTGACTCGCACAATGTGCAAACCAAAGCAAATACGCATCTCGCGACTTAAACCAATTAGCACCATGTGCAAGGGCATTGCGGCAATCGTATCAGCTGCAATGCATACCATAGACAATGATCTACCCGATCCCCTTGTCTTCTAATATTTCGGGATCTGCCTTTCATCAGCGGCGGCAAGAGCAAACAGAAAACCAATTATCATCCAAGGAGATTCGGTTTGTTTGCTTTACCGAATTGGCATCCCAAGAATACACTTTATGCCCTTTTCTTTGTTTAGATTCTTTCCCATTGCTTTGGTCCATAAAATAACCAGTGTACACACACAAAAGTGTACTGTGGCGATCTTCTGTATGAGATCTGTTGGTTCTCTGTTCCCAAAAGAGAGACTTTACGTTTCTCTGGTGGTGGGCAAATCTTTTCTCCAGTGGAGGGAAATACTTTCTCTCTCAGGTAAAATGCCCCTAAAAATTTCCCTCGTAGCGAATCATATGCAAATAAAAAATGTTGCAAAAATGAAATGAAATGAAAATGACAATATGTAATGACATTGTATGTTTATTGTTAAAACTATTGTTTCATAGATGGCAAAATGGTCAGTAGTAGTAAAACAAAAACCAAAAGAATGACGCTAAAATTGTATAGATTTCGACAAAATAATTATTTTTTGTAGTGACACTAAGTATATATTTTATTATATATAGGGTGGCACAAAATTAATCACCCTATCGGAAGATGTTATAATTTTTGGAAATGGCATAGTACGCCAATGTTGCAGGACAGCAACACACATAAAACCAAACAGTTCAGACGTGGTAAAAATACAATATCCAACGAACAAATTTGCGATCTGAACAGCCGCAGACTTCGAAAACAAACGCTTCATGATTATTATTTTATTCTTCGCGCTTCATGGATTAGGCGCCTCAGAGTATGCAACTATAAATTTGTATCAAAAACTCTGTTATGCCACTAAATGCGTTTCGAAGTGCTCTCAGGCCATGAAGAAGAATCAGCTGGCTGATAGCAGGCCCCGTTTGTTAATTGTTGAAGTCAGGTGAGAGGAGAATACCGGTACCAGAGGAGGAGAATTGTGCCTGTTCATGGACTGTTTGGTTGACAAAAAGATCGATTTTGGGAGAGTCGGTTAGTTACTGTTTGGGAAAAAGTAAGAGACAGTTTTAATGTTAATTGTTTGGTACATTCCGGTTTAACTATATAACAAGAAGGTGAAGTTCAGTTCCGACAAAATAAAAGTTGAATTCCAATCAATTCGACCCTTTTTTTATTTCTTGCTTTTGCTGGGCTTCTACGCCACAGTCAATCATATTTGACATTTGTGAACTAGACAGCTGTGTTATACCATAAATAGGTCTCCACATAGATTATCTATTTGGCACCGGCTCTGCCAAATAGTAAGGTTACTAATTAAGACCTTACCTGAGTAGTTGAGGGCGGTCCGCCCTTTCCGTTCCGGGTCCCACTAGTGCTGCAAAGGCTCCCGCCGCAGGTGATGTGGAGTGACCGGTCAGTCCCATTCTTTGGTTCCGGGAATCTGCCACTGGTGTTAACCACACTACCGAAGCGGGGGGGGGGGGGGGGGGGGGGGGCT
Source organism: Microdon myrmicae (assembly GCA_963931805.1). NCBI lineage: Eukaryota > Metazoa > Arthropoda > Insecta > Diptera > Syrphidae > Microdon > Microdon myrmicae. The sequence goes on from OZ007502.1 coordinate 93,528,929, forward strand.
AATTTCCTGCCCGCCCTGGTACGACTCGATCATAGCCGCTGTGAATATTGCTCACTGCGCTGCACTCGCTGAGGTATCTGTCGCCACAAACGGTGCTACTTTTCGAAGGGCAACCACAAAAACACAATCTTCGCCTTAAATGTTTTTTTATTTATTTCTAAATAATCCCGATACAAAAATTTGTTGCCAATATTTTCAAATAAGAATATTTACTAGTCGTTCACCATAAACTGAGTACCGCCAAACACAACGCGCACAACTCTACACCAAGTCTCACTCTATACAACAGTTTACATTCAAACGACCGTCTCGGTCAGACACTTGAACACCAACACCCTACTTTTCCGATCGTTCGATCGCAGGAAAACCTTTTTCCACGTTAACCAAAAGGTAAGGTGGTACTTAACGTTTGCGCTGATCTTACTTAAGATCCTTTGTATTAGGATCTCTTTTGTGAGCCAGCGCATCCTTTGTTTGATCCTTAGGTAATTTACCTTGGATCGGCAACCATCTGGAAACCCTTAAACATTACCTGGGTTTTTCAGGGGTGCCCAGACTTGGTACTTATATTTTATACTGGGCAACGGTGCAAAAGATATTTTTGTATCTTAGTGGTATTTTTGTCCACCGAATGTATTTATGTTTGTCGTCCCTTGTTTCGTTTAGGAATTGTTGCCTTGAATAGGATTAAAAGAAATGGTGCCGTCAAAGGGTCCGTCTGTACTCGATGGTTTTATTTTTTAGTGATGCCGCTAAGCAATTTTTGTGTTTTGGGTTTTAATGAATTAAGGGGATTCACATTATGTGATCCTAATTTGAATGGAGGTTGGCCCGGTATGCATGTTTAGATGGGGGGTTTTGTACGTAACAGCTGCAATCATCTCTTAACTTAACTTAACTTAAGAAAAAATTTTAAACGTCCAAATAAAGATTTCCATCACTCAAAAAAATTTTTTTTTTATTAATAAAAAAGTGATTCAAAAACAAAATGGATGATTAATTTTGCGCCACCCTATATAAGGTTATATAACGTCAATAAATAATTATTTAAAGATTTCAATTAATAAATGAATTTTAGAAAATTTTACTTAAAATCTGGAAAATGAATATGAAAAGAACAATAATAAAAAATTATTTTAATTTATCGGGAATCGTGTCGTGAGCGCATAATAAGTCGCTTACGGGTGCAGTCTTAGTCACACCTGGTGTAGTGCCCCAAGCGTGGATAATCGAATCTATGAATCAGGTTCGGATTAGCAGGCTTCCTTTAAATAACTGGTCCTTCATTGTTGTCATAAAGTCGTGTTCTATCAGAGAATTACAATAGCTTGTTATTATGCGCACTAGCTAGGGTGAGAGTATAATGTGATTTCAACCGGTCGAGTTAGAGACGTATAGCGTTTGAAATAATAGTGAAGAAGATCGTGTGATTCGAACTGACGCTATGACAGCTCGAATCACGAAAGAAAAATTTTACCTAAGCGTTACACACCAGGCTACTGACCGTGTTTAGAATTTGATTTCCAAACTCGACTATATTCCACTGGTGTAAATTATTTTTATTTATCGCTTGGTATACGGTTCTGATGTATTTTTCTTATTCGATTTTTCGTTCGGTGTTCTTCACAATTTTTGCTTGTGAAATGTGTGTGTATCTGTTAGAATCGCTATAGACGTTTTCAACTTCAAATAAAAGGTGTCTGATAGGCAGCACTGATGATTTTTTCGATCCTCTTTTGTTGCTGTGGCCTTCATTACAGTTGCATGTGCGTAATCCGCAGCAATCCCACCAAATCGGTATTGAAACAACAGGGCGAGAAAATTGTAACAAATAATTCAATGCAATAGACTATAACGTGTAATAAACGATCGTACAATAGGATCTACCAAACAGGCAAGTTAAAATATGGAAGAATGCACAATCGTATAACATAAAGATTATTATTGATAACAATAACTTTTTGTTGTTTAACTTACAAAATCCTCAGTTTTTATAATTAACCAATTGCAGTTAACTATTGACCACACAACGATTGTTCTCTTACTTTCAGCTTGTCTTTTGGATGGTTTCAGTAGTTTTCTGTTCAAAATGTTTGATCTCTGGCCTTGCATTTAATTCCTATGCTAACGTTTGACTTTTTAAGCACTTTCTTCATCCAAACTAATTGTTTCCAACGTTAACTAAACAACGAACAAAATTTTCCAGTTGACATCATATTTGAATAGATGAAGAAATATAATAGCTACACAAAAATCGTCCTCAGAATTATTCTCTTCAATTAAATTGCTATCAAGCTGATACAAATTGGAGATGAAAAAACTAGAGAACTGCATAAGCACGACGGCGACACGCGCCAATACTCATGGCGTGAATCGGAGCCGTTCTGGACTGATTGCTCATTTATACAGCGGAGGCAAAACACTCGATATAGAGAGAACGCCGTTCATCTGATTGTTCTTGAACTAGACCTGCTTAGCATTTCATGACGCAAACTGAATCAATCGTTTTATTGACGGATTCCTATTTTGCATTAAAAGAGGCGCAGCGGGTATAACAGGTGTGTAAGTAAAATGTGCTAATGGGCGGAATTCTAATGAATCGTTTTATTGAAAGCCGGACTTGAAATTGCTTATTGAGAATACTGCTTTCTGAATGAAATAAGAAAACTTGTACTGAGAATTTTATATGCAGGGTAGTGGATGTCTCAGTAGGTATGAAGATGGACATGTGAATCAATCCAATTAGTTGAAAGTCATCCTCTTTCTGGTTTGAAACACTCGTTGGAGTTTTGTTTTAACAAGGCAAAATATGTTGTTTAATCCCAAGCCGTCTGTCCACTTTGTTAAAATCTGGGAGAAATGTATTCAAATTAAACTTGTATAACTGGCCAAGCCAAGAATTTATTCCAGGTATATGTACATGCCTATATTATATTACGAATACAGATCGCTTATACCCGAGAATCGCATTTCCGATAAATTTATATGCGTCTGAATTTTTGGTTCCAAGAATTGTCGATATGGTTGACGATCGTTTACACCTCTGAAAGACATAATCTCAATTTGCTATAATTTCCAATTACAACCTAGTTTGCGTACATATATACATAAACTACCCTTGGTCGCAGCTGATAGTCGTGCTTGTTGCTTTTTAACAATTTAATAGGTGATAGTCAGATTTAGGAGATATATTTAATGAAGAGTTTATTTTATGCACAATTGCAGGCATATCCACCAATGTACATCCTGTGTGTGACCCATATCCGCAGAATCGAAAGCGTGCTACGTCGTTGTCTGCGTTTTGCCCTCCGTGGACTGAACTGGGTGAATCCTCGGATTCTCCCCCCATACACAAGCCGGCTCCATCTAATTAACCTCAACACACTTGAGGACCGCAGAACTCGTGCCGATATCCTTTTCATCCACCGTCTCCTTTCAAGCACAATCAACTGCCCAAGCTTGCTCTCCATCATTGCACTTCACACTTACCCCCGTAACCTGTGAAACAATCGTCTCTTCTATCTGCCCGCCCACCACCCCTCTTACGGCTCTAATGAACCCATTTCGCGAATGTTGAGGTGAGCAAACTCTTACCCTACCTCCTTCGATTTCCACCTTACATCTACTGCACTCAAACTTCGTCTCCTCACTTTCCCCTCTTGATCTTGTGGCGGTTCCGCCAAACCCCACGGTTTGCTTTCCTAAAAAACCGCCATAACTTGCACCCAATCTCCTAATTTCACTAATGCAATCGCATTAGCATCTTAAATGCTTCACGCATTAAAGAAATCAATCTATAATCTAAAGAAGCCCCTGGAAAAGAAAACTTACCTTTCATGCATCCCTTCGCATACAATTCTCCATAAGATTTCTTTCTTAACTTATCGGGCAGAATCCCATTATTACAACCCAATTCCCATTGTTTCCCGCCAACGCATTTGCATGGGCACCTAAAAACGTTCCCTTCCCTAGGATAGTTAATGTTTTCAATCCATTACCTGGAAATGCCTGCAAAGAATTTTTCCTACGTGGGCATTCATACATTATCAATTGATCTCTGCATTAGCGACCCAAAAACCGAATTTCCAATTAGTGTAGATATTCACACTATATTTCGATCCTGGCGTCGCCATAGATGCCATGCATAATTGACACATATGGTATACACAACCGTCATTGTGTACCTATCTAAATTACTTTCCGAAGAATTGCAACTATTGATTCAGCTGCAAGCACTTCTCGCTGAAATATTTCTTTGTTTGAATCTTCAAATAATCACCAACGTCGCGCTTTGCCGTCGAATTGGATTCAATAGCATAAACATATGCAAACAAAAGAATCCGATTCTCCCAGTCGGCAGAGAGACGATATACGATCCCTATTGTATAAATTATCGCAATCCCTTTTAGCATCTAATGAATGGCTGCTATTTAGACAGCAGACCCTCATTCCCGAACGTTGCCTTATGTCGTTTCCCCTTTGTTCTTTTTTTTCCTCGTTGTAGGTTCCGTTTATCCTTGGCTAAACGCATCGATAAATACGGTGATGTGTACGAACACACACATACACCACCGCGTCCCAGAAATCGCCTTCCATTGGTCACTGGTCAAAGGAAATTTCATTTTCTTTTCACCACACCACCAAACTCATCCCAAACGTGGGTTGAATCTTGGAGTCCTTTACCACCCGCTGACCACGCTGGTCGCACGCTCCCGCTCTCCGCCGGTGCACGCGGAGATGCGTTAAATTCGGAGTCGCGAGTATCTGAGCATGTAGTCATTTTTTTTTGTATCGCGTGTTAAAAAATACAATCGCTCGCATTATCACCTGTACTATAATTAAACAATCTCGCGGCCGTGATGTAAAATGTATAATAAATGTCTAGACATAATCCAAACAATATCGTGTGTTTTATTTCAACGGTTTTGTTTCCTTGCTGTGTCGCAGTGTTCTGGGTGTTTATTTCTCACCCTTTACCCCTGGTTGTGAACGAACGAGGCGGCGTTCGTTCAGTTATTTGTGATTGACTTTTGGCGGAAAAATTAATTTATGATGGAGGAGGAAGTGAATCTAGTGCCCGTGACTGGTACATACTTCCTCCCCACAATCTTGCCCCCCCACTGTCTATACCCTCACAACCCGTACACATTCCAACACATTGCCATTCACTGCCGTTGTCTCACAAATGCCACATTTGCCACCCCCACATACACTCGCTCTTCTCCAGCCTCCTACCTCCCTTACCCCGAAGCCCTCTTCTCCTTCCTTGTTTTTTTTTTACCATCTGCAACAATTTTTTTATTGAAGATTTCAATGCAATTATTTCTTTATAGTGTGTTTCCTTAACATAAAACACGTCTTTGTCTGTTTTTTTATAATACATACTATACATATATAAAACATACATATATATATATACGTATATATATATAAGTTTCGCCATCTTTTATGTCGGCATGTAAACATTGAATAACTTTGACAAATAACAACCGATTGATTTGAGTACATATGTTTTTGAAACGTCAATTCAGTACAATTTTAGCCGCGAATCGGTTCACATCGAAACGACGCACAAAAATAATGACGCGGTACATTGAAAATAGTCGTTCAATTGTGGTTAACTCAACGTACATATCATCGAAAATATCGTGGCCAACAAGCACGGTCTGAGAATACTATTCGTCGTTTGGTGTCTAATTTTGTTGAGTACGAGACAGTGGGAGACCGGTGAAATACTGTTCAGCAACACCCAAGACGTTCCAATGAACTGATTGCAGAGGTAAGAGAGTGATGCCAATGTAGCGATCCTAAATCGCCACTCCCATCCAAATCCCCAAATATACCTAAATAATCCCACCCAAATACAAATTTCATATTGAATCATATGAACCATAAATTAAATCAAAAGTTAATTTCTCGCACCTTGATTCAATTTCACATTAATTCATACCCCAATCAAAATTGAATCATATGCACGTTAAACTAAACCAAAATCCATTTGTCGTGCGATGACTCAATTCCCAAAATCCTGACATCATGAAATGCTTAATTCAAAACGCATTTCATGATTCCCCTTCCAAGAACCCATTCAAATAAATCCTTAAACAATTCCTAGAACACAATTCCAATTGAAGCACACAAAATCTTGTGTGTGCTTCTTGGAATTTCTACACTAAAATAGTTGACAATTCTCAACTCAAAATAAAATAAAAGGGCGACCAATTTCAATTTCGCGATCAGTCTAGTTCCGAAGGGCGAACCTACGCCGCATGAAAAATAAAATAAAGTCACCAAAAGAAACAAAAATAAAACAAGACTTTTATTTGCCCACTAAAAGTAGTACGGGCATCATCAGCAATAGCGACTCGGGTTTTCGGCATTACAGCGGCAAAATAGGACGCCCATCACCTGGCGGGGACCTGCTCCTGGAACGACCAAATTAAAAGGGGCATCCCCTGGAAGTTGGGCCACATCAGGACCAATCCAGCCATTAAAGACCCGCAGGAGCCTTCATAACAGAGCCGGGAAATCCAACAAGCCTCCAGTAACCGGAAGCAGGCCGAGCGGACCTACCCAAAAGGCACGGAGGTAAGCCAAATTTATTAATACCAATTTCATATATCCTCAACACCAAGAACCCACATGTGTCGTATCGTTATCGCACTCGTGTCAGTGGAACCGTGGTGGTCCTGTGAACCTCACAAACCACAGTGGGGTTAAATACCTTTTCGCCTAGATAAAGGGGGCATACATACTGGGCTCCGCAACCCCACGTGTCCACAGACAGTCACCTGTATTGAACAGCAAAACTAACCGGGGCGTTTCATTCCCAGCGCAATCCGAGCTGGTCACTGGAAGGTAATTGATTGTGGCGGCTCAGCACACATCACCTCCACCTGCAAGCAATCGCCGCGAACAGATGCTGACACTGAGAGAGCTTTTCGATTATCAAAACAAGTACACTCTCAGTAACACTCACACACAGACAGACATGTGGTGGAATTTGCATAGAATGACACCAACAAGGTGTGCGTTTTATTGGCGGGAAAGCAATTGGAAATCGATTACCACGAAGCAGTGACGCGAGGTAAGTATTGCAATATCCTTGAGATCGGAATTCAGTAATCACGTTTTGGAAATTAAAATATTCAGATTTGCTTTATTTTCCCTTATTTCAATTTGTTATATTTGTGATTATCATCATGCTTCGGCTTACGATTCCCCAAATTCAACATTCCAGTCGAGTCAGAATAAGGTAGAGGCAGGCCTCGCCCATGGAGACCACCCGGACGACCAGGGGTTTCGGCATTAAGTTTAAAAATGCAACGATAACTGGTTATTTTATTTTTTCATCTCTTTCTGTCTTCGAAGCACTAGTTGTCCCTATCTATAAACTGCCCCCTTGAGTAAACGTTTTTTTCTCCTGTTTTTTTCTTTTTCTGTAAACTTTGACCTTAAGTTTTATTCTATCCATACATCCAAAGCCCCATTAAAATTTTGTGAGCGTGTTTGTATAAAAAGGAATTCATTCATTTCATTTATTAATTTTAACTTAGATAGAATAAGAAAAACCGGCTTTAAATATCAATGTAAAAATCATTTAAATAAAAAATGAATAAAAAAGATTAAATTAAAAATTGACTTATAAAACTTAAAAATTAGATCAAATATTGCTTATTTACCCTTTCGTTAATTCCAGACCAGCGATATTCAACAGCCGATGTCATAATTCTCCCAAAAGCTTAAATATCTTTATAAATTTTAGCATTTCCTTTTGGCCACTAGCTACAATTTCCCCCCACGCATCCATACATAGTGTATTTACTTTAAAAAAAATTAAACACAGGAGTTTATCGGAAATCAAATTAAAATAAAATACATAGTGTATTTACTTTAAACAAATAAATGAAACACAGTAGTTTATCAAAAATCAAATTAAAACACCACACTACACGAAGCAGCAAATCGTTAACAACGAATTTTGCCTGTCTCTACCAGGTCGCATTTAAAAAACTTATAGACCGGAAATTGCACAATTATCAGCGGTATCTGAGTAAGGGAGTTAACAGCGTTTTCAAAGGCGCAAAACAAATAAGTTCATCAATATCACACAAGAATACGTAATAATGTTATGGGAGAACAAGACGAATGATTATTGGCAAGAGGTTGGGTATATAAGTAGACTCCCAAAAGGCACCCTTTACTATAACCTGATAAGAAATGTTATCAACTGATAACAGTTCGGATAATGATATCAAAAGACAAGAAGCAAAATACTTGTTCAGCCGGCAAATTTTGTTCTACTTTTGAATAGACGCTTTTCAGAAGTGAGCCATATTGATGGTATCAGAGAAAGACCTGCACGGGCAAACTCTCTCTAATCTGATAAGATATCGCGGCAAGGAAATAGAGTAATTAACTGGTTCTCGGAATACTTAAACACTACAACGTATAACACCGTTTGCAGAAAATTATGTCTTGCGATAATTCCTGTCAACCGGAAAAGGAATGTGAATATAGCTTTTTTAAATGTTTTCTACCCTCTTAGCACTGCAGTGCTAAGACTGCAGTAGGCGGAGGAAATATTCAATAGCCTTGATGTGTATTCTGGTTAACTTGTTGTGGTACTACGACGAATAATTTTTACAATCGATATAAGTGAAAATTGTCTTCTGAATTACAAATATTGTACAGATAAACTCTCTGAGCAAGCTTTACCTTCAAATCCAATTCAATTTATAACACATGTATATATTTAAAACTACAATACTTCAATAATATAGGGTGGCACAAAATTAATCACCCTATCGGAAAATGTAAAGGCCTAAATAAAAATTTGCATCACTCAAAATCATTTTTTTTTTCTTTTGTAAAAAAGTAATTCAAACACAAAATTAGATGATCAATTTTGCGCCACCCTTTATAAAATGTATTTAAAAACATTTTTTGACAAATGGACAAGTTTCTCTAAATAGATCAAAGGCATAACAAGACCGCTAACAACGCGTCACCCTAACCCAACTTGTAACCGATTTCCCAACATGCAAAAACACATCCCAATATGCAACAGCATCCGTCCCCAATCCGCAATTGCATACATCCCTATACTTACCAAGAATCAATTTCCCAAGCTGTAATAAATCCATATTCCAATTTACAGCGGAATATTAATCATCTCCCTCAATTACATCACCCCACATATAATTTTTCCCAAAAACCACCACGGTTAACTTCCTATTTAAATAACATTCCTTGCTTGTAATAAACGCATATTCAAATTTACAACGGAATACTCACCATCTCTATCAACTACACCGAGCCGCATACATTTCCCCGAAATTGCTTCGGTTAATTCCCTATCTAAATCATATCCCTTGCTTGCAACCAAGCAATTCCAATTTCCCCCGAAAACCATTTCGGTTCACATTCCACCTAAACCATGTAGAACCACACTAATTCCCTCTTACCGGCAAGCCCACAGCATGATGCGTTGCCTTTCCACGAAACGACCATCACAACGATCAAGACCCTTGATCATACTTGGCTATGCCGCCGAAACCAATTTCCCGGTACACACAACCAACGAATCCAACTCACCTTATACAGCGATGATTCCCCGGAACTAACAACTCTTTTCGAAGTTCCTAGTAAATGGCAGTGAATTGATTTAGCTATGACGCCACTGCCACTGAGGAGATCGGATCGAATGGTCAAGCGTGGAAGGAGAGTGCCCAGGACAGGGAACGATGGCGAAGCCGAGTCGGTGAGGTCATGAACTTCCGGGTTCCTACAGGCCAATAAATAATAAAAATAATAATAATAATAATAATAATGACGCCACTGCCACGATGCGACGAACTTTTCCTCGCCAGCAATTATTCAGTCGAGATCCAACCGCCACCAGGCCACACCGCCGCATGCAAGCATTTTGTTTAGTTTCAAATGTTTCCATTCGATCCGCTCAGTCGGTGTTGACGTAGTGTATTTCGGGAGTCCGTTGTCAGGGCGTGACATGCGTTTTGGCCACCTTATGTTAGGCAACCCTCGCGTATCAGACAGCCTCTTGTAATATAGTTCGGCGCAACTCGGGTCACTGTTAGGAGCATGCGGATTTACTCAACCACCAGATGCCGAAAGTCGTGACGTGTCTCGATACCCCGAGGAAAGCAGCAAGGAGGAAGCACAAAAAACCTGCTGTCTTTACCTATAGTTGGTTGGAAGATATCTTCCTTTCCAATTTTTGCATTGAGGTCCCCGAGGAGTATTTTAACATCGAATGATGAGAGCTCATCAAATATTTCCTCTAGGGTCTCGTAGAATGTGTCCTTCGTTTCTTCGTCGATAGATTATGTTGGGGCGTGTATGTTTATAAATACATAATTGTACCATGGTCCCTGTATTTTTAGCACCGACATTCGGTCATTAATAAATTGCACCTCTTTTACATGGGGCGTAACCTTCTTGTTTATGATGAAACCAGTTCCGAGGTTATGTGTATCGGTACCTCCACCCGCCAGTGTAAAGCCATTAGTTTCGATTACTTGATGTGGGAGTCGAACTTCCTGAAGCGCGACGATGTCTATTTTATATTGTTTCGCGTTTTCTACGACCGTCTGTATCGCGCCTGGTTTATATAACGTTCGAACATTCCACGTGCCGACGCGTATATCCCGCTTTTTCCGTCTTTCCCTACGTCTTCTTTTTGCCGAGTCGGTGTTTTCTTGATGATTTGTTCCCTTACGGTAGTGTCAGCTCATCACACCTACGCCTACCGGGTTTTTCGTGAGATTGTTTTTTGTACATTGATCATTCATTTCGTGGGAACACTCTGGGGTTTCAAATAGTCTGCCACATCAGAGCCCCTCTTTCATATGGTAAGGTCTGCTTACTGCTCTGATTCGACCCCGTGTCAGGGAGACGCCATTATAATACAGCCGGTATACCCCTGGCTGCAAACCATCCAATGGGCACGGTGACGCGTAACACCCTGGATTAGGGGTGGTAGATCTTTGTGTGTTACTAGGGTGGCCCTACTGGAAACGTATGCTTCCGTCAGCATAGCCTGAGTGATTCATTGTAGTTTAAGTTAAGGGTGACATACCGTACAACTATGTAAGTCGTGCATGCCAAAGACTCGGACCCGCGGTATCTTTAGAAGATTACACATCCCTTAGCGCAACCTTAAAAATAAAATAAAAACAAGTCCCCAAATACAAACTATCTCATGGAGGCAATGCTTTCCGCATTGGATTTTATTTTACTCCTGTTAAGAATTAGTTTTTATGTTATATGCACATTCCGTGCCTGCTTGCACACCCTACTGTAACCATTAACATAAACCTTCCACTTTCTTTCCTGCGATACTGTAAAATACCTTAATTCTCATATTTCCATTACGACCAAGCATTTCTCCCTTCCATTTCACGCAGCCTATAGCTTGTTGGAATGGTATTTAACCGGTCACTCCCTTGTTTCGCTATCAAAGCGTGCGATAGTCTCTGACTTCATAAAGGATACCCGGGCGGACGTGGTTCTTGTAACCGAAACTAGGTTGCATCCATGTCACCGTCCCACTTTCCCAAACTTTTCAATGATTCGAAGAGATCGAACCCTCACTGGTGGCCCCACCATCAACGGAGGTGGCACCTGTATTCTAGTTAATAGCGAACTTCGCCATGAAGCTATTGACCTCCCGCATTTCGAGTCCATAGAGGTCTCCGGGGTTAAACTGCATCTATCTAATAATGGTAGAGTGAACATATACTCCGTATCATCTTCATCGGCACTACAACCGGGAACCGGTCTTGGCCTTATTTAGTAAGTCCAGGGGCTTTTTAAATTTTCCATAATGAGTTGTTTTTTTCGGGCAAGGTCATTAGTCTTGCGCCAAGGTCTCCATATACCACTCGCATAAAACCAATAATGGCCCCATTAATACCGAAGATATCGGCAAATTAATAACGTCCTCGGGGCATACATCCTTCATCATAGACGGCGATTTCAACTCCAGACATCCCCACTGGAACAACTCCGTCTCTTGCCCAAACGGCACAAAGTTGTTCCAATGGTACACCGAAAACTGTCATGCCCTCAACTCCGAAATAGTCGCACCTACGGTTGGTACCCGAGGCAACTCCACCCTGGACATCTTTATTGTGTCCAAAGACTTAGTTCCCCAAATCACTTCTCCCCAAGTATCGGCGGGTGTATCTGACCACAACGCTGTGACCATGTTCATCCGCGGCTATCGAGCATCCCGGGTTCATGTCAGATACATACCTGATTATGGGCGCACAAATTGGGACAACTTCAATATTACATGGAACGATAAACTCCAACAACTCTCTCTCCCCACTGACAGGAACCTAACGACGGTTGAGATAAATAACGCTGCAACTCGACTTCACGAGATTCTAGTTGAAACTTTTAAGACTCATGTCCCGAAGTACAAACTTGAAAAAACTTATCAGATTCCCCTTGACGACCTCACTCTTCGTTTCATCCGGGAATGAGATATCGTCACCGCTTTACGTAAAGGGAGCCATTATTGCGGTCCATTATTCACAATATTGGCACACTAATAAAACAAAGAAGACAAACTGAAGGGTATTCAGATGGACCAGAACATTTATAAAAATGTTAAAAAGATATGTGGCACCTTTCGTATCACTGGCCCAATCATGCACAACGGTTTTGTTGTCAATAATGATACCAATAACGCAAACATCATCGGAGAGACCTTTGAAAATAATCACAAGCTCACTCTCGAGGATGGCGACCCGGGCACTAATGCAGTAATTAGTTCAGAGGTTCACAATAAAGTAGACAACTTTAACGAGCCAATAGTTGTCTTTAACTCAGCAACAGTGCATACTTCGACGACACACGTGATAATAGTCACGGCTTCGTCACACCAAATACCCTACAGAACCTAGTTAAATCTCGAAACCCCAAGAAGTCATCCGGTATTGACAACATGACCTACCCCTCGTTGCGAAGGCTTTCTGCATTATTCTTTATAAAGCTCTCCATTCTGTTCAACCATGCCTACAACATGGGGTACTTTCCCCAAGCTTGGAAGCAAGCTGTTGTCTGCCCAATAGCAAACGCTGGGAAACTGAATTATCACCCCTCAAGCTTTCGTCCTATTTCGCTCCTCACCTGCATCAGCAAAATATATGAACAGTTCATATACGAGAAGCTAAATAAATTTATCAGTGTCAGGAACCTAATACCTGATTTCCAATTTGGATTTAGAAGAGCGCACAGCACCACCATGGCTCTCAACATATTTCAAAACCACGTTTGCGTGCGCCTCTTTAATAAGGAACCCACCATTGCGGTGAGCTTGGACATTGAAAAGGCTTTTGACACAACCTGGATCGAAGGTCTCGTTTTTAAATTACTGAATAGTGGCCTCAGTAAAACGCTGTGTAGTATCATCTACCAGTTCGTTTTAAACAGAACCTTCCAAGTTCAAGTGAATGGAAAGCTTTCCCGAACTTTCAACGCCGCTGCAGGCGTACACCTCAGATATTCCTCGCCCTGTGGATGGTAGAGTAAACCAAATTTGGTGTAGGGGAGAACTAGTTTGAGGGAAAGAGAGAAGAGGTAGGATTGCAGGGTAGAGGGGTTATTGGACGGAGGGGGCGGATTTAGGACGGGTTTATTCTGAGACGTCGTTTAAGAGCGGGGGTGGAGATGTTGAAATCGAAGGAGGTGGGGAAAGAGTTGGCCTGTCGTAGCATACGCGAGATAGGTTCATTAGCGCCGTAAGAAGTGTGATAAGCGGGCACGTAAAACAGTCGAGGGTTACGTACGTCACAGGGGTTTGTGTGCAATATTAAAGTGGAGAGCAAGCTTGGGCAATTGATTGAGCCTGACAGAAGACGATGGACAAAGATGATGTCGGCATGGATTCTGCGGTCTTCAAGTGTGTTTAGATTGATTAGAGGGAGCCGGCTTGTGTATGGTGGTAGAATCAGCGGATTTTCCCAGTTTAGTCCACGGAGGGCAAAGCGCAAGAAACGACGTTGAGCACCCTCAATCCTGCGAATGTGAGTCACTTGATACGGGGACCAGACCTGACTAGCGTATTCGAGTAGTGGCCGGGCAAAAGTTGTGTAGAGTGATCGGGTGGCATAGGGGTTAAGGAATTCCTTCGACCAGCGTTTGACAAACCCAAGGGCGGCGTTGGCCTTGAGGATTGTGTAATCAATATGTGCGGTAAATTTGAGCTCCTTGTCGCATAGGACACCCAGATCGCGAATCAATTCAACCGATGTTATCGGTTGGTTCAGTAAGAGATAGGAGTGTGTGTGAGTGGGGGAACTCTTCCGAGAGAAGGTGATTGTGTGACATTTCGCGATATTCATTTCTAGGCAGTTATTTTGGCACCAAGTCGAGAAGCTGTCAAGATCCGATTGGGGAAGTGAGGAGTCCAGGGGAGAGCGGATTGTTTTGAAAATATTGGAATCATCCGCGTAAAGCGAGATAAAGGAGTGATTAATGCAAGAGCCTATGTCGGTTATGGTTACGATAAATAGGAGAGGGCCGTGATGACTGCCCTGGGGGACACCTGAGGTTGGGAAAAAAGGATCGGAGAGGGTGGATCTAAAACGCACGCGGCAGGCTCGATAATTGAGATAGGATGAGACCCACTTAACCATCAGGGGTTCGAAACCGAGGAAAGATAGCTTGAAGAGAATGAGTTTATGGGAGATTTTATCGAAGGCCTTGCTAAAGTCGGTATCGACTACATCGACCTCATCGCCGTTTTCTAGGGCAAGGAGGGTGTGGGGTGTGAGTTCGACAAGATTAGTAGTAATGGACCTGCCTGAGACGAAGCCGTGCTGGTTCGGAGAGATGATGGGTGCGCACCGAAAACATAACGCCTCATATAGAAGGCCTTCGACCAGTTGGGGAATGTGCGAAAGCTTGGCAATGGGACGATAATTGGATATATCGTTTTTTTCCTTTTTATGTATGGGGGTTATGTAAGAGGTTTTCCAAAAGTCAGGGAATAGACGTTGAGCAAGGGATAGATTGAAGATTGACGCGGGCGGGAGAGAGAGAGAAGAGGAACATTTTTTTAAGAGGATAGCAGGGAGTCCGTCAGGGCCGAGACTGAAATCGTCTTTCAGTTCTTCAAGTTTTTTTATGATTTGGTGTTGTTGAATGTGTACAGGGATGTTAGAGCCAAGGGTGAATTCAGACATGCCAGTAAAGTAGGGGGGTTAGGCTCGAACGAGTCTTCCGTGAAGGTTAGTTTGAAGAAGGACGCGAAAAGATTGGATATGGATTGGGAGTCCGTTGTAGTAGTTGAGCCGTAGAAAAGGGAGGTGGGATAGGCATCAGATTTTCGTTTGTGGTTGATGAAGTGGGAGAAAGATTTGGGGTCATTGATCAGGTTGAATCGAGCTTTGGCAAGGTAATTGTGGTAGAGGGAGCTATAAAGCTCGGTGAATTGGTAAAAGTCACCCAGACAGTTGGAGTAGTCAAGGGGAGAACGCGTGTTTAGGAAAGTGTTCCACAACTTATTCCTCTTGTTACGAAGGGTGCGTAGTTTGTGGTTATACCATGGGGGAGATGAGAATGATAACATGTGTCGGAAGTATAGGACATATAGGGATATGGCGTTGTGGATTTCTGTGTAGAGCGAGGCTGTAGCGTCCTCTACACTTATATCATTTACGCGGAGTGTGATGATGCTGAGGTACTCATTTATGAGGCGGAAATTGGCTTTTCGGAAGTTGAAAGAAAATTGATAGGGGGGAGGTGTGCTGTGGGCTGAGTAGTCGTGTTATAAGGATACGAGAAGCGGGGGGTGGTGGTTATCAATAGTTGAGAGGATGTGGGGACTAGGGACGACTGGGGAATTAAAGGGGTCTGTCGTGAACACAAGGGCAAGTTGTCTGTCCAGATGGTTTTGAACATTGCTTACTTGGCAAGGGCTAGAGTCAATGAGGCTGCCTATAAAGAGATATTCCTTAGTAGTAGTGGGGTTTGAGATGTAGTGGGAGTAGTCGTCAGACAGCGTCCACTGGAGATGGGGGAGATTAAAATCGCCAAGGACTACAATGTCATCTTGGGAAGAACTAGGCTCAGTTATGCGGTCGATTGGAGCAACAGTGAGTTCGTATGACTCGATAGCTTGCGATGGCGGTATGTAAAAGCATATGATGTACACGGACTTTGAGCTATATTCAATGTTTATTGCGACATAGTCGAGGTTGGGAGAAGAAGAGATGGTGATAAGAGAAGATGTAAGTCCATTTTGGATGGCAAGCAGCACACCTCGGCAGGGGTTGTCAGGACCAGAATGATGGAGCTCGTCGTCCCGAAAAACTGTGAAGGAGGGGGGGGGGGGGGGGGGGGGGGCAGTTCCAGGCTATTGATACTGGGGGTGAGGTTACTTTCGGTCAGTGCGTATATATCAAAGGGAAAGGAGTGAGTATTTTGTAAGATCGAATGGGTTTTGGACCGTAGTCCTCAGACATTCTGTTAGTAAATGGTTAGGGGAAGAGTATTAGGAGACCCCGTAGAAAGTGAGTTGGGCAGCCGTTTAGGGCCGAAAAAACTTCCCTTTTGTGGATTCGCTGCGCAGGGGACCAGATGACACTTTCATGCAAATGTATTGTCGAAAACCCGAGAGGTCTTTTGTTACTTTTTGGGGGGGAATATTGAAGTTTTCATGGAATTTTATGTACAACTTATGAAGGCTAGGGAAATCGGTGGGGAGACCTCCCTGCTGAATGGAAATCTTAACACTCGTTTTCGTTTTGCCTTCGTAGCAGACTGCATCAGATTTGCCATGAAGGTAAACTAGATAGATGCGGACGTTATCGTAGGTCCGACTGTTTCGAAGCTTCGAGAGGGCATAGCGGCATTCAGATGACTTGAGGGATTGTTGTGTGATCTTGACGGGGGGCGGTAGGAGGTTTTCAAAACTGGTGGGGGGTGTGGGGTGGGGACGTGGAGGGGAAATCGGGCGAGGGGGTGAGATTCGATCTTGAGCACTGTTCGGGGGGCAGATGAGCTGTGCTTTCCTGGGGGGGGGGGGGCTAATGGTATGAGAGTGTGCGATCTTTGGAAATTGATGTATTTAGCACCTGTTTTTAGGTCAAAGAGCGGAAAGGGGCTGGTGTTAGGGACAGGATGTGATGTGCGGGGAGTGGTTAGGTCGGTGTTGTTCCCACCCACCACTCGGCTTTCAGTCTCCTTTTACGACAAATCGGCCTTGCTGTGGGTATATTCCAAGACACTGCTCACAAGGTGCTACATAGACTCAATCACTTTTTTTTGTTGTAAAAAACATTCCAAACAGCGTATAATAACACAAAAACATTAGTTTGTTTTTTAACTACACTTTTTAAGTCAATGTTTACTAGTATCACAGTTGAACAATAAATTTAGTAGTTTTATGACTTATAAATGAATTATTATGGCAAATTTAACAAGCCTCGGATATGGACCGGATACACGACGACGACCACGGAAACGAAAACGGCTAAACGATTTAAGGATTTTTTCATGGAACATACGCTCACTATACAGAGCTCGAGCTGCACAGCAACTAGCCGATGCCCTGTCCGAATATAAGGCTGACATAACAGCATTACAAGAAATAAGATGGACGGAGAGTGGTGTTATTCAGAGAAACGAGTATGGCATTTATTACAGCTGTCATGCAAAACACCATGTGCTCGGGGTAGGCTTTCTAGTCAGCCAAAAACTGAAGCCTGCTATCATCGTCTTTAATGCAATAAACGAAAGGCTATGCACTCTTCGCGTGCGATGCAATTTTAAGAACATAAGCCTCATAAACGTTCACGGACCTACAGAGGAGTCCCCTGACGACGAAAAAGAAGAATACTATGAGAACGTCGAACGGGCCCTCAATGCCTGCCCAAGATACGATGTGAAAATCGTTCTTGGGGATTTGAATGCGAAAATAGGTCGGGAGCCGGTTTTCAGGCACTACGCAGGTTCCCATAGTTTGCATGAGAACACTAATGACAATGGACTACGAGTCATCGAACTGGCAGCATCAAAAAACTTGGTCGTTGCGAGTACCAGGTTTCCACGTAAAGATATCCACAAAGCCACCTGGGTATCACCTGATGGAGCCACTCGCAACCAAATTGACCACGTGTTGATAGATCGCCGCCACTCTTCGAGCCTGATGACGGTACGAACGTACCGAGGTGCCAACGTCGACTCGGATCACTATCTTGTTGGTACAGTTTTCCGAGCGCGGATTGCCTTACGGAGACGTATTGCATCCACGGATCAGGTTCGAATCAACACGGCTGCCTTACGCAATGAGAACACCAGCAACACCTTTGGTCATGCGTTAAGACTCGCCCTCGAAGAGCTCGACGGAGGGAGAGTAAGTCCTGGGGCCAGAATGCCGGGCGTAGAAGAGAAATGGACACGCCTTAAGAATACTGTCATTAGTACTGCCAACTCCATCTTAGGCAGTAGTCGTAGAGATCGGAACGACTGGTTTCATGATGAGTGCAAACTAGCGACTGAACGTAAGAATGCTGCATACCGGGCAATGCAGCAGTCTCATAGGACGCGGGTACGCGAGGAGAAATACAAAGAGCTCAGAAAAACTGAAAAAAGACTTCACAGACAAAAGAAAAGTGCCTGGGAAAAAAATCTTGTCTGTGAAATAGAGAAAAGTAGAGAGCGAGGTCCGCACCAGGCGCGGAAGTTCTACCAAATAATCCGCAGTATGACGCGGTACACACCACGCTGCACTTACTGCAAGGATAAAGAGGGTAATCTGATCACCGATCCTGAAGGCATTCTGGAGCGATGGGAAGTGCACTTCAATGAATTGCTAAATGGTCAGATCACAGAAGAATTGGAGGCTCCACCAATGCAAGACCAGGACCAAATGCTGCCGCCACCAAGCATTGAGGAAACACTAAAAGCCATTAGACAGCTAAAATCAAATAAAGTCCCTGGAGCTGATGGCATACCAGCTGAGCTGATCAAACAAGGAGGGACAGCGTTACATCACGCAATTCACGAGATCGTGGTGCACGTATGGGAGCAAGAGGAGATGCCGGAAGATTGGCGTCGTGGTATAATTTGCCCCATACATAAGAAGGGAGATATCACACTGTGCAGCAACTATAGGGGTATAACATTGCTGAGTACCGCCTATAAGATACTCTCCACTATCCTACAAGACCGGATATCCCCATACGCTAAAGCCATCATTGGTCAATATCAGTGTGGCTTCATCCCAGGCAAATCAGCAATTGATCAGATATTCACCATTAGGCAGGCGATGGAAAAATGTCTGGAATTTAAGATTCCACTATATCATCTGTTTATAGACTTCAAGGCCGCATACGACAGCATAGCCAGGGTAGAACTATATAATGCCATGAGAGAATTCGGCATTCCAAATAAATTGATACGACTTTGTTGGTTGACCATGACCAACGTAACTAGTCAAGTAAAAATAGCGGGATTGCTGTCCAAACCAATAAACATCTATAATGGACTCCGACAAGGGGACGGTCTGGCCTGCCTCCTCTTCAACCTGGCGTTGGAGAAAGCAATCCGTGACTCTGGCGTTACAACTAGAGGGACTATTGTCACAAGTCCAGCCAGATACTTGCCTACGCAGATGACATCGACATCATCGGTAGAACCGAATCGGCGGTATAGGAATCCTTCACCCAGATCGAGCAGGCGGCAAAAAAACTGGGACTGCGCATTAATGAGGGAAAAACCAAGTACATGGTGGCAACTTCTGCGAAGAGAAGACCTAACGTTGGTCAAACTATCAGGGTAGTGGAACACGAATTTGAAGTAGTGCAATCCTTTAACTACCTTGGGTCAATAGTATCAGCCGATAACAATATGGAAGAAGAAATACGCGAACGGCTGATTAAATCCAACAAAGCCTACTATGGCCTATCAAGGCTCTTTAAATCCCGAAATTTATCCAGAACATCCAAGCTACTACTGTACAAGACCATGGTCTTACCAGTACTCATGTATGGATCCGAGACCTGGGTGCTTAATAAAAGGCACTCTGAACTCTTGGCCGCGTTCGAGAGAAAGGTCTTAAGGAGAATTGTTGGCCCCGTATGTGAGGGAGGACGATTCCGGAGACGCTACAACCACGAGTTGTACACAATCTACCTTGAAGCTCATATTGTAAGAAAAATCAAGCTCTGTAGACTCCGGTGGGCGGGACACCTAGCTCGAATGAGCGAAGAGGACCCTGCCCGGAAAGTCCTTTGTGGCAGGATGTATGGAAGGAGACAGCGCGGCAGACCTTGTCTGCGATGGAGGGATGGCGTAGACCAGGACGCCCAGAGCCTGGGAGTGCTAAACTGGATGACATCGGCTCGAAATCGGGACCGGTGGAGAGATTTGTTAAATAAGGCCAAGACCGGATCCCGGTTGTAGTGCCGATGATGATGATGATGACTTGGAATCAGTTCTTGTTGACTTCAACTCGAGCGACGTGAGCTCGGTTTTGTTTTCCATTCATTCCTGTTGGGTGATCAACTCCTAATGATTATTTAAGTTCGGTTAAGGTCTAACATGGGTAACGCCATCTACTGGAAACGCGAAAACATTTTAAGGGTCCCATTAATATTTATTCCTTTAAAATTTTATATATTCCTTTTAAATTAGAAAATAGTTTTCCGGGGTATTAGCTTTTCTTAGATTGTAGCCCCTTTTCTTATTGGACCACAAACCTAATGATCTACATTTATATAGCAGGTCATTGTTACTGCTTCAAATTACACTAAAATTCGCCTTGCACTCGCTTCGCAGCACACAGGC
The DNA here is from genome assembly GCA_963931805.1 of Microdon myrmicae. Classification (NCBI taxonomy): domain Eukaryota; kingdom Metazoa; phylum Arthropoda; class Insecta; order Diptera; family Syrphidae; genus Microdon; species Microdon myrmicae. The sequence goes on from OZ007502.1 coordinate 93,549,755, forward strand.
TGTCTTCAATTTTCACCGATTCACTTAACTTTCCACTGAGCGGCTTTAAAATTGAACAACACTCGCACCTGGGTTAAGCCGTAAATATATCTGAAAGTAGACTTCTACCAAATACTTTACGACCAATTTGCACAATCCTCATTGTTGCAATTCAAGCAGCATGTTATAATTTTAGATGTTGTTATGTGTAAAACCCCGTCGGCTGAATAATATCCTTGAAATAATGATTGTCCGTTAAATTGATGTTTAAGAAAACAACTACCAAATGTGTAGTCGTTACATATGAAAATAACTTTAAAAAGAGCATTCCATTGTCGAGTTTAGTTTATGGTTCCACATTTAGTTGTCAATAAAATTGAAAGTCGCAAGTCATTACTAGATAACGCAAATTAAACAATAACATTACATTTCAAAACTTGTATATCTTTATCAAAGATATGGAAACTGTCGCATCATTTAGCATGACGTATTCTGAGACGAAGATAAGATTTTTTACGCTATCATTAAATATAAAAACATAAAAGATCATCGGTAACGTGCGACTCACCATATTTAATTTAGTTAAGACTTTCGAACTCTACCAGTAATTCGGTTGTCTTTTAAGGTTCTCGAAGTAAATTACTTTCAAAAAACCGGTCGGTTATGAATCACGTATTTTGAAATTTCACAGCGCACGACGACGTTCTTTTCGCAAACCGCGGCTTCATATATCAACCCATAAACTACCGGTGTCGTCAATTGCACTAGCGAAGGTGGACGTCCGCGTAATCGAAATATCGATGTAACTCCACCTTCAGCCGATAATATTCTTATCTCTCAGACAGAAACACCCGCGACAAGTGGAACTTAACTGCTTTCATCACCAGAAATGAATAAAGCTTCTACTTATAGACACTTGAAGGGCCGTCAAGATATCCAAAAAATTCTTGACTGTAGGCGGGAAGGGTTAAGCTGAAACTTAGTAAAGACGGCTTTTAATATTATCCCCAATTATTTATAACTTAAGGTGTTAGTCCCTAAAAACCCATTTGACATTCATATCTTATCGTAACCAGAGAGAATTCGTCGATAACAGATACGACACCAAATATGCCACGTAATAGACTTTATCTTCAGTGCGCTAAAACTCTGCAAACGTTCATTATTAAGAATGAAATTTATTATACCGATCATTGTTAACATAACTACCTGATAATTTAACAACTAGCGAGAAAAATATGCAGATAACGGATTGAAAGTAATGACATGATGTTCTTTCTGGTTCTTGTATTGTATATACACTTACAGTCAAGTGTTAATTCAACTTAATTACCAGCAGTTAAGCATCGATTCTATTGATTCATCTATGTATGGCAGCGGTGCGGGCTGTATTCCGATGTCCAGTCACACGCCTTATCATCAGCGTCGCCTCTTTACATCACTTGAAACTTTTGACTCATTTCCGGTCTTTTTTTTTTACTTTTCCAACTTGTAACTTTTAGTTAAGCGTTAAGTGTATCATTTTCGATTTAAAAATTATAATCTCCCGGTCGGAAGAAAATTCAAACTCAGACTCATCGCCTGATGTGAATCAACCGGGGATTTACCTTATTCGATCTTATATTTTTACAATATCTGCTCGCCTGAGAAACCAATGAGAAGCAAAAAAATAGGGCAAAATCTCTAACCATACAGGAATATGATGTGAGATTTTGCCAACAGGGAATTTGTTGACATTGGTTACTGTATAGGTAGGCACATAACCTTGCCCGTAAAAAAAAATTATTATTGAAAATTTAACAAGCCTCAAGAATTGCTAAATAAGGCCAAGACCGGATCCCGGTTGTAGTGCCGATGAGGATGATGTATAGGTAGGATCGCCTGTTCGCCAGGAAAACGGTATTTTCCTGCTTGCGATGTCAACCGAAATATGTCAACATAGTAATATGAGGCTCCACGTCGAGCGTAATTGTAATATGAGCTGCACGTTTGGTGCCAATTGTAGGATGAATTGCCCCGAGTTAGGTGCTAGATGTAAAGATGGTGTTATCAAAGTAATTTGACGTTTGGGTGCCAACTGCAGATCGACCTCATGGGGTGATGCCAATTGCAATATGTTTGGTCCAAGGGTTTAGAGCCAAATAGAAACTGAGTATTAAGGTAGCTCAGAATTGGAAGACACTTATAGTTCCTGGAAGAAATGGAGAAAGAAGCCGGTCCTATCGAGTGTCTTCCTTTCAACGTGGGGGTTTATGTCACTTCGCAGTGAGGGCAAAAGGGCGTAGGTCGGGGATCATAGAGTCGAAGGGTTAGCCCCGGAACAAGTCCCTGGAGCGTCTAAGATCCTTTCCCAAAGTCAATCTGTAACACCCAAGTTAACCAGACCTGTCCTCGTAGCCAAACCTTAGAGTGGCACGTCGATTAACACCCGTGCTAGGCCGGCTAACTGCTTAGTGCAGCGCAGCAACGATAGCCGGGGTTGCTCTCCTAGGAAAACCTTAGAGCTACGAGTCGACCAACCCCAACCGCGAAGTACACAGGAAAGGGGAAAAAAGAAATGGGTGGGGGGATCCATGGAGTTCCATCGATTGGGCTCGCCCTCCTAGGAGCACCTTAGAGTGACGAGGCGCCGATCCCTATCGCAACGTAAGAGTGACTTGTGGCGGTTCCATTGAACGCCACTACTTACCTTCCCACCAATTATTCGAAAACTTCCAACCTAGAGCATCCAAAAACCCTATAAAACAAGTATTGTGGCAGTTCCATTGAACGCCACTACTTACCTTCCAACCTATAATGAAGAAATAGTTTCCTAGTGCACTAAAACCCTGGAATACATTCACTTACCTTTCCATTGTTTGCTCAAACCTTCGCCTAAAGTATCTAAACCTATAATTTTCGTTGATGCAAAATCCATCAGCACCAAACAGATATTTCCATAAGGGCGTGGTTTCATGAAACTCACCATTTCCTTAAAAGCAATTCAGTTGCACCACTAATCAACCGACATAGCTCGGCCACCGCGGTGCACATATCCCCCATCGAATTTACAGCACACAAGCAGGAGATACTCTTGCTTTACTTCCATGCTGCAACCATATCGGTCGCTTAACCGATCGACAAGAAATGGTTAACTCGCACCTGGCCGCAAAAGGGAATCAGTTCTCGTTACTGTAAATACACACACGAGGCTCTGCCCGCGCTCGACTGGTGACGGCATTTTGTAACATCAGGGGCATCGGTTTCACCAATACGAATGTAAACGCCGTCCACCAATATTTGCAAACAATGAAACCTGACATCCTTGCCCTAACTGAGACCCAGGTCGGTTCGTCAACTGATTCGACATATCTTCGTTGCTCAGGATACAACTTAAATTAGAGATTTCGTTTTAAGGGCAGAGTCTGCATCTTCGCGCGGTTCAATCTGGCTTGCCAGAGGATGGAGCCGTTGGGACCCAATAATATGGACATCATATGGTTGAGGGCCGTAATGAGGAATTCTGTTAAATTTCTTTGTTGTCTTTACCGCTCCCCGAATGACGATCGACCGCCGACATTTTTCGAACATCTTTCACATACCGTCGACTGGATACAGATCAACAACCCATCTTCTTTCGTTTTGTTTTCATTTATTTCTAGGCCCACTTCTTCTGCCGCTTGCATGATGATTTCACTGTTTTTACTTACAGTTTCTAGATTATCGCACAAAACGGCGATGTCATCCGCGTATGCGAGCACTTGTGTGACCCCGTTTAGGGATGATCCGGCCATGCCGTCATCTTGCACCTTTCTGATGACATACGTATTTCAAATGGTTCTGAGAGTTGGCTTTCTATTCTAACTCGCCACCCACCCTCGTTCATGCAGATTTGAATGAGGGAGGCATACTTTTTCGGGATTCCCAGCTCGACTACAATATGGTAGAGTCTTTCCCTTGCGACTGAGTCGCAGGCTTTTTTTAAGTCAACGAACAGTTGAACCGTCTCTCCGTATTTCCACTTCTTTTCCAGTAGTTGCCTTATTGTGAACATTTGGTGGCTCGTTGACCGGTTTCCACGGAATCCGCATTGGTAGTATCCCAATATGTCTTCTGCGCACGGTGTGATTCTCGCCAATATGACATTTGTTAGTATTTTGTATGTGGCTGGGAGCAATGATATTCCTGTAATTTTCGCAGTCAGATTTCACCTTTATTGAAAATTGGGACGACTATTGAGGTTTTCCATTCTTCCGGAATGATTTCCTTATCCCATATTGTTTTAATCAGTTGGAGGATCTTTCGAGCGGTCGCCTCTCCTCCATGCTTCACAAGCTCTGCAGTATGCAGTCGACTCCGGGAGCCTTGTTGTTTTTCAATCGGTTTATTGCGTCTACAACTTCGTTGAAAGAGGGCTCTGGGATCTGAGGCTCGGCTGTATGTACGTCTGGTACGTTTATTTGTGGTTGATGGGTGCGCACATTGAGTAGGTTTTCAAAGTACTGTTTCCATCTTGTCACGATATTGTTTTTTTCTGTCACCAGACAGCCGTTTGTGTCCCGGATTATTTTGGCTCTCCCTCGGTAACCACCTCTAATTGAATTTATGCCCGCATACATACCTCTGATATTCTTTGCTCTGGCATTTTCTAAGATTTTTTCGATCCGAGTCTTCTTCCATTCGCGTTTGAAGAGTCTCATCGTCTCTTTCTGAATTGTCGCGTATCTTTCTGCGTTGACTTCATCATATCTTTCTAAGTGGATCACTCTGAGGCGTTTACGTTCCTCGAACTTCGCCCCGCACCCATCGTCAAACCAAGGTTTGGACTTAATTGTTTTCTTAAATCCTAATACCTTTTGGGCTGTTTGTTTGATTGTGTCTCTGATCGATGTCCATTTAGTGCCCAGATTATTGGTTTCCTCTTCCTCACTACTCCCATTCACTAGGATGCTAAATCTATTCGTTAGTTCCTCTTGATATTCAGCCCTATTGCGAAGGTTTTTAAGTTTATCAATGTCGAACTTTTTGCTCGTCTCCCGTGATTGCCCTTGTGGGTTTGCTGCGAACCGACTTCTAATTTTGCCCATAACTAGAAGATGATGGGAGCCGCAATCTGCTCCTTTATATGATCATCATCATCATCATCATCAGCACTACAACCAGGATCCCGTATTGGCCTTATTTAGCAAGTCTCTCCACAGGTATCCAGTCCATATTCGAGACTTGGTAAATTGTCCATAATAATTTGTTTTTCCGGGAAGGTTATTAGTCTTGCGCCACTATATGATCTTACGTCAAAGATATTCGAGTGGTGTCATTTGTCTATAAGGAAGTGGTATATTTGGTTACGTGTTACGCCGTCGGGTGATATCCATGTGGCTTTATGGATTTGCTTGTGCTTGAACATCGTGCTTTTCACTACCAGATCTTTTGACGCTGCGAACGTGATAATTCGCATACCATTATCATTTGAAACGTCATGTAGGCTTTCTTTACCTATTGTTGGTTGGAAGATATCTTCCTTTCCAATTTTTGCTTTGAGGTCCCCGAGGAGGATTTTAACATCGAATGATGAGATCCCATCGAATACTTCCTCTAGGGTCTCGTAGAATGTGTCCTTCGTTTCTTCGTCGATAGATTATGTTGGGGCGTGTACGTTTATAAATACACAATTGTACCATGGGTTCTGTATTTTTAGCACCGACATTCGGTCATTAATAAATTTCTATTCTTTTACATGGGGCGTAATCTCCTTGCTTATGATGAAGCCAGTTCCGAGGTTATGTGTATCGGTACCTCCACCCGCCAGTGTAAACCCGTTGGTTTCGATTACTTGGTGTGGGAGTTGGACTTCCTGAAGCGCGACGATGTCCATTTTATATTGTTTCGCGTTTTCTACGACCGTCTGTATCGGGCCTGGTTTATATAACGTTCGAACATTCCACCTGCCGACGCGTATATCCCGCTTTTTCCGTTTTTCCCTATGTCTTCTTTTTGCCGAGTCGGTGTTTTCTTGATGATTTGTTCCCTTATGGTAGTGTCGGCTCATCAAACCTACGCCTACCGGATTTTTTATATATTGATTATTAATTTTTGTTCCCACAAGTCTTGGGGTTTCAAATAGTCCGCCATATCAGAGCCGCTCTTTGATATGGTAAGGTCTGCTTACTGCTCTGGTTCGACTCGGTGTCAGAGAGGCGCCGTTATAATACAGCCGGTATACCCCTGGCTGCAAACCATCCAATGGGCACGGAGACGCGTAACACCCTCGATTAGGGGTGGTAGATATTTGTGTGTTACTCCTCGCTAGCCTGTCTGACATGGGTGGCCCTACTGGATCCTGTGATCCTGTCCGCATGCCAGTTGTTATAGTTATTGATTGGCCATTGGAGCAATCCTGTCCTCAGGGCCAGTTGTTATAGTTCGCGGGAGGTCGCCATCCTTTCCATAGCACCAGTTGTTATGGTGTACCATCGGAGGAACCCTAGCCGCGGCAACCGTTGTTAGTTTATTTGGCAAGTTCGGAGCGCCAGTTATTATATTGTCGAGTGAGGCAAGTAGTTTTTATTGGGATTGTTGCGACACTTTTGTAGATCCAGTTGTTATAGGGTTATGAATGAGGATATTTAATAATTTAATGATACATTCTGTCCTGTGCGTTAGTGTTATTCGATCCTGTGGCAGTTGTTAGTTGCTGTATTGTTTATGCGGCAAGTTGCTGTATCTTTGAAATGTAGGTGCATATTTTAATGATACACTTGATTCAGGAATCGAATGAGGAGTACATGGTAAGTCAAAAGCCATTGGACATCTTCATTTTCTTTAATCGCGTCTGGCGCGAGTTTTGCTGAATACCCTTCGTTATTATGAACTCTGAGTTGTATGAAATGGAAAATGGTGCACAGATTTCTAAGTAAAAGATGAGGGCGTGGCGTTTTTAACAGATACACACACAATACACAAGCAAATAGTCAAGAACACCGAAAGAAAATCGAATAAGAAAAAGCATCAGAGCCGTATACCATAGCGCTAACATAGCAATTCCACATCAGTTGAGTGGACTTGAGTTTAGAAATCGAATTCATACGTGCGGCAGTGGCCTGATGTGTTAAGCATTGGTTCAATTTTTAGTGATTATAACTGTCATGCCGTCAACTCGAATCACACGTTCTTCACTATCATCGGAAACGCTATAAAGGGAGAGTAGGAAGAAAATCAAAAAGACCACTTGGTCTTAGGTACATAACTTCGACATCTATTAGAGGCTTTATTTTGGTCTCAAACTCAAATTACTAAACTTGTTAGCACTCTCTACGAAGTAAAGGTTGTTCACACTGTCGCATAATGAGCCTTGCAATGGACTGAAATGCAGAAAGGACAAAGTTAACTGGTTTAAGTTCATCTATAGAAAAATGAGCTTACCTATAAACTCTGAAACGGGATCATTGTCCCCTTCCCCTCGCATAGTTCCAGTGATTTCTTCATTCTCGACCATCGGCAGAAACAATTGAACGAATTCAGTGGAATAGGGATGTGTTATCGTTTCTAAAACTTCAGTTACAAAATACCTAATCAACGATATGTCTGTATCGCCTTTAGCGCAACACTGCTTTATATATTTAACAACAGGCACCACACATCCCCGAGTTAACAAGTTGACCATACGGTCAAGCAACATTTTCTTCATCTCAAGCTGCAAAATGAATAGAAGAATTACACTATCCCTGTTTCCGCAAAACCTACAACGACCTCACCTGTACTAAGATTTCCAATTCGTCTTGTTTCGATTCGAACAGTTGAATCAAGAGTCGAAGAATTTGATAGTGTAAAGTCGTATGAACAGCCGCTACTTCATCTAGGATAGCCAGATGTGTTGGGCAACTGTCCGTACTTAATTTGAAATACGATGGCTCAGTGACAGTATTTTCAATCCACCGTATTACACCGACACCAACGACTGGAAACCTGTGAGTGAAACAATGAAGGTCAGACCAAATTCGACTGTGATCAGGTGTAAACGATGAGCTTACTTAATACAGTTATATAAAGTCTGTAATTCTGCAATTAGCTCGGTGGATCCCTTGGTCACATTGCAGATAGAATGCACTTTTTCAATAGCCTGGATGGTAGATTTCAGCTCTTCTTTGTTGAGTATCCGATCGGTTTGAGGGCGTTTTTTTGCAGGAGTGTCAACCACACTTGAAGCGTATGCCAAGAGGTAGATATATTTAGGTTTATGCTCCGGATTGATCTTCACGCCGGCCTTAAATAGTGAGTCTACCAAGAGTTCAAGAAACTGAGGATTTCTAATAAGATCGATCGGAGGAGAATCCGGCGCTGTATAATTTCGATATAATACTGTTATGTCTGCTGGGTTAAGAGTATTTCTCGACAACATCGACGACAGCGCCTGACAAGCTTGTGGGTAGGCAGCAGCTCCATTTAAAGCCATCGTTATTGGAGTTACGTTTTGATTACTAAAAGCAAAGAAAATCCATCAACTGGCACTTGTCGATCTCACGAGAAGCTACTTACTTCATCAAAGCGTATTTTGTTATTTCCTGAGACAGTCGTTTCATATTAAAACCGCCCTTCGGCTCCTGTGACAGAACTTGAACCAGAACCTGACTGTAAACATACGTGTGCTGGCCATGGCACACCATTCGGGCGCACTCCTGAATGGCACTTTGTATATCTTCTGGATTATTCAGAAACTTTGAAATGGACGTTTTAAGCACCCGAGAGAATACCTCGATTTGCTGTGCGGCTGTGGAAATTGAAGTAATCTCACTTTGAAATCCTGCATCGGAAATTAGTTTGATAGTGAAATTTAACATAAGACAATCAGGATACTCTTCAGCTAGCCGATAAATTAACGAACGCCAGGTTGGATGATCTATCATTTCGGTGAGCCAGTCAGGAGTTTCACCTTCTTCAGTAAAAATAGTATCAGCTTTCTTTGGATCGAATGTCTTAAGGATCATGTCCTTCAGATGATTTTCTACCATTGCTTGTACATCTGTAACCTTCACACCAGCCAAAATTAACCACTCAGCAAGTAAATTAGCCATCTGGGCTACAGCTTTATAATTTTCCGAGAGCATCGTGATAACCTCTTCAGGACTACCACCCGATTGAAAGTACCTCTTGAGTTGAGTAAATATTCCGGGCTCCATTATATAATCCGGCGTAAGAAATTTCTCCAGACATTCTTGGATTGTTTCCTGTGGATTTTCCTCAGGCATCTCCTGCGTGAACTTTTATTAAAAACACAAGAGCGAAAAACTAGTTTTACAGTGGTTTTGTACAGTACCTCATCTTCGCCAGGTTTATTACGACCGCGCCAGCCTTCTTCATCATAATCTACCTCCATTATGTTGATTACTATTTTTCTACTTTAATTAACAACACAAAAAGAATTACAAGTAAAAAATATATTATCGAGGATGCTGTAAACAACAATATTAACAATGAATTTTACGTGACAACTCAAACGTCAACGCGTTTATTTACAAAAATAGTGAACATAATCTAACTACATGAACTGAGATGAAATGGATGAACTTGCTGAAAAATGAATTTTCAACGTTAATTCTGGATATTGGAATCTGCAAGTCAATTATTTAATTTAGGACATTCAATTACAATCCTGCGGGATTGTGGATTTGTGAAATACAAAGTATTTCTTCGTTTCCTTTAAAATCATTTTTATTTGATCTTTATGTGCTGCTTGTGGGGTCATGTTGAGGCCGAGCAAATGTGCTATCAGGCAACTTTACAAGGCGTGAAATGGCCAACAAGTAGTGTGACGGGAATGTTTGGAATACAAAAAGCTGCGTCCACCGAGATGGTAATGTAAACAACTGTCCTTGGTTTGATTCAGTTCGATTACGCCAGCGATCGGGTATTTCAATTACTTGGTATTGGTACCAACAAGGCAAATAAACGAACAAAACGGTTCGAGAAATTCACCTCTTTTATTTCAAAAGACTCCTAAATTAGTATTGATCGTTTAACTAGATATAGAAAATAAGTGTTGTAAAATTTATAAATCCTTTTGTCTCCTTCTGGTGGCGGTTGTACACGCGTTGGTGGTTGAGTGCAGACTGACTCATTGGGCATAACTGCCAATTCAAATAGGGACGCTATGACGCCATCGTTGTGACAATCGGCCAGTTGGTGCCAGCTGCTGCGTAACTGGTATACACAGCGAATGTACTAGATTTCTCCAGTACATTCCAGCACATTTAATTGCCAATCCGCAACATTCCGCCCGCCTTCGCCAATCATTGGCGAATCATCTTGTTCCAGGGGACGGTGGCTAGGGGCCGCCCGCCCCGAGGAGCGCTGGCGGCTGGAGGGTCGATGACGACCTAATGGTATTTTCCACCGCTGAAGTCCGCTAACCTTTGAGGTCAGGGAACCGGCCAATCGATCTGAGTCGGAGTCGTAAAGTCGCAACCCACGATCAATAACCACGTGCATGCGCATGTCAGGTGTTGGTGGAGTTTCCGGGCGCCGTAGAGGTGGCCGGAACATCATTGGCGGCGAAAGACTTGCTGGCGGGGAGATGACCGGTACACCAGTCCGAGGAGCATCGTTACCAGGTTTCGACGTCGAATCACTTTCCCCGTCACCGGTTTCACTCGATGTATCACTTTCTTCCTTTACTTTAGAGAGATCTGGTCGGCGATTCGCTCTTTTGGCTGGTTGTAGCGGTTCGTCATTTTCTGCATCGGTGTCCAGATCCGACATATTGACTAGGTTAGCCGGTGGGCCCAGTGGCACGCCAGGCGTTTCCACTTTCTTTGCTTTTTCCTCCGCTTCCTTGCGTTTGGGCCTTTCTTCCTGGTTGCGCCGGTTTACTTCCTCAATGGCTTGACGCAGAAGTTCCTCTTCGGTTTCTTGATGTTTGCATTCAGTCAGACGTCCTGCTTTGGCGAGTCTTCGGCGTTTGGCCAATGCAGCCTTTGTTGCTTTCCACTCAACTGTCATTGGTGCCGGCATTTCTTTTGTGTTCGCTTCCAGTTTCTCTAGAACTAAATATTTTCACTGAATTATCTTCACTGTTGTCGTGTTGTTCTTCAGGTGTTGTGCCGCGAGCTGGGCGGCGATGGATTAGATCCACAGGTTTCTGGATCCGATGTGTTTTGCCACGAACTGAGCGGCGATGGATTTGATCCACAGGTTGCTGAATCCGATGTGTTTTGCCACGAACTGGGCGGCGATGGATTAGATCCACAGGTTGCTGGATCCGGTGTTGATTCCTTTAGAGGACTTCACGCCGATGGACGGCCACAACGAGCAAATATCAATTCGTTTCGAAATAGTGGTGACAATTCTCGATTTAGTTTCTGTATGTACATCTGAAGGTGAACTATCTGTAGTGTATTGTTGAATGTCAGTTAATTCTTCTGTCTTCACAACATTTAGAGCGTTCTTCTCGTCTTTCAGCACTGGACGCACGTGGTTGTGGACCTGTCACAGGTATGTTGTGCCACGAACTGGGCGGCGATGGTGTAGATCCAAATCGGCACTGGATCCGTTTCGAAGGACCAGAAAATGTTGTGATAGGGGCGGCCGAGGGTGAGATCGCGTCCAGGAGAAAACGTTCCGAGGATGAAGTCAAACGATGGAGTCAGCGTCCAAAGGGATGAAGTCGAACGGTAGAATTAGCGCCCAAGAAAATGAAGTGAAACGATGGAATCACTGCCCGAAAAGACGAAGTCTTTTCTCCTTAAGATTAACTTTTATTTCTTTTGTATGTTGATCGGACGAGAAGCGTGGTGGGTGCAACCGTTAGGATGAAGGCTGCGTCCACCGATTGGTGATAATGATGATTCTCGCGAACCACTGTCCTGAGTGTGATGCAATTCAATTACGCCAGTGATTGTGTATTTCAATTCGGTTGGCCTTTGCACGAACAAGGCAGATGGAAGAACAAAACGACTCGAGGAATTTACCCTTTAAAGAGATTGAGTTAGTTTATTGAACATTTAATAAATATGTTAGCAACAACGACATTGATTAACTTCTTGTCCGTTTTACTCGTGATGACGATGCTTGCTCCGATGTAACGAGCCCGTTGAAGGTTGAGTGCAGACTGACTCATTGGGCATAACTGCCAATTCAAATAGGGACGCTATGACGTCATCGTTGTGACAATCGGCCAGTTGGTGCCAGCTGCTGCGTAACTGGTATACACAGCGAATGTACTAGATTTCTGCAGTAGATTCCAGCACATTTAACTGCCAATCCGCAACAAGTAGATTTGTTTAATATAATGCGTTGCGGACTGGGTTGTTCATTAAACATACGCGAAGGAATTGATGAGGTGTGTGCACAAAATGCTTATTAATTAAGATTTAATAAAAGAAGGTTACTCACTTCCATCTTCTATTAACTTTCATTTTCTTGTTCCGCTGTTACTGGGGGCCTTGAGTGCTTGAACCCCCAGTTAATTGATGTATTAATAAATTTATCATTATTTATATTAGTATAATTGATCGCACTAAAGCGTCTCTTGTTTTTTAATATCAACCGCATTAAACTTTCTATTGTTTTTTAATATCAACCGCACTAAATTATCTCTCTGCGCCGACTGACTGTTTTTTATTTTTATTTTTTCCTTTTTTCATACAATTTATTCGGCGCCTACTTTTTTATTTGTTTCTTACAGTAGTTTCTTTCGCTTACTTTTTATATGCTTCTTCAGTTATTGCTCAGGAGAGAGCTAGGGAGAGTGGGTTTGGGTATCTAACCGAGGTCAAGTTTTTATATTCTTCGTAAGCGACCAGAACTTTCTAGTACATATGGGTAAGTTTAGTACTTGTTACGGACCTACCTAGCGTCCAGGTCCACCCTAACATCCACAAATCCTCTTTGTAAGTTTCCCCTCTCTACCTCTAAAAGGAGAACAACTCACCAAGTAGCTAATTTGCATAAACTACTTTGTGCAAATTCTACTTGGTAGAGAAAAAAATTATAAAACGGCGTTGGCGCCAGATAAAAAATTAAACGTCAGCGGCAAATAAAAATATTTGACATTCGACGTAAAACTTCAAGAAGGAGACATTATCAATACAAGTCATAAAGTAAAAGTCAACAAGGACATTATATCAATATAATTCTTCATTATCAATATAAGTCATAAGCTGAACCGGGGAGCACGACGCTCAACGCCCCCTGCAACCAGTCGCCGAACAATCAAGCAACACAGCGACGGCTCAACGGTCTTTACTTACATGTAAATATATTCAAATTCTGATATATAAATATATTAACTACATTTAAATATTAAATTGTTGATAAATAACTAAATAATGCGTTGACTTGCCCTCGAAGAGCTCGGCGGGGGGGAGGGGGGGGGGGGGGGGGGGGGGGGGGGAGTATGAAATGGACTCACCTTAAGAACACGGTCATTATTACTGCCAACTCCATCTTAGGCAGTAGTCGTAGAGATCGGAGCGACTGGTTTGATGATGAGTGCAAACTAGCGACTGAACGTAATAGTGCTGCATACCGGGCAATGCAGCAGTCTCATAGGACGCGGGTGCGCGAGGAGAAATACAAAGAACTCAGAAAATCTGAAAAAAGGCTTCAAAGACAAAAGAAACGTGCCTGGAAAAAAAACCTTGTCTGTGAAATATAGAAAAGTAGAGAGCGAGGTCCGCACCAGGCGCGGAAGTTTTACCAAATAATCCGCAGTTTGACGCGGTACCCACCACGCTGCACTTATTGCAAGGATAAAGAGAGTAATCTGATCACCGGTCCGGGAGGCATTCTGGAGCGATGGGAAATGCAGTTCAAGGAATTACTAAATGGTCAGCTCACAGAAGAATTGGGGCTCCCACCAATGCAAGATCAAGACCGAATGTTGCCGCCACCAAGCACTGAGGAATCATTAAGAGCTATAAGACACCGCAAATCAAATAAAGCCCCGGAGCTGGTGGCACACCAGCTGAGCTGATCAAACAAGAAGGGACAGCCTTACATCACGCAATTCATGAGGTCGTGGTGCACGTATGCGACGAAGAGGAGATGTCAGAAGATTGGCGTCGTGGTATAATTTGGACCATACACACTGTGCAGCAACTATAGGGGTATAACATTGCTGAGTACCTCCTATAAGATACTCTCCACTATCCTACAAGATCGGATAGCCCCATACGCTAAAGTCATCATTGGTCAATATCAGTGTGGCTTCATCCCAGGCAAATCAGCAATTGATAGATATTCACCCTTAGGCGGGCGATGGGAAAGTGTCTGGAATTTAAGATTCCATTATATTGTAGCGAGCTTAGGGTTCGCTGGATTGATTATATTGAATAAATAAGAGCCGTTAAATCGATTTTTAATTTAATTAATATAACACTCAACGATTTTCTTTTCTCTTGCTTGCTTCGCTTTTTCTCTTCTTATCTGTCACCATCCGCTGCCTCGACGTCTTTTTTATCGTTTGTCACATTCTCATTCCGGTATTTCGTTTCTGTTCGTTCCATAATCTTGAATGTTCTAGTCTCCAGTTTTCCAGTACTTTATAGAATACTCCAGTACTTGTTTTGGACTTACCCGAATATTCCAGTACTGACTGTCATATGCGTTACAATATCATATATTTATAGACTTTAAGGCCACATACAACAGCATAGCCATGGTAGAACTATATAATGCCATGAGAGAGTTCGGCATTCCAAACAAATTGATACGGCTTTGCAGGTTGACCATGACCAACGTAACTAGTCAAGTAAAAATAGCGGGATTGCTGTCCTAACAAATAAACAAATATAATGGACCTTGACAAGGGGACGGTCTGATCTGCTCCTCTTCAACCTGGCGTTGGAGAAAACAATCCGTGACTCTGGAATTACTAATAGAGGGACAATTGTCGCTAGGTCCAGCCAGATGCTTGCCTACGCAGATGACATCGACACCATTGGTGGATCCGATTCGGCTGCACAGGACTCCTTCACACAGATCGAGCAAGCGCCACAAAAACTGGGACTGCACATTAATGAGGGAAAAACTAAGTACAAGGTGGCAACTTCGACGCTTCGACTTCGGAGACGCTATAATCATGAGTTTTACGCGATCTACTTTGAAGCTATTGTTGTAAGAAAAATCAAGCACGGTAGACTCCGGTGGGCAGGGCACCTAGCTTGAAGTGAAGAGGCGCCTATAGCGTTTGGGATGATATTGAAGAACGTGTGATTCGAACTGACGCTGTGACAGTTAGAATCACCAAAAATTGAACCAATGCGTAACACATCAGGCCACTGGCCGTGTATACGAATTCGATTTCTAAACTCAAGTACACTCAACTGATGTGGATTTGTTATGTTATCGCTATGGTATACGACTCTGATGCATTTTCTTATTTGATTTCGTTCCATGTTCTTCACTATTTGCTTGTTTATTGTGTGTGTATCTGTTAGAAACGCCACAAGCCTGCCCGAAAAGTCCTTTGTGGCAGGATGTATGGAAGAAGACAATGCGACAGACCATGTCTGCGATGGAGGGATGACGTAGACCAGGACGCCCAGAGCCTGGGAGTGCCAAACTCGATGACATCGGCGCGACATCGGGACCGGTGGAGAGATTTGTCAAATAAGGCCAAGACCGGATCCCGGTTGTAGTGCCGTTGATGATGATGATGATGAGGTGGGGTCCCAAGGCCCAGCCGCCCGGTGATACCACCCCATTAAGTTATAGGCTTCGTGAAATGGTTGGGATAAATTATAGCGTTTGGGATGATATTGAAGAACGTGTGATTCGAACTGGCGCTATGACAGTTAGAATCACCAAAAATTGAACCAATGTGCAACACATCAGGCTACTGGCCGTGCTTAGAATTCGATTTTTAAACGCAAGTATATTCCACTGATGTGAATTGTTATTTTATCGCTATGGTATACGGCTCTGATGCATTATCTTATTCGATTTTCGTTCGGTGTTCTTCACTATTTGCTTGTGTATTGTGTGTATCTGTTAGAGACGCCACAAAATCCTGAGCATCTTTCGGAACTTGGCTGATGGAGCCGGTCGAAAAATAGTATCTTCGGGCGCTGACTCAGGTTCGCTTTCCCTGGGAGAAGTGAAATAAATAAAAATAAATAAACAGGCGTCGAACATTGCCAGGTCCGTCCCTGGAAAACCGTGTTATCATTTTAAAGCCAAGAAATATTTGACGGCGAATATTGCTCTCATGTTTGGAGCTTTGCTCCTAAGCATACCATTGACTTACTTGAGAGTAATCAGGGACGAGCTGACGTCGGGACTGTAGTCCCAATCGCATCGAAGGCGCATACCGGACCTTCGTCTGTTTTACAGATATTATCACGGGGACCGTTCTTCGAAGATTCGTGGTATCGTTTCACGCAATTCGGCTTATTTGCGCTCCCCACAAGACAATCCGACGGATCGCACATATTCGCGGTTCATTTCCCGGCGACGCAACATCTCTGCATCAAAACTTGCTCGGTCACAGAGTGGGAAAGCTGTGGAATTTTCTCCCCGCGCGATTGTTTCCGAAGCCCTTCAAGAGGAACTGCAACAGTTATTTGGTGGAATCTCGGGGTACCGACTCGGCGCTTCTTCTGAGAGAAGTATAATGAGAAACTCATCTCGTCGTACCTACTGGATTCTACCACACAACCTATCATTCTTTACAGACCATGCTTCTTGTGATCTCTGGATATGCTCTCCTCCATTTCCTAGAATCACTGCCTAGCTCATATATTTAAACTCACGCATTCTGTGAGTAGGTGTGATGATGTGCCCTTTTATTTGTATATCAAAGTGTCAATTTCCTTCCCCTCCCATGTCATCACCTGGCATGTTTAGGTCAACTCATTGAGAAATTTCACCTCACTTAATTTTGTGGCTCAACGAAGCTTAATTTTTTAGCCTCTGGAAACAAGTCAAAAGACAGTGCAGTTTTCTGTATTCATCATCAGTAAACAAAAAATGAATAAAAAGAACAATATTCCTTTTCAAATTGCATTTTGTATTAAAATGTGAACATGCATTCATACTCACTAAACTAATGCTACGCATTAAGATCTTCCCCACTACAATAACTGCCCGTTAAAGTGAAGTCATTGTCGGTAGTTAAATTGGTATCATCTTCTACTGCCTCGTCAATAGTTGAGATGTTTGTTGAGCCATATTGTTCTGCATAATTTTTTGATCTAAATTTAGTTGACTTAATCTTAGATAGACTCCACCGCTTCTTCTTGCGCTCTGCACTAAATTCATTTGGTGGCTCAACGAAAAATTGGGCTTTCTTCAGACTCTTTCCAAGCTTATAACAATATATTTTAGGTTTCTTGCGGGGTGTCCAAGATTC
The DNA here is from genome assembly GCA_963931805.1 of Microdon myrmicae. Classification (NCBI taxonomy): domain Eukaryota; kingdom Metazoa; phylum Arthropoda; class Insecta; order Diptera; family Syrphidae; genus Microdon; species Microdon myrmicae. Next base: position 93,567,060 of record OZ007502.1, read on the forward strand.
TACTTCTCGTTTTGTTAAAATAAAATCGCCATCAACAGCAGCAAGACGCAATCGCATTTTTTCATCCATTTGCTCCTCCTCCTCGTCTATTTGTCGTCGTTTTATTACCGGCTTTACCTGTGGTCCGGGATTGTCGAATTCAAATTCTTCGAAAGATTTCAGGTAACTTTCAGAGTCGCTCAGCAGGCGAACTCGACTTGTCCGTTTCTTATTTTTATGTAACTTGGTAACAGGGATATCTGAAGTAAATTCCACTTCCTGTTCCACTAAAAAACTTAGTCTTTTCGCTAGAAGCTTCTGTACAGACTTCGATGGAACGAAATCAATACCGGCGTCTCCATCATCGTCTAAGTGCCTTTGCGATTTAGTTTCTGGAAAGATGTTTAAATGTGTTTATTGAATTCGTTGCTTTTGCGAGCAAAACGTTGGATCTTCCGATTCAACTAGCCCTATATTTGAATGAATAATAAATTCTCAAGAATTCGACGTCCTTTCGACAAAAGCTGCTTAATATCCATTATTAGAATGTCAGTAAAATTTGCTTTGACATTGTTTTACCTTGTAATCTCGTAGATTCCGCCGCAGGCGGGTTTTCCATATATAGGGAATTCGTCAATAATGTGGTATCAGTTGCTTCCAGTATTTGCTGCAAATTTTCATCCTCAGAATCACTTGAATCCACGGCATTACGAGCATCAACCTTATGTTGCATTTTCAAAATATGTTCATTGACTGCCAGCTTCGGAAGTGTCATTCTAAATGACAGTACTAATTGTCAGATACGATGCTGTCAGGCAACAATTTTGTCGAGTATGTCAAAACGTTTTCATGGAGTGACAGAAGCTTAAATATCAATTTAGTATTTTCAATCAATGACAGTATTTTTACTGATCCAAATACGTGTTATACATTTTCTTACAGTTATATTTATATGGTACGATCACTGTCACTTAGAGGGACGCATGTGATTGATACCATAGACTAAGCCGGATGATCCTTGAAATCTCATCTGATTTTTTTGAATTCCCGTTTGTTTTCTTTAGCATAATTGGCTACTTGCTTTAGAGCTTATGATTCTGTGGTATATGATTTTAAATTGCAGTAGATTTATAAACTTAGAGAAATGAAGGATTTTGCGTGGACACGTCAGTTAGTGGAAGAACTAATAGTAAATTATCGAAAACATGACAATTTATACAATGTTAAGGACGTAAACTACATGAACAAAACCCTGCGAGAAGATGCTATACATGATATTACGTTGCAATTACAAATTTTTGATAATAGAATAAGCAGTGAAATAGTAAAAAATAAAATTCATAACCTACGTACGCAATATGCGAGGGAGCTGAGGAAAGTCGAAAATCCAAACATGAACGCTACTGGCACGATTAACTTATATAAACCTAAACTTTGGTGCTACGAGCAGTTGTACTTTTTAAAAAGTTATTGTAGTTTTCGGAAGTCGCAATCAAACATTAGTCAGGTGGGTCATAACAATATTTAGATTTCATTACAAAAATAATATGGTTTTTAAGGAGGCATCTCTAGAAAGAGCACTAGATTCGCTATTGAAAGATGAAGACCGTTCTCCCAAAAGGGCGAAATCAGACAAAAATCAGGTGAATCACAATAACGTTCATATTTTACTGTAACAGTAAAGTGATTTTATAGGAAATGCCTTTCGAGAATGAGGTCAATTCGTTGGTGGAAGCTGCAGAAGATCGTCCCAAACCAACCAAATCAAAAATAAACGAGGTAGATTACAATAATATTCACATTCTCTAATAAGGTAAAAGTAACGTACTGATTTTAGGAAACATCTTTTGAAAATGAAATCGATTCGACATTGGACAACATACAACGTGATCCCAAGATCTCAAAGGTAAGTGCTAGCAAATTTTTCAAATACGTAGATTCCACTGTAGGGGTAGAAGTTCGGATGCCGACGTACGACAAGTATTCACTTTAATCCCCAACACCATCATCATCGGCACTACAACCGGGATCCGGTCTTGGCCTTATTTAACAAATCTCTCCACCGGTCCCGATTTCGAGCCGATGTCATCCAGTTTAGCACTCCCAGGCTCTGGGCGTCCTGGTCTACGCCATCCCTCCATCGCAGACAAGGTCTGCCGCGCTGTCTCCTTCCATACATCCTGCCACAAAGGACTTTCCGGGCAGGGTCCTCTTCGCTCATTCGAGCTAGGTGTCCCGCCCACCGGAGTCTACCGAGCTTGATTTTTCTTACAATATGAGCTTCAAGGTAGATTGCGTACAACTCATGGTTGTAGCGTCTCCGGAATCGTCCTCCCTCACATACGGGGCCAACGATTCTCCTTAAGACCTTTCTCTCGAACGCGGCCAAGAGTTCAGAGTGCCTTTTATTAAGCACCCAGGTCTCGGATCCATACATGAGTACTGGTAAGACCATGGTCTTGTACAGTAGTAGCTTGGATGTTCTGGATAAATTTCGGGATTTAAAGAGCCTTGATAGGCCATAGTAGGCTTTGTTGGATTTAATCAGCCGTTCGCGTGTTTCTTCTTCCATATTGTTATCGGCTGATACTATTGACCCAAGGTAGTTAAAGGATTGCACTACTTCAAATTCGTGCTCCACTACCCTTATAGTTTGACCAACGTTAGGTCTTCTCTTCGCAGAAGTTGCCACCATGTACTTGGTTTTTCCCTCATTAATGCGCAGTCCCAGTTTTTGTGCCGCCTGCTCGATCTGGGTGAAGGATTCCTGTACCGCCGATTCGGTTCTACCGATGATGTCGATGTCATCTGCGTAGGCAAGTATCTGGCTGGACTTGTGACAATAGTCCCTCTAGTTGTAACGCCAGAGTCACGGATTGCTTTCTCCAACGCCAGGTTGAAGAGGAGGCAGGTCAGACCGTCCCCTTGTCGGAGTCCATTATAGATGTTTATTGGTTTGGACAGCAATCCCGCTACTTTTACTTGACTAGTTACGTTGGTCATGGTCAACCTACAAAGTCGTATCAATTTATTTGGAATGCCGAATTCTCTCATGGCATTATATAGTTCTACCCTGGCTATGCTGTCGTAGGCGGCCTTGAAGTCTATAAACAGATGATATAGTGGAATCTTAAATTCCAGACATTTTTCCATCGCCTGCCTAAGGGTGAATATCTGACCAATTGCTGATTTGCCTGGGATGAAGCCACACTGATATTGACCAATGATGGCTTTAGCGTATGGGGATATCCGGTCTTGTAGGATAGTGGAGAGTATCTTATAGGCGGTACTCAGCAATGTTATACCCCTATAGTTGCTGCACAGTGTGATATCTCCCTTCTTATGTATGGGGCAAATTATACCACGACGCCAATCTTCCGGCATCTCCTCTTGCTCCCATACGTGCACCACGATCTCGTGAATTGCGTGATGTAACGCTGTCCCTACTTGTTTGATCAGCTCAGCTGGTTTGCCACCAGCTCCAGGGGCTTTATTTGATTTTAGCTGTCTAATGGCATTTAGTGTTTCCTCAATGCTTGGTGGCGGCAGCATTTGGTCCTGGTCTTGCATTGGTGGAGCCTCCAATTCTTCTTTGAGCTGACCATTTAGCAATTCATTAAAGTGCACTTCCCATCGCTCCATAATGCCTTCAAGATCGGTGATCAGATTACCCTCTTTATCCTTGCAGTAAGTGCAGCGTGGTGTGTACCGCGTCATACTGCGGATTATTTGGTAGAACTTCCGCGCCTGGTGCGGACCTCGCTCTCTACTTTTCTCTATTTCACAGACAAGATTTTTTTCCCAGGCACTTTTCTTTTGTCTGTGAAGTCTTTTTTCAGTTCTTCTGAGCTCTTTGTATTTCTTCTCGCGTACCCGCGTCCTATGAGACTGCTGCATTGCCCGGTATGCAGCATTCTTACGTTCAGTCGCTAGTTTGCACTCATCATCAAACCAGTCGTTCCGATCTCTACGACTACTGCCTAAGATGGAGTTGGCAGTACTAATGACAGTATTCTTAAGGCGTGTCCATTTCTCTGCTACGCCCGGCATTCTGGCCCCAGGACTTACTCTCCCTCCGTCGAGCTCTTCGAGGGCGAGTCTTAACGCATGACCAAAGGTGTTGCTGGTGTTCTCATTGCGTAAGGCAGCCGTGTTGATTCGAACCTGATCCGTGGATGCAATACGTCTCCGTAAGGCAATCCGCGCTCGGAAAACTGTACCAACAAGATAGTGATCCGAGTCGACGTTGGCACCTCGGTACGTTCGTACCGTCGTCAGGCTCGAGGAGTGGCGGCGATCTATCAGCACGTGGTCAATTTGGTTGCGAGTGGCTCCATCAGGTGATACCCATGTGGCTTTGTGGATATCTTTACGCGGAAACCTGGTACTCGCAACGACCAAGTTTTTCGATGCTGCCAATTCGATGACTCGTAGTCCATTGTCGTTAGTGTTCTCATGCAAACTATGGGAACCTGCGTAGTGCCTGAAAACCGGCTCCCGACATATCTTCGCATTCAAATCCCCAAGAACGATTTTCACATCGTATCTTGGGCAGGCATTGAGGGCCCGTTCGACGTTCTCATAGTATTCTTCTTTTTCGTCGTCAGGGGACTCCTCTGTAGGTCCGTGAACGTTTATGAGGCTTATGTTCTTAAATTTGCCTCGCACGCGAAGAGTGCATAGTCTTTCATTTATTGCATTAAAGCCGATGATGGCAGGCTTCAGTTTTTGGCTGACTAGAAAGCCTACCCCGAGCACATGGTGTTTTGCGTGACAGCTGTAATAAATGTCATACTCTTTTCTTTGAAAAACACCACTCCCCGTCCATCTTATTTCTTGTAATACTGTTATGTCAGCCTTATATTCGGACAGGGCATCGGCTAGTTGCTGTGCAGCTCGAGCTCTGTATAGTGAGCGTATGTTCCATGAAAAAATCCTTAAATCGTTTAGCCGTTTTCGTTTCCGTGGTCGTCGTCGTGTATCCGGTCCATATCCGAGGCTTGTTAAATTTGCCATAATAATTCATTTTTACGGGCCTGGTTATTATCCTTGCGCCAACCTTTCTCAGGATGTCGCTGCATGCATTGGTTCACTACTTGGCGGGTGTCAAAGTAGCTATCCAGGGGTGTCACGTGGAGACTGCATGTCAACTTGGATTGAACAGGGACAAGGATCGTCCTGGCCTTCGCCGGGTTGAAGGCAATCAGAGACTTTGCCCTGTATGTTCGCACCCATCCCCCCAATCCCCAACACTTACGCCATCAAAATTGTTCACCAGAGAAATTGTCTCCAAAAATCCGAGCACCAAAACAACAAGGAAAAATTAAACACACGGATATTGTTGGTTATTTTTTTATTGTACACAACGTTTTTTTGAGATGTTTCACCTTAGATGCTATTTTAACATTAAATTTGTATTAGATTTAAATGACACATGTGTGCAAAGAATTTTAAACGTAAAATGTATATATTAGAACTCGAACACACGGGTGTTAATTTATCGACTCGTCAAACTCGTATGGTGGATAAAAAGCGACATGAAGCGGCACACAGTGGGACGATCCATAGCAATAAATAAAAAAATCAACAGTTTTAGCGGTACTTTTTAGTGATTGGAAAGGCATCATAAATATATATACTTTATAAATCCAAAGAAATCATTTAGAATTGTGATTTGGTACAAACGTTACAGAGCGGTAAACTTTAACTAAGTAAATTTTTTTCGCAATCTTGAATTACAAGTGTTTTTTGATATAAATTAAATGTATTGTCAGTTTTAATTATACGTATAAATAAAAACTACATCATGATAAATAATAGTGATCAAGGTATGGAAAATCATATTTTAATATTGTGACGCATATGACAATCAGTACTGGAATCTTCGAGAAAGTCCGAAACAAAGTACTAGATTATTTTAGGAAGTACTGGAAAACTGGAATAGAACATTCAAGACTATGGAACGAACGGAAACGATACACCAAATCAGAATGAGGAAAAACGGTATAAATACGTCGCACGCGGATAGGGAGTCGAGTCATAAGTAAGGCAGTGAAGCAAGCGATACGTGAGGAAGCGAAAGTCTCGAGTAAGAAGTAGAAAGTGTTTACAACGAAATCATTATGTGTACGGTAAAAAGCAACGGTTGTATTACGGACTAATAAAGTGTTGTATCGATTTAACGGCTCTTATTTATATTAACATAATTAATCCAGCGAACCCTAAGCTCGCTACAATTGGTGTCAGAAGTGGGATTAATTATTGGTGAAATAAATAAGTCTGTGGAAGTGTATTGTGACGATGGCAGATCGACATTCGGAGAAGAGTTCGCAACCGTTGGACATTTCTGAGATGTTCAGGATTATGATGGCAAAATTGGACGCGCAAGCTATCGATATTAACTCAAAATTGGACGCGGGAGCTGCAAAATTGGATGCGTGGGCTGCAGACGTTAATTCAAAATTGGATGCGCGAGCTGTAAAATTAGAGGCGCGAGCTGCAGAGGTTAATGCAAAATTGGATGCCCAAAGGCAGTGTATGAAAGAATTCTGGGATGAGGATGAGGAGGAATTGGAGCCACATGAAATGAAGAAACTCAGGAAGAGCAAAGCTATGGCCGACAGCAGTGAGGAAGAGGAGGAAAATGACGATGATGTGTTACGTGAAGAACTGAAGGATTTCATCGATGATAACCCGATTGAAGAGGACGGCAGTGATGATGAAGATACTGATGCTTCAGGCCGTTCCCTGAAACGGATTTACAATGATGATGACGAGTTGGACGACCGACTGGAAGACGACGACTGTGACCTTATTGAAGAGAATCTTGGTTTGAAAGTCGAAGGCAGAAAGCGTTCCAAGCGTCGGATGAAGAAAGTGATGGGGAGGAACAGTATGTCGATGAAGGTTCAGCACGTGAGGCTATAGACGAACAGCTATTCGACGACGAAGACGATGTTGAACGCCGCTCTGAACGTAGTCACAGGGAAACTGAGGCGGCAAAACATTTCAATGATGACTTGGAAAGGGGTCACTTTACGGATTTGGACAATGAAATCCGTAAAACGGATATTCCTGAGCGAATGCAATTACGCGAAGTTCCGGTTACGCCTGTTTCAGAGGGACCCAACGAGCTACAAGATGAAGCTGAATGGATTTACAAACAGGCGTTTTGTAAATCAACTGTTTCCGAACAAGAGAGATCAACGGATGTTGGAGGTTGAGACCGCTATTGTAAGCCACCCCATACGGGGGAAAGATCAAGCAAGCCCTAGCTTGTAGGCGTAATCAACAGCTAGAAGAGCAGTTCATTGCGTTCTATAGAGAAGAACACGTGAAACCAGAGTTAACGTGCGACGATCTATGGAAAGTCTATTACTATGACGCACGCTGGTGTTTACTGTCAGCTCCAAAGAACAAACCGCTCCAGTTATTTGAAAAGATGCGGAACTACCAGTTGGATACGGTTATGAAATCGACAGATGCTCCAATACCAGATGATACGGGTGTAAGTAAAGATGAAGATCTAGACCGCTTACGTGATGTGCAAACTCCAGAAGAGCTTAAGGGGGTGCACATGCATTTTCTCTTATACTATTCGCATGAGATCCCTAAAATGCAAGAGGAATTCCGTCGTCAGGAAAAGGAAAAATGGCGGCAGGCTAGAGCTGACGCGAAAAGAAGAGCAGTAGAAAATTTGGAAGAAGGTCAAGAACTTCCACCGCCGAACGCCAAGATGAAAGTGGCGCATCGCGACCGGCTGGCGGCTTTTGTTGGCTCGGGGGACCAGTGAACTTAGTTCGGGACGAACTAATCTAGGCGGAGGGTAGTGTGACGCATATGACAATCAGTACTGGAATCTTCGAGAAAGTCCGAAACAAAGTACTAGATTATTTTACGAAGTACTGGAAAACTGGAATAGAACATTCAAGACTATGGAACGAACGGAAACGATACACCAAATCAGAATGAGGAAAAACGGTATAAATACGTCGCACGCGGATCGGGAGTAGAGTCATAAGTAAGGCAGTGAAGCAAGCGATACGTGCGGAAGCGAAAGTCTCGACTAAGAAGTAGAAAGTGTTTACAACGAAATCATTATGTGTACGGTAAAAAGCAACGGTTTTATTACGGACTAATAAAGTGTTGTATCGATTTAACGGCTCTTATTTATTTTAACATAATTAATCCAACGAACCCTAAGCTCGCTACAATATATAGAAAAATGTTTGTTTCATATTTTTATGTATTGTGACGTTTGCAGTGCAAGTCTAATTGGAAAATTTAAAATTTTGTGATTTTTGTGTTTAACTAAGATTTTTTAAAAAACATCAAAAAGCGTCTTTGAGATTTTTGATGTTTTGTGATGTTCTATGTGTCTATTGATCATATCCGTAACCGAAATTTTGCGCAAATTTGCGCTTCTGCAATTTTTTGACGTTTTTGTAGACTTAACTCCATCAATCAAAAACGGCGACCTTTTCCAAAGATGGATTGAGAGTGAGAAGCCAGTGAAGATAATTGCTGTTGCTGAAAAATTAAGTGAATTACTGGGTCTAGAAGGGTCAGATGAAAATATTGAACCTGAAATTTAAAGAGTTTCCAAGTATTTTTGTTTGACATTAAAGAGAAAATGGGAAATTTGCCAAAGAAAGCGAAATAAATTTATGCAAGTTAATGAAAGCTGGCTAAACCTTAATTTGACATTGCCAGCAAATATTTTAACTCATTGGAGAAATAAAAATAGTTTAAATACACCAGGCACGAGCAGAGGTAGACCGTCAAAAAGATTTGAGGAATGCAGTGAACGCACGAAAAAACGTCGGGTTCATGAATTAGCTACGCAGCACAGTTCAGAGGAACTAAGCTATGCTGCTAACATTTCAAATCGGTTTTCAAAGTCTCCTCAAAAATCGAATAAGACGTTAACTCTGCAACAAACGCTAGCATTGTATTTAGATTTGGATTTGCCTAAGAGAAAATACGCTCTTCTACGATCTGTTGTAAATGGCCTTCACAAAGACTGTTTTCCCAGCTACTATAAATTGGAAAAATATAAATCTGATCTATTACCCGAAATTGCTGTTGCGTCGGAAACAATTGCTGAAGTTAACCTCCAATCGCTTTTAAATAAATCACTTATTAATTACTTCGGATCCTCTCATTTCAAATAAAAGATTCAAAAGCTCATATATGCCTAAAATAGATCCACTTATTGAACATTATCTACTTCGAAATGGTGCAGAAAGTTTTACGCTACCAATAGACTTGGCCGATATAGGTGGAACATCATCATCGGAGAGCGATAGCCATTAATAATTAACATACATATGCACATATTTGTTATTTCAAATTAATTTATTATACCTATACATAATTCTTTTATATTCATGTTTTGAAGTTTATTAAACTATAAATTGTTAACATACTTAAATTTTTAAATAAAATTTGAAAAAACATGCGCAAGCTTAGAAAATAAATTTTGAGTTTAAAAATAAAGTTCGCTGCTCAACTCTTTTTTTTTTTAAGAAGCTGGTCAGGCCATTTTTGCAGGTTGATACCTTTTTTTTAGGTCGTTGCATAGATATCAAATGTAAAAAGAGATTAAATGCAAAATATTCATATTTTAGTTACTAAAACCAGAGATATTAATTTTGCCGTTTTTCCCATAGATTCGTCCCACTGTGCGGCAGCGTGACTGTCCGCTATGATGACTGTGTAACGACTACTCTAATTAGGGATGAAATTCTGTGTTCTGTTTTATTGCACACAGGACAACCAAAAGATATCACGCCTCCGCTCTCTCATTGTCACGCCCGTCGAAGTGGTGAACATAGGTAAATTGATAATCGACGAACGTGGGAGAATGAGAGAACAGAAACACGATGTACTGTGATCTCGGGGTGGATTTGGTTCTGTGTGCTGGTATCAAATGCTGTTTCTGAGAATGACCTACTGCCCTAGTGTTACGGCTGTGGTGATCTCAAAAAGCATTGAACCGTATGGAAACAGAATTATGGAGGAGAGGAAATGTAGACGGTGCTATTCACCTGCGAAAAGAGATCATTGATCCCAAGCGAATGGATGATCTGCGGAAAATCGATAAGACGCTACATCGGCTAGGGAAATAATACCGTGGAAAAAACGCTAAGGAATGCTGGTAATTACCCAAGGCATTGAATGATGATGCAACCGCGTCGTTTGATTCGACTTGGTTGTTGCTAACCAACATGAATGGAATTTCCGGTGGAAATCTCATGGTTAGAGGAATGGAGTTGCCGTATGGCAAAAAGATTAGCTAAACTCAATTATGCATTATCTGCATAGGATAATAAGTTTAGCTAAGCGTCCTTTGGGAAATATGGTATCTCAGCTGAATAGCATGAACGGTGGGATAGGGGTTGATGTGACGCGCTGTTAGCGGTCGAACTAAGGCGGAAATTGTGGTTGAAATTGTGGGTTGGCTCTCCATGTAATATAGAGAACCCCACACCACCGTCGGCAAGTTTTGATCTACTCTTCATTATCCTTGAGTATCTAAAGACTTCCTCTGACAGCAGCTGATTATTACTATATTACTATTTATTGGCCTGTAGGAACCCGGAAGTTCATGACCTCACCGACTCGACTCCGCCATCGTTCCCTGACCTGTGCACTCTCCTTCCACGCTTGACCAGTCGATCCGATCTCCTCAAGATCAAACCTAACATTGTCCTCCCATCTCCGTTGCGACCGTCCTGCCGGTCTCTTTTCCGTTGGTATACCGTCAAGAATTCTACGCACGGTCCTATCGTTGCCCATTGGCGCCACATGCCTTCGGGACCTGATTTCTCTCATTATTGTAGTGTTACGTGATAACTTCTCCCATCCCCAATGTCCCACCGAGCGGGGAGTGTGAATCTAGATAGAATTGGATTTGCAGATGAGTATGCAGCGAGTACACAATCCGCAGTTTGGAACACTTTCGTTGAGTTCCAACATTGCGAATGTGCGATTTTGCTTTCGTCAGGTTTCGAATTTCGAAGGAACAGGTGTGGCGCGTATCTCTTCGAAAGATAGGGGACTCGAGAGGTGGCCGTGAAAGAGGCAAGACGTTTTAGAAAAAGGAAGTCGGGTGAGTCTGGCCCAACTAGCAAAAGAAATAATAGAAAGAAGAAAATACAGAGACGCGTGAAGAATTGCTAAGCTTCAAACGAGGCGGGAGTTTTTAAATTGTTAAATCGTTGTAAATTGATATTGTGTTGAATTGCCAACAATTAAGTGCGTCCGTTAAGTAATATCGTTGTAACCGTGAAATGTTAAGACATTGTTTAATTCTACTGCATGCTGAAATAATAAAAAAGGAATAATTAGAAGGAATCCATGTGGAGTTTTTGTTGTGTTTTCTGTTCTGGATTGGAGTTTCTGTGGGCGAACTGGTGGACCAGTAGACGAATCCCAGGTAATCTGTAAATTCAGTAATGTTCATTTTCTTAGAAAGTATAACGGCCGGCCAGTAACGGCGGGTGACAGCGCCTATAGAACGGTTATTAACAGCAACCGTATGGAGAATGCCGTATTGCCGCAACCGATTCTGACACAGTGGCCACAACCCCAAAACAGTACAACACCACATTTGGCAGAAAAGATAACATTGGATAGGACAACAGTATACAAAAGTGCAACATGGCCATTTAATATCGCATCAGCCGTATGAGTTTGGCATTCCTAGTCGTTGCCTTTCCACAATGAACGATTTCCTTCCTGAACATAAGATTATAACCATCGGCTCACACTGAAGACTGCATATTTCAACGATTACATAGTAGCAATTAACTTGTAACAGTTTTCATATCGCATACATCTAAAACATTGAGTCAGAAGAAATTAAGCCAAAACAATCAAATAAGTCGCAACCATTTAATAACAATTAAAATAAGCTGGAAGAATTTAATAGCAATACATTAAACAGCAACCATTGGCGCAGTCGTTTTTGGTTGCAGTTGACTGTTTGCCACAAACTTCTTTGTTACAACCACTATCTGCAACAATCAGCAACAGTTTGCGCGGCCGCGACTATTTGTATGATACCCTATATAACAATTGGTAAACATCTATAATATTTGAGGGACTTCTATACCACTTCAACGCAAACATACACAACAAATAACGCCATCACAGAACGTGTCCATCCCTACCAAAGATATACAACAAATTATTGCGGAATCGATAATCATGTATTTTGTTTTGTCTTCATTAATTTCTAGGTCCACCTCTTCTGCCGCTTGCATGATGATTTCGGAGTTTTTACTTACAGCTTCTAGATTATCACCAAGAACGGCGATGTCATCCGCATATGCGAGCACTTGTGTGACCCCGTTCAGGGATGATCCGGCCATGTTGTCGTCTTGTACCTTTCTGATGACATACTCGAGCACAAGGTTAAAAAGACATGGTGAGAGGCCATCTCACAGTTTTAGTCCGTCCCGGATTCCAAATGGTTCTGAGAAGTGGTTTTCTATTCTAACTCGCCCTTTCTTTTCGTTCATGCAGATTTCAATGAGGGCGGCATATTTTTTCGGGATCCCCAGCTCAACCACAATATGGTAGAGTCTTTGCCTTGCGACTGAGTCGTAGGCTTTTTTGAACTCAATGAACAGTTGGTGAACCGTCTCGCCGTATTCCCACTTGTTTTCCAGCAATTGCCTTACTGTGAACATTTGGTCGCTAGTTGACCGGTTCCTACGGAATCCGCATTGGTAGTCGCCCAGTACTTCTTCTGCGTACGGTGTGATTCTCGCCAGTATGACGTTTGTTAGTATTTTGTATGTGGTTGAGAGCAATGATATTCCTCTGTAGTTTTCGCAGTCAGATCTGTCGCCTTTTTGGAAATGGGGACTACTATTGAGTTTTTCCATTTTTCCGGAGTGACTTCCTTATCCCATATTGTTTTATTCAGTTGGTGGATTTTTCGAGCGGTTGCCTCTCCTCCATGCTGCACAAGCTCTGTCGGTATCCACTCAACTCCGAGAGCCTTGTTGTTTTCCAATCGGTTAATTGTGTCTGCAACTTCGTTGAAAGAGGGATCTGAGGCTCGGCTATATGTACGTCTGGTTCGTTTATTTGTGGTTGATGGGTGCGCACATTGAGCAGGTTTTCAAAGTACTGCTTCCATCATGTCACGATATTGTTTTTTCTGTCACCAGACAGCCGTTTGTGTCTCGGATTATTTTGGCTCTCCCTCGGTAGCCATTTCTAATTGAATTTATGCCGGCATACATACCTCTGATATTCTTTACTCTGGTATTTTCTAGGATTGTTTCGAGCCGAGTTTTCTCCCCTTGGTGTTTTTTGCGTTTGAAAAGTCTGGTACGTTTATTTGTGGTTGATGGGTGCGCACATTGAGCAGGTGTTCAAAGTTCCGGTGACCAGACAGCCGTTTGCGTCTCGAATTATTTTGGCTCGCTCTCGGTAGCCATTTCTAATTGAATTTTTGCTCTGATGTTCTTTGCTCGGGCATTTGCTAGGATCTTATTCATCCGAGTCTTCCCCCATTCGCGTTTTTTTGCGTTCGAAAAGTCTCATTGTCTCTTTCCGAATCGTCGCGTATCTTTCTGCGTTGACTTCATCATATCTTTCTAAGTAGATCCCTCTGAGGCGTTTACATTTTTTCGACCTTCGCCCGGCATTCATCGTCAAACCAAGATTTGGACTTAATTGTTTTCTTAGATCCTAATACCTTTTGGGCTGTTTGTTTGATTGTGTCTCTGATTGATGTCCATTTAGTGTCCACACTATTGGCAGCTTCTGCTAAACTTTATTCCTAAATGTGTGTATCAGAAGATATTGCCCTCAATTAAAAATATATTTAAAGGACAGCATACGAAACTTAACATCTTACTTATGCAGGATTTGTAATGAAAAAATAACTTTACACGTTTGTCCATTGATACGAAGAGTAGACCCACTGCTTTAAAGCATACATAATGCTGGTTGGGCGCACGGCGCCTTATGGTCGCCAAGCGGAAGTCGCTTGCAAAAATTCCTTTACATTATTGTGTAATGTACGTATTTAAAAATATTGAATTTTATTTTGGGGAGACAGCCAATTGGCCGGCTATCGTTGAAAAATTACACAGGCCGCACTAGAAAAAAAAAGCGGACGTCACGTCGGATTTATAAAATAAGATACCGTGCACGCAATCCATAATTGTTTTTTCGATGCGATTTCACGCACGATTGGATCTAGCTGTGATGAAAATCTTCATCGACCTCCTCCTATGCATCCAAACCCGCTTGCAATAACTCAAACTCTGTTTGTATCACGTTTGCCTTCGCCTCGGCAATTTCGACCTCTGGCCTGGGGGCCGTAATTGCTGCTTCGATTTCTGTTCACTTCTTCTTGCCGATCGGTCTGACCGTGAATCCATTTTTCATGATGCTTCTCATCACTTGGGAGCGTAAGTTAAGGTATTGGATGTTTATCCGCACTGAAACATCCCCAAAAATGAAAACAAGTTTAAAAATGTCTCCTTTTCTTCTTAAGCTGTTCTTCGCTCTTTATTCAGTTTCTATCCCATACAGTTAAAGTACAAATAAGGATCGGTATACACACCTCGTTAGATTACTAGAGTTCTAATTAATTCACTTTGTACAATCAACCTCCCATGAGGCAACTATATATATATATGTCCACCTGCTCTCCGATTGCTCTATACGGATGCGAAACATGGGCTCTCACAAAACGGGAAGAAAACAAATTCCGCGTATTCGAGATCAAAGTTTAAAGGAGTATCTTTGGCGGTAAATATGACGAAGAGGCAGGGCAATGGGGGCAACTCCACGACCACAGAACAGCTATACTGCAAACCTACAATAGTGAGACTAAACTTAAGATGGGCCCGACATGTGACAAGAATGGGCAACGATAGGACCGTGCGTAGAATTCTGGACGGTAGACCAACGGGAAAGAGACCGGCAGGATGGCCGCGACGGCGATGGGAGGACAATGTTAGGTTTTACCTTGAGGAGATCGAATCGGATGGTCAAGCGTGAAAGGAGAGTGCACAGGACAGGGAACGATGGCGGAGGCGAGTCGGTGAGGTCATTTTTTTTTTTTATTAGACTTCTCTCGGGAGAGGCGAACCTATAGCGCCGAGTGGGCGCCCCGAGATGCCATCAAATAACTGTTGCAGTTCTTTTTGAACAGTTGAAGGCTGTAACGCTCCGGGAACACTCGCGTGGGAAGGGAGTTTCACAGCTTCCCCGCTCTGTAACGGAACGAGTTCTGATTCAGGGATGTTCGCGCCGTCGGGATATGAACCACAAACGGGTGCGATCCGTCGGATTGTCTTGTGGAACGCATATAAACCGAATTGCGTGGAACAATACCAAGAATCTCCGAAGAACAGCACCCGTGATGATCTTCCGGGTTTCTACAGGCTGATAAATAGTAAACAAAATAGTGGAGAATGAAAGGTTATTCCCAGATGGGGGAGAGACCGTTAGGTTTCCACATCACTCTTCTACTAATATTCGGTTGTATTGTAGCGAGCTTAGGGTTCGCTGGATTAATTATTTTGAATAAATAAAAGCAGTTAAATCGATTTTGAATTAATATAACACTTTATTAGTCCGTTAATCACAACCGCTACTTTTACCGAACACAACGATTTCTTGACTTATCGCTTTTGTACTTATCGCGTATTTTACTTCTTACTTATCGCTTGCTTCTCACTCGAGACTTACTACTTTCTACTTGTCCCCATGAGTTGTGTGCGACGTATTTATACCAGTTCCCCACATTCTGATTCGGTATTTCGTTTCCGTCCGTTCCATAATCTTGAATGTTCTATTATCCATAGTCTCCAGTTTTCCAGTACTTTGTTTTGGACTTTCCCGAATATTCCAGTACTGACTGTCATATGCGTCACAGTATTTTTAATCTGAGTGGAGAATGAAAGGTTATTCTCAGATGTTTTAAAGTTTTTGGAAGGTTCTATCTGGGTGTTATTTAGTTTGACACGGCGCAAGGCTAATAACCTTGCCCGGAAAAACAAATTATTATGGACAATTTAACTAGTCTAGAATAACGACCGGATACCGGTGGAGAGACTTGCTAAATAAGGCTAAGCCCGCTCCCGGTTGTAGTGCCGATGATGATTTAGTTTGAGTCTAATTTTGTTGTGGGTGCGCCTGGTGTTGTTTGTGTCGTGCTCATTTTTACCCTTAAACACTATAAGTTGGGTTTTATCAGGATTTAGGCAAATATTCCATTTATTGAAGTATTGGGAGGAGGTTATTAATGTAGTTTCTCGCCTCCTTTACAAACTGGCTGCTACAGTAGACTATAGTGTCATCAGCGTAATTCAACATAACGGTATTGGGTGATTGAGTATTTGGTGTGGGTATTTAATCCAAATATGTTGTGCAGCTTGTAAAGCAGTCCTGAGATCCAAACACAGTCGAATGCTTTAGATATGGCGAGAGAGATACAGACCGTCGGGCTTTGGTTTTGAAGATTGGTTGTGACATCGTGAGTTAATTTTAACAGAGCATGACAGGTGGAGAGGTGTGAGCGAAATCCAAACTGGGAATTTGGGATAAGAGCAGAATTCGATATATCTTGTATTCCGGTATCTTGCTTAATGTGTTTAATAACAATATCGGCCGGTAATTGCTGGGGTTGTTGGAAGGGCTGGAGTTATTGATAGGGACTATAACGGTTGTTTTCTAGTTGTCTGGGAAATGTGATGCGTTAATTATGTGGTTGAGAAGAACGAGAATAGGGACTAGATTTGACGGGAGAAGTCTTTTTTAAAGGAGGTTTGATATTCCATCTAAGCCTGTTGACTTTTTGTTGTTGCGTGATGTTATAGATTCTGATAATTCTCCTGCTGTTAGGAATGACACATTATCCAGTAGATGTGACGCTTTGTTTGTTTCGTTGAATTCCGCAATGAAAGGGGTGAAGGATGGGATCCTTGTGCGTGAGATGTAGTCATTTACGGTAGCTTTAAAATTGACGACTGAGAAGGAGTCGTTTTGTTGGTGGGTTTTATAAAAGTGATTAGCTAGACAGTTTGCTATGTCAATATCTGATTGGACTGGGTGATTGTTAGTAGGGTTGCTAATATAATCGAATTGGGGATTGTATTTTCGACCCGTTAGTCGGTTAATGTTTTTGAATAAATCACGATTGGGTTTTATATTGTTGAGTATAGACGTGTAAGCCTAGTCAGCAAATTGTTTTAGTTGTCCATTTATCAGAGTACTCAAGAGGTGGATTTGATTTTTAATAAAAGGGGAGTAACTGTTATGTAGTTTTCGTCTAAGTTGTTTTTTTTTACACATAACAGTTTTGTAAGGATGTTGGGTAAAGGTTTTCCTAAGTGATTATGAGCGATGGTCGTAGGTGTGTGGCTGAAGAATGCAGTTTTTGGTATTTGCTCTATTCTTAAGGCTGCTTGATCAATTTCAGCAGGGAGTATGTTTGAAGACTCTTGCAAAGGCAAGAATACCCCTATTGGCTCGTTTCCAGTTTGCCCTGGAGAAATTCGGAATCGGATTGAAAGAGTAGCGTGGTTCGAGGGCAGGGATTTGGTCATTGGTGTGGACGGACACATGATCTGATGGGAGTTAGAAGGATACTGTAGGGGGATTAACTGAGTAGATGTCTGCGGATTTTAGGAAAAGAATCTATTTTTGATTTAATTGAATTGGAGATACGTGTTGGCTGTAATGGATACGTAAATATATGGATAGAGTGGAAGGAGTACTAGAAGTTGGCAACCGTATTTATTGTACTTAGTGTTGTTGAATGAAGTATGCCGAGCATTCCAGTCTCCTCCTATTATGAAAGGTGCAGGTAGAGACTGTTGGATTATTTCAGTGATGTCGGAACTAGGGAAGTTCGGTTCCCGATAAGGGTGAATGTACACGGACGACAATACAAGCACTGTGTTGCTTCCATGTACCCAATATTATTTATGTTGGTGAACCTGTGGGGGTTTAAGTTTGGGTGCCGGCGCACGACACGGGCTTCACTCTCACCCAACGACAGAAATCCGAGGAGCGGCGAATAGTTGCGGGCAATGGCAAGCCAGGGAAGCGTCACCACTGGGCCGGTTTAGATTGTTTGCAATTATCCCAAAAGTTCGATTGACTGGGCCATACGTTGAAGTTATTCACTGGCGGCCATCCACTGGAGGACCGCACTTCGGGCACGTTGCGAGCACTTGAAAACCTGATGCAAAACCGTTATCCGCAAGGAGGAAGCACCACAAATGAAACACCCGGGGTTCATTGAACTCAGTATTTTATTTCTTCGATTTCTCAAGTATTTGGTTACAATATCAGTTCTCTACCCACATATTCCTGTACATATATACAATTGTCCTAGGTACACGCAATAGCTGTCCGAAATATCACTTGTGCGAAATTGCACGTCACACACTGGCGACCAACTCCCGAAATACCACGGCGGCATCGACCGAGTGAACCGAATGGAAATATCGGAAACCGAACAAGGCGCCTGTAGGCGGGGGGTGTGGCACTGGTGGCGGATGGATCTCGACTGACTCTGTTGTGGACGCAACGGTGGATGAATCGCGACTTGAAGGTATGTATGCACCTCGGCGGTTGGATATCGACTGACTGTTGTGGACGCAACGGGGGATGGATCGCGACTTGAAGGTATGTGTGCACCTCGGCGGTTGGATATCGACTGACTTATAAATGGAAAGAATCCATTCATCGCGTCGTGTGGTTGCGTCATAGCAAAACTAGGCTCGCTGCCACTTACGAGGAATTTCGAGTAGAATTGCTATGCTTGCATAGGAATTCAGTTCCAGCGAATCCTCGCCGTACAAGCTGAATTGGATTTGTTGGTTGTGTATACCAGGAAATTGGAATTGGTTGGGTGCAAGCAAGGAATATCGTTTAGATAAGATATTAACAGAAGTAATTTCGGGGAAATGTATGCGGCTCGGTATAGTTGGTGGTGATGGTTAATGTTCCGTTATGGATTTGAATCCTCCTCGATAGTATAGTGGTTAGTATATCCGCCTGACACCCGGGAGACCGGGGTTCGATTCCCCGCCGGGGAGCCCCTGGCGCAAGACTAATGACCTTGCCCAGACAAAATAAATCATTATGGAAAATTTAACAAGCCTCAGGACTTGCTAAATAAGGCCAAGACCGGTTCCCGGTTGTAGTGCCGATGATGATGATGATGGATTTGAATATGCGTTTTATTATGACATATGAATTTTGCGGAAATTAAGATAACTTGTTCGGAATATGAATTAAGTAGAGAATTGACCGAAGGAATTTTGGGAAAATTATATGTGGGGTGATGTAATTGGGGGAGATGATTTAGAATATATTCTATTGAATTGTATTCTGTTGAGAGTTTTGGGAATGCCTTTCCTTGCAGATTGGGAGATGGGGTGGGTGCGCTTGCAGATTGGGATTCGTGTTTGCATGTTTACAGGTTAGGGTAGAGTGACGCGCTATTAGCGGTCAAGATTGGTTGGCATTGTGGGTTGGTTCTCTGTGGTGATATAGAGAACCCCCACAAGCCTAATTTCGGAAAATTTGAATTTCTTGTGTATTAGAATTCTAGTACCTCTACGAGGTCCAGTGGTTCGTGGATTAGAAACAAGTGTATAATTACGAATAGATACTAGGGAGTCTTTAGGCTCCTCGATAGTATAGTGGTTAGTATACCCGCTTGTCATGTGGGAGACCGGGGTTCGATTCCCCGTCGGGGAGCTTCTGGCGCAAGACTAATGACCTTGCCTGGAAAAAACAAATCATTATGGGAAATTTAACAAGCCTCAGAACTTGCTGGTTGTAGTGCCAATGATGATGATGATGGTGACTAGGGAGTTTGGTTTCATCCACGTTTCCGAGAGGAGGAGGATATCTGGAGAAAACTTGTCAACGAATAACGGGAGATGATGTCTGCGAATATTGGAGTATGTAGACTCTGCATTGAGGGAAATTATGGTTAAATTAGCCATTAAGGGAAAGGATATGTGAAGTTATAAGAGATAAAATCTGACCTTTTTTTTCTATTTCTGAGCTGTGCTTCAGCGTCGGCAGCATCTTCTGTGAGCTACTTATATATCCTGTGATGTCCAGATTAATATCGTTACAGTTGAATTGGTGATTTTTTTGTCATGTTATGGGAATCCTTGACAACCTTAGCGTGTGACATTCCTAGACTTGTAGGATATGTTGATTGAAATGATGTTGTTTTTGTTGGTGAAGGTTTGCTCGTTGCCATGGGTGTTGTTCGCCTTTGGAGAAACCTTAGCTTATGAGGACGTTGCGAGACATTAGCAGGGCGGTGTCCTCCGCAGATACAGGATGTCACTGTGATTTTCTTAGTTGCAATGGATCCATCGGGGTTTGTTGTTTGCATTGTTCCTGGTTCCATCCCAGGCGGGCTGACCTCGCATTCTCCAGGTTGATGTTGCTGTGCACACTTTACGCATCGTATGCTTAGACGGCATGCGGCCACTAAGTGTCCTGAGCCGTGGCATCTTTGCAATGAAGGACGTTTTGTTTATGTGGTTCCTCAATCCCAATTTTATGTATAAATAGGTATTTTATTTCTTTGAGCCGGTTGATATCAGTTGGAGGAATTTGTATAACTCGTAGATGCAGAGTCTTGTAAGTCCACATGTATGGCGTTTGGAGGTAATGTAGCCTGTTTATTTTCTCGTTCCGGACAGATCCTGAATATTTCTGCTGCAAGCTCTCCATTTTACACTGGATCAATATGTCTTATGATGAAAGTCGCTGGTTTCAACTGTGCGTGTTGAAAAGTGAAGAATTCAAGTTTATGTTGCGAACGTTTTTCTACCGCCTTGTTGTGATCCATTAATGGGGTTGTTATGATGGAAGTCGAAGCTACTTTTGTGTTTGTGGTGAAATTGTGGTGGCCTAAGGTACATTCGAGTATCCTAATTAGCTCCTTGATGTTTGTTATATTTTTAATCTAGATGGGTCTTATATTTTTGGCGTGTGTGTTAGGCATTTGATTCCCGTCTGTCTTCTTTTGTTTGGAAGATGGTGTTTAGAGGGCAATGATTGTTGCTTTGGAGATGATGGGGCTAGACCTGGGCGGGCGTTTCTTCCATGCAGAGGTCATCTCTGTCTTTAGTGGGTGCTTGTAGGGAGTGAATTTCCTCCTGGAGTTGTTTCATCCGTATTCTAAGTGTATTGATGTATTCCATGGCTTCCAGATACCTTTTTTGGTAGTCAATAGCTTGTGTTTCCATGTTTGACGGTTTCTTTTTTGCGTTAAGTAAAATATCTGCGGCTTTTCCTTTGGGCTCTATGATGAATTCTTGGTCATCACTGGGGCCGTCGCCCAGCTTTCGTTATTGTTGGTTTTCACTGTTTTATTAGACATTTTTATTAAAATAATAAAAGTATTTTGTCACGTGCACTTCACACACTCTTAATGACACCTGCGTTTCACACATTTTCACAAACAGCTGTTTCACTTATGCTATAGGCGAACGTCTGTTCGCTCTGAAATACTCGATAAGAATGATTACTTCACGCATTAATCCTACCACGTAGAAAATTGTAATGTTACAAATCTTGCAGCTCCACGGGCTGACGTAAAGCAGTTCAAAGCGCTATCATCGTAACAGCATATGTTCTGACCGCGAATACCACATCACTTGTCTAAGTTTGCGTATATAAAAAGATAAAAAAAGTATTAGAACATTAAAATATATTAAATTAGTTTTAAATTCTGTTTATTATTATTACATTTTTATTCGTTTTCAGAAAAATTATTCAATAAAAATCCTCAAGGAGAAACTCCAACAATCCATGCATTTGATAAAATCCAGAGCAGAGGAAAAGTACGACTGGCTAGGAACACAAGTCGTATTTGAAATCAATCAAATAAAAACAGAAGAAATTCAGCAAGAAGCTGCTTGGATGATTCAGTCCACTCTTAAGACTTGTATTAAAAAGGATAGATTGTTTCGGGCGTCAATGGCTAAGCTGAAACCGCAGTTAGAGTTCATCGAAATAAAACCACCCCCGGCATCGTCGGACACCGTTATTAGAGGTGATGATATTCTATAATTATCGACGTAAGGATTAATAAATGACGCATTAATTAGTTTAAATTTAATTATTGACAATTTTTTTAAATACAAATACATTTAAACGATACGGTTTATATCGGATTGACAGGAAACGAATGTAAACGTAATGCTGTTATATGTGTCGTAAGTACTCATCCGAATGTTTGTACTTTGATACTTGTATGGTGGCATACTGATTAGACCTTGAATATTTGATCAGACCCATTTACAATATAGAAGGTTTTTTACTGTAATATTGTGTTATATTTTTACTCATATAGAACGTATACACTGACGAGTTTTTACTTTTAAAAATTAAGACACACTACAAAGATTACGAAAAAGAGGTACCGATCTTTGTTAAAAACAACCTTGCTTACCTGAGCTGAACTGAAGAGAAGTGGAGTGTGTAGTGACGATGTGAGATGAACCTGTGGGGAAGGAAGTATTGTACCAAATACGGGCACTAAGTTCTACTTCCTCCTCACTAATCATCACAAAGTTCCAACACGTATGTCCACCAGAAAAACTGCTATCTTCACTAAATCGGATGCACACAGTTGTTCACAAACGAGAAGGATAAGTACTCCCAGGAACAGCAGCTCGGAAATCAAACACACTAATTCTTTATTTATTTTTACCATTGTTTTTTATTTTTATTTTATTTTACTATTACTAATGTTTTTTATTTCACAACGGATGTACTAAGATACAACACAGTGTACTCTACTTGACAACAAAATAACAGATGACACAAGAAAGAATTACTTAATTAATCACGCGCTAGGAAAAAAACTTTTAAATTAGAGGCGCGCGCTTACTCCACTCGACTTAGAATCGCGTCCCCGTGCGCACCGGGGAGCGGGAGACAGAACGACCGTGGTGGTCGACGGGTGTAAAAAGGCTTAGCAATATTAAATCGCTATCAATAGAAATTCGGCCAGTGAAACCGGCTCTCTCAAATTAAGGTACACATGTATGTGTGAGCATTGGTTCATTCGTGGGACGCACCCATGAGAACGAATCTAAAACAAAGAAAGGGCATAATGTGTATCCATACGATGTGAGTTCGGCTAAGCAAACAAGCCGAGTTTCATTGGATGCTAATTGGGTCTTTGTTTGCTCATGCCTCGAGGACATGAGGAACCGATCCAGGGAAATTAAAAGACAAAGGGACCGTATAGATCGTTGTCTAGGATGTCCATCGCGGCTAAATAAATAGACGACGATGCATCGAAGAAATGGTGTTAAGAGAAAAGATGGGACGAGGGCATCATAAAAGTCTTAGCTGAGTGATGCCCTTGTGTAAATAGCCGAATAGCCATTAGAAGGAGGTGCTAATGGATTACAATACTTTATACAATGAGAATTGTATATCGTATCTTGGGTCTGTGGCCGAAACGAATCCCTTGCTTGCATTTGTATATGCAGGGAAATTCTTTTGTGGCAAAGAACGAAATTTGTGATTATTTATTCGTTTAGAAGAGGGATCATGGCCGGGTAAATGCCAGCTGAACAAACAAGCTGCCCGACGCTGCTTTAGCCGTTGGACAATGAATCGCCAGCCAATGTGTATGTAAGGCATTGTTGTATACATGATTCTCTGATTATGCGGTTACATAATATGTGAACTGATAAGCTTTCTTTTCAGGGATATGCTGTTTGGAACAGTATTCTTAAAAGGAATTTTGAATTCGAATAATTGGATGCAGGTAAGAATTCTCTTCCAGAAGCTTTTAGCTAAATACATTTGGTCATTTGTTGCGTGAAGCATTTACGGGTGCTAATGCGATTGCATTAGCGAAAACTTAATGAAGGTTGGGTCGTAGTTATGGGGGTTCTTCGGGTAAGTAGACAGTGGGGTTTGGCGAAACCGCCACAACTCTCTGATTGGGCATTCTTATGACCTTGATCAAATTATGTCCTGGGCTTTCTGACGCATCATCATCATAATCGGCACTACAACCGGGAACTGGTCTTGGCCTTATTTATCAAGTCCTGAGGCTTGTTAAATTTTCCATAATGATTTGTTTTTTTTTTTTTTTTGGCAAGGTCATTAGTCTTGCGCCAGGGGCTCCCCGACGGGGAATCGAACCCCGGTCTCCCGCGTGACAGGTGCGTATACTAACCACTATACTATCGAGGAGCCACAGCTCGAAATATACCGAACTACAAAGTCCACTTGCGGGCGAAATCTCGCGTTTTGGTCTCCCTTCTCCTTCGTTTTTTCGATTCAGTCTTCAGTAGCAAACTAAGGATGGACTCTTTTTAACAATATACCTCTTTTCAGTCTAGGATTCTTTGACCCATCTCATAGGATCAAATTCTGATATAACACGACACACGCGAGTAGTACAACACAAAACAAGCAGACATCCGTAGTGGCTTTAAATTATAGCGCCTTTAAATATGAACGTTTTAGACAATAACTGTGTTCTGACGCATAATTATCTGAAATTCACCAAAGTAGTACCTGTTTAGGGTGTAACAGTAAGTCATCACCAAATATTCGCCAGTGGCAGGACTCTGGCGTGGTGTTTGGGAAGCTGATGAAATTGTTTTCGGTGATGGACCTAAAGATGCACTCACATCACTGTCATCATCCTGTGGTCGGTGATGAACTTGCAGAGGATCTCATGTTACTGCCATCATCCTGTCTTCGGCGATACAGGATGATGGCATCACATGACTGCCATCATCCTGTCCTAAACTGAAAATGACATTCATGCTTGATTGCTACTGATGAGGTTGATAATGTTGATGATGATGTAGATAACACATGTGTATTGGAATATTACAGGACGATGAGGCGTCGCTGTGGCGAGTTGACATCTCCGACAAATCGGTTCGGTGGTGTATAGTTTGTTTGCTATGATCGTTGCCTGACAAGTTGGGATATAATTTCACAATTTCACAATTTTGAAAGCAACTGAGAACGCGTACAATTCTAGGTGACGCACAACTCAATAGCTCCCAACACGAGGTACAAAAATCCCATATTCACTCCATTTCGATATAAT
This sequence comes from Microdon myrmicae, assembly GCA_963931805.1. Taxonomy (NCBI): domain Eukaryota; kingdom Metazoa; phylum Arthropoda; class Insecta; order Diptera; family Syrphidae; genus Microdon; species Microdon myrmicae. The sequence continues at coordinate 93,592,156 of OZ007502.1, forward strand.
AACAAATCATCATCATCGGCACTTCAACCGGGATCCGGTCTTGGCCTTATTTAACAAGTCTGAGGCTTGTTAAATTTTCCATAATAATTTGTTTTTCCGGGCAAGGTTATTAGTCTTGCGCCATATAATAACAAATAGGAGCCGAAATGACTATAGAAGATATTACATGGAGCTTTTAACAATATCTTCATCTAATATATACTCCGCCCTGCGAAGTTTCGCTTGGTAATATTGCTGTTGTGCAGCCATTATTGATGCACTACCATTATGCCACCTATGATTATGCGATGGAAATTGTCGTTGAGAAGGCAATGTGCTTTGGTTTTGAATTTTGACGGTAAAACACTTGCTCAGGCAGAGCGTCGCACGCTGTTATGCCCCTTTTCCAAAAGCAACATTGGATCAAATCTGGGAAATGAGTATTGTTATGTCATGCTTTTTGGATTGTAGATTTTGAATTATGATCCAATTATGCGGTGTGTATTATGAGAAATGCGTTTCTGTTTTAATGGGTCCACTGCACAGGAAGTGAAATACATAATTGTCTTTGTATAAAAATATTGTGACGCATATGACAATCAGTACTAGAATATTCGAGAAAGTCCGAAAAGAGTACTAGACTATTCTAGAAAGTACTGGAAAACTGGAGACTATGAGCAATAGCAAATTCGAGGCTATGGAACCAACGGAAACGAAATACCGAATCAGAATGAGAAAAAACGGTATAAATACGTCGCACGCAGATCGGGAAGTAAGTAAGGACTAAGAAGTAAAAAGTAAGCAGTAAAAGACGCGATAAGTACGGAAGTGATAAGTCAAGAAATCGTTAAGTGTGCGGTAAAAGTAACGGTTGTTATTATCGGACTAATAAAGTGTTACATTAATTCAAAATCGATTTAACGGCTCTTATTTGTCAAAAATAATTAATCCAGTGAACCCTTAGCTCGCTACAATTGGTGTCAGAAGTGGGATTAATTATTGGTGAAGTAAATAAGTCTGTGACAGTGTGTTGTGACGATGTCAGATCGACATTTGGAGGATCTTCGCGTTCCTGAGTTGAAGAAGGAACTTGAGGACCGGAATCTGGATAGCAGAGGACAGAAGCAAATTCTTCGACAGCGTCTGCAAGCAGCAATGAGGAAAAGGGTATTGATGTCGACACATATGTTTTTACGATTGGGCCAGACTGTCCGGATGGAGAAGAAACACCGAGTCAAGATGGTGCCAATGTAACGGAGAAGAGTTCGCCACAGTTGGACATTTCGGAGATGTTCAGGATGATGATGACAAAACTGGACGCGCAAGCTACAGACATTAATACAACATTGGATGCTCAAAATTCAAAATTCGACGCGCAATCTGCAGATCTGAATGAAAAATTGAATGCCCAAACGCAGTAGATGAAATGTAATTTTCAACACTTTAAGGAAGAAATTCAGTTAAAAATTCGAAACGAAGTAGAAAATCTGGATCTAATAAACGAAACTGAATTTAAGAAAGTCACCAATGAAATAACGCGAATCGAAAAAAGACATGAGTGTGTTGAGAGAAATAAGACATCGCCTACGAATCAACATGACTACAAAGATACAAGGATACAACCGCCAACCTTCGATGAAATGGGACCCTTCTCCGTATTTATACGTCAGTTTGTGGTCGGATGAGCAAAAGTCAACATCACTAATCTTGTCACTCCATGGGGAGGCTGCAGAAGTGCTACAAACCATACCAGCAGAGAAGCAAACAGATTTCCAAGCGGTAAGAGACGTCCTTGAAGCTAGGTATGGAGACAATCACATGCAGCGGGTCTACCGCATGCAACTGCGGAGCAGAACGCAGAAACCTGGAGAAAATCTTCAACAGTTGCAGGCAGACATTGAGGGATTGGCAAACTTGTCTTATTCAAATATGACTAAGGAATTTCTGAACGAGGTAGCAATGGATGCATTTATAAATGGACTCCAAGATCGGGACTTGTAACAAGCCGTTCTTTTGGCAGGAAAGAAGACGACTAATGAAATACTAGCGTTCGCATTGGGATATGAATACGCTAAACTGGCTACCAGGAGTACATATAGAATCCGAGAAATGTCCGTCCAGGAATGTTCCTGCCAAAGAATCGGGCATGTACAACGGAGAACCGAGACCTGTTATGAAGTGTTGGACATGCGGCGGAGTCGGCCACATCTCTGTTGACTGTAGGAAATGTCGACGAATGAATGAAACATCAAGTGAGAATTGTTGTTCATGCGCTAATCATAAGAGGAGATATTATCGACGGACCAACCTGAGGTGAAGAAGCAAATTGTACCTGTCAGAGTACTAAATGCGTCGGAGGAGCCGGTCGCAATAAGAAAAGGAGAGTTAACCGCAGAATGTGCACCCGTATCAATGATAAGCTCAATTCAGCAAGGGAAGGTGCATAATAATGCTGATGCTCTCTCAAGAAGACCATATAAGCCAGATTGTAAACATTGTCATCGAGTGGAAGAGAAAGAAGAGGCACACGACCTGCCAAATGTACAAGTAGAAGTACTAGATGGGTGGACGAGTGATGCTATACGCGCAGCTCAACTTCAGGATGAAGATATGTCGCTAATCGTGGAACACAAAGAAAAGAACGAGTGGCCAACTTGGAACAATATTTCCGGCAAGAGTGAAACATTTAAGGCATATTGGGCACAATTGAATTCCTTGCTAGTGGAAGATGGAATTTTAAAGCGTAAATAGGAAGCCGCGAACGGAAAATCCTATCGAATGCAGATTCTAGTCCCACCATCAAAAGTGAAGGATGTAGTAAAAGAAATGCACGATGGGGCCTCCGGTGGACATCTGGGAGTTAATAAGACACTTTTAAAATTACGATCTCGATTCTACTGGCTTCACATGAGAGATGACGTCGAGTCTTGGTGTAGGAAGTGCACAACTTGCACTGCAACCAAAGGACCAACAGCAAAACCAAGGAGCGCTATGAAGCAGTACAACATGGGTGCCCCCTTCGAGCGAATTGCGATTGATATCTCAGGACCATTCCCAAAAACCAACGACAACAAATACATGTTGGTCATCATGGATTACTTCAGCAAGTTGGTGGAAGTCCTTCCAATTTCAAACCAAGAAGCAACAACCGCCATTGAGCACCTTATCAATAATTGGATCAGCAGATATGGAGTTTCCTGTGAGCTTCATTCCGATCAAGGCCGAAATCTCGAATCACAGATATTTCAAGGCATATGTGCGGCACTGGGCGTAAGGAAAACCAGGACCACACCCTTACATCCGCAGTCAGACGGAATGGTCGAAAGGCTCAACCGAACAATGAAAGAGCACTTAACCAAGGTCGTTAGTGATCACCAACGAGATTGGGACAAATATGTACAAACCTTTCTCTTGAGCTATAGATCGGCTAATCACGATACGACAGGCCATTCTCCAGCAAGAATTATATTTGGACGAGAGATACGATTATCAGCCGATCTGCGATTCGGAATACCTCCAGACGCCGTAGACAAGACCGAAGACTACGTAGCCGAATGGAGAAATCGCCTCGATGAGATTCATAATTTGATTCGAAAGCAAATCAAGGTATCAAGTGACAGGATGAAAACAAGGTACAACGTTCGAGCCAACGCATCCGGGTTTAATGCAGACGATAATGTGTGGCTTTATAACCCTCATCGGCAAAAATGAAGGTCTCCGAAGTTGCAGCAATGTTGGGAAGGGCCGTATAAGATTCTTACAAGAATTAACGACGTTGTCTATAGGGTTCAGCGAAGACCGAACGCCAAAATGAAAGTGGTGCATCGTGACCGACTGGCGACTTTTTGTTAACCCAGAAGACCAGTGAACTTAGTTCAGGAAGAACTAAACTAGGTGGAGGGTAGTGTGACGCATATGACAATCAGTACTAGAATATTCTAGAAAGTCCAAAACAAAGTACTAGATTATTTTAAAAAGTACTGGAAAACTGGAGACGATGGGCAGTAGAAAATTCGAGGCTATGGAACGGATGGAAACGAAACGCCGAATCAGAATGAGGAAACGGTATAAATACGTCGCACGGAGTGAAGTAAGCAGAGTAAGAAAGCGATGTCAAGAAATCGCTAAGTGTACGGTAAAAGTAACGGTTGTTATAAAGGGACTAATAAAGTGTTAAGCGTTTGCGACGATAGTGAAGAGCAAGTGATTCGAACCGACGCTATCACGGTTAGAATCCATAAAATATAGAACCAAAGCTCAACCCATCAGGCCACTGCCGCGTATTGGTGTTGTTCTTAACTAGTCATGTGTGTATCTGCTAGAAACGCCACAGTGTTACATTAATTCAAAATCGATTTAACGGCTCTTATTTATTAAAAATAATAAATCCAGCAAACCCTAAATTAGCTACAGTATTATGGTGGCAAAGGGATAGTGGCATCCTGCGATTGCATTTGGTTTTCCATTGTGTTGATTTTGTGAAGCATTTCATTTATTGTCGCTTGTTGAAGTTGGCACATAGCTGATTGTTGTTGGTATGCTGCTGCTAGCTGTCCATACGTCATGATGTTGCCGTTATTCGTATTACTTAGCTGGATGTTTTGTTGGTTGAATGATGTAGTGTCTATTAATATTATTATGTATTATTTTACACGATTTTTGTTGTTGTTTTTTACACTTTTTTTTTCTGTGGTTTACACAATTCACTTATCACTATTGATAGAGAACCCGCGTACACGTTTATTTACTTTCAGTTTTGTTTTTTTGTGTGTGTATTTAATATGTGGCGAGGATGGCGATATAAAACGTCTTTGCCGTTCGAACGTCAAGTGAACACTATGTCTCAATTTAAGTATAAAATATTAGTGTGAATCTTTGTACTTTAATTTAAAATACTGTATAAAATTGCATCTTGTCATTTACAAATAACAGTGTGAAGGTATATATTTTAACTTAAAATTCTACATAATATCCATTCACAAATAATAAAATTAAACAAAACAAAATTTATTGAATGCTTTCTATGAAACGAGACTGCTTGTAATACGTCAACCGCAATAACAAATAATGTGCCTTCAGAAAATTCAACAGTTGATGTCAACAGTCCCTTAAAACTTGTTCACAGGTTGACAGCTGACCAGTTTCTAGAAGTTAAACTTAACAGCACAGTGCCAGTATTCGTTTGCAACCATCTGTACAAACCTAAATTTGTTTATTTACTATATTTTACAGAAAACAGTACGCGGAAATATCTATTCATCAATGATGAAATATCCAAATATACTTATTACAGGTATGGTTCAATTTTTTGAGTTTTCCCATCTTTCTAAACTAAATCATTCATAGGAACTCCTGGTGTTGGAAAGTCATACTTATGCGCAAAAGTGGCCGAGGATCTCGACTTCGAATGGTTGGATGTGTCGAAAATTGCAAAGGAAAATAATTTTGTGAGCGGTTTTGATAACAAATATGAATGCCCAATTCTCGATGAAGATAAGGTGAAATAATGTTTTATTTAATTGTCTGAAACGTTATGAACTCCCAATTCTGATTTCAGCTTCTAGATTATCTGGAGCCAATAATGGACGAGGGCGGCAAATTGGTGGAGTACCATTCATGCGATTTCTTTCCAGAACGCTGGTTCGATGGCGTTTTTGTCGTAACTTGCGACAATACGATCCACTATGATCGCTTAAAAGCACGTGGTTATTCTGCTACGAAAATCGAATCGAACCTTGAATGTGAAATACTAAGAGCTATAGTGGACGATGCTCGAGATTCATACAACCCTGATATAGTGTATGAACTTAAAGGCGAAGTTCCACAGGATGCGGAAGACAGCATCAAAACTATAAGAGCATGGTATGCGGCATGGAAAGCAAAGTAAAAAAAAAAGTTTCAGTAAATATAGCCTGGAGCTATAAAACATGCATAAGTCTTAAATTCTGTCATAACGATTTTATTAATACTGATATAATATTTATTTAAAACGACAGGCATTTTTAAAGTTTAATCTATTTGTATTTTTGATTATAAATTAATTACCTTAGCCTGGTATATTATAAAACTGACTAGCTGGTAAAATTATTGTGAGGAACCAAACGCATGACGCAGAAGCAAAGAAAAGGAGTGTTGTGGTATTTAGTATATAAGGATACTGTTTGTAAAGGACTTTTGTTGGAAGAAATATTTTATGATGTTTTTTTATTTACTTTGAAATATATCTAAATGTTAGAAGTGAATCGAGCAAGGTTTTTTGTCTATAGGGTGTAGTAAAAACAATCCTTACGATAAGTAGGTTATATTATATACAATCCAGGTATTTCTGCATGGTGATATTTTTATCCCGAAGTATGAACGATGGGTGCAAATTCTGCTGATATCTTATGACTAGCCGTTCACCATTGAATCGTCCATTATATCTTGGTAAGTGTCGTGGTTTGCAAATCTGGGAACATATCTTAGGTGCGCAACCAGACAGGAATTCAGGTCGAAGTAAGTACTTCAGAAAGTTGGGCCGTCTAAGATTATCATGAACCACAAAGTAATCCGTCCAGTCGACGGTAATCAAAGCTTGTAACCAGTGTGTTTTTTCTGTGAATATCGAACTGACTGTTATTCCCTAAAACTACCGTCCTCAAATACCTACCCATTGCCCTACACTTAAAAAATTGCATATGCGATGCATGCATTTTAAAGGAAGTTTACATTACATCCATAGATAGTGTGCCGTGATGGGAATAAGCCATAAATGAAAGGCAAAAAAAAAAAATGAAAAATTACCCATCGACCTATACGGTCGAAGATAAAAGAGTATTTCCTTGGCCATCGACCAAGACGCTCGAATTTTATTTAGTGGGTAAGTGCCCCATTTATTAGCTTAATACAAACTTATTTAGGTAAGTTATATTTATTACAATAGAACATAAATAATTTAACTACACTTAACCTAAGAAAGAAAGAAAAAAATAAAACCTTTTAATTTTATTACGAAGGTTAAAGGGTAAAGACGAGTGATGGGATAGAAGGATTAGGAGTTGGAGTGTGGGCGGGGGTGGGGTGAGATCAGGATAGGAGAGAGAGCAGATGAAGTCTGCGAGCAGGAGAGGTGAGATTGAAATCGAAGGAGGAAGGGTACGAATTGGCCCTTCGCAGCATTCGTTAAAGGGGTTCGTTAGAGCCGTAAGAAGGGTGATGGGTGGGCAGATAGAAGAGACGAGGGTTTCTTAGGCTACGGGGGTTAGTGTGGAGAGTGACGGAGTAGAGCAAGCTTGGGCAGTTGACCGAACCAGTGAGAAGACGGTGCATGAAGAGGATGTCAGCGTGACGTCTGCGCGCTTCAAGTGTGTTGAGGTTTATTAGATGCAGACAGCTAATGTATGTGGGGAGAGCACGGAGGTTTTCCCAGTTTAACCCACGAAGAGAAAAACGCAAAAACCGATGTTGCACGTTTTCGATCCTACGAATATGGGACGAGTACTAAGGAGACCAGATCTGACTGGAGCAATCTAGAAGGGGACGGACAAAGGCTATGTAGAGTGATCGGAAAACGTAGGGATTAGAGAATTCTTTCGACCACCGTTTCACGAATCCAAGGGCGGAGTTGGCCTTAAGGATAATATCAACGATGTGTGGGGTGAAGTTAAGCTCCCTAACACATAAGATACCAAGGTCACGAATCTAGGGTACAGATGATATCTGTTGGTTGAATAAGAAATAGGAACGTGGCGGGGAAGGGGGGCGTTTGTGGGAGAAGGTAATAGAATGACATTTGACAACGTTAAGTTCGAGGCAGTTCTTAAGGCATCAAACTGAGAAACTGTCGTGATCCAATTGGCGAAGTGGGCAGTCGAGAGGAGAGCATAATGTTTTGTAGATTTTAGTGCCTTCAGCGTAGAGAGAGATAGCACATTCAACAATACACAGTGACCGAGTGCGGATGTGTTTTCAATTCGGCAATCGAGTTAAATGAAAAAAGTTGCTTTTATGAGTCGCGAATGGCTGAAATATAAAGACTATTTATAAAGAAATAAATTGCAGTGATAAAAACAGTCAAAACAAAGTTAATATATATATATATATATATATTATCAAATAAAAGAGAACGAAGCCATGTGTTGTGACAGTCAAAACAAAGAACACAGTTTAATACAAAAAGTGTGTGAGTAACACGTTAATGGTGTTTTCGCGTGAGTGCGTGAACATTGGGACTGTGTGCGTGAGGCCACAATCTGTTTGTCCCTAACACAATAAAAAACAAAAAAAGTGAATACTTTCCATAATACGGACGTAGATCCAAAAAAAAAAAAAAGTGAGAGCCATGATATGGACGTAAAACAAATGGTTGCCAAAATGGTAAATTGGAGAAGGCAAAATACGGACCTAAATCTAAAGGCTAAACGCCTTAGAACAAATGAATATAAGAATACAGACACGTTGATTATCAACAGCGACGACGAAGACAACACCCATGGTGCCCAGTACTCAAGGACTCGAAACCAGTTCAAAGAACTAGCTGTCCGCGAAACAAATGCAGACGCTAGCAATCAGATCGAGCTCCTCAACAGACTCATCCATGAGGATGTAGTATTCCAGAATACTACTGTCCTTATGACTATTAACTTTCACACTGAATCTCATTATTTATCTAACACATCCTTAAAACTTTCTCTTAACATATCTAACATTTTCACTTAATATATATCCTTAATAAACATCCACAATATTCTATATCAAGTCAGTTCCAGTACACTTCATACATGCCCCTTTTTTCATTCGAAACATAGCTCTTTGATTTTCGTTCAAAGTTTGGTCAAAATTAAAAGTCACAGTAGATTAAGTAATACTGTGATAAAATTGTTTTTGTTCAAGTTATAATTTACAGTAGATTAGAACACAATGTTATATAAGAAGAGGGAAAATTTCATTGTAGAGTTAGTTACCGAAACTAGGTTGCATCCATGTCACCGTCCCGTATTCCCACACTTCTCTTTGATTCGAAGAGATCGAACCCTCACTGGCGGTCCCACCATCAACGGAGGTGGCACTTGTATACTGGTTAATAGCGGACTTCGCCATGAAGCTATTGACCTCCCACACCTTGAGTCCATAGAGGTGTCTGGAGTTGAACTGCATCTGGCTAATAATGGTAGAGTGAATATATACTCCGTATACCACTCGCATAAAACCAATAATGGCCCCATTAACCCCGAAGATATCGGCAAACTAATAAGGGCCTCAGAGCATACACCCTTCATCATAGGCGGCGATTTTAACTCCAGGCATCCCCACTGGAACAACTCTATCTCTTGCCCAAATGGCACAAAACTGTACCAATGGTACACCGCAAGCACGCATGCCCTCAACTTCGAAATAGTCGCACCTACGGTTGGTACTCGAGGTGACTCAATTCTGAACATATTTCTTGTGTCCAAAAACTTACTCCCACAAATCACTTCTCCTCAAGTTTCAGCGGGTGTATCTGACCACAATACATTCGCGGCTATCGAGCATCCCGGGCTCATATCAGATACATACCCGATTATGGGCGGACAAATTGGGACAACTTCAATATTACATTGAACGATAAACTCTACCAATTCTCTCTTCACACTGACAGGAACCTAACGACGGTTGAGATAAACAACGCTGCAAAACGACTTCACGAGATTCTAGTTGAAACCTCGGAGACTCATGTCCCGAAGTACAAACTTGAAAAGACCTATCAGATTCCCCAGGACGACCTCACTCTTCGTCTCATCCGGGAGCGTAAAAAGCTCTGCAGAATGAGATATCGTCACCGCTTTACGCAAAGGGAGCCATTATTGCGATCCATTATTCACAATATTGGTACATTGGTAAAACAGAGAATCCAAAACAATCGTACCCGACAATTGGAAGACAAACTGAAGGGTATTCAGATGGACCAGAACGTTTATAAAAATGTTAAAAAGATATGCGGCTCCTCCCGCATCATCATCATCATCATCATCATCATCATCCGCACTACAACCGGGAACCGGTCTTGGCCTTATTTAGCAAGTCCTGAGGCTTGTTAAATTTTCCATAATGATTTGTTTTTTCCGGGCAAGGTCATTAGTCTTGCGCCAGATGCTCCCCGGCGGGGAATCGAACCCCGGTCTCCCGCGTGACAGGCGGGTATACTAACCACTGTACTATCGAGGAGCGATTCAGATGGACCAGAACGTTTATAAAAATGTTAAAAAGATATGCGGCTCCTCCCGCATCACTGGGCCAATAATGCACAATGGTGTTGTTGTCAATAACGACACCAATAAAGCAAATATCATCGGAGAGACCTTCGAAAACAATCACAAACTCACTCTCCAAGATGGCGACCCGGATACTAATGCAATCGTTAGTTCAGAGGTCCACAGTAAGTTGGACGACTTTAACGAGCCAATTGTTGTCTTTAACTCAACTAACAGTGCATACTTCGATGACACACGTGATAATAGTCATGGTTTCATCACACCAAATACCCTACAGATCCTGGTTAAATCTTGACACCCTAAGAAGTCACCCGGTATCGACAACATGTCATGCCACTCGTTGCGAAGGCTTTCTGCCTTATTCTTTATAAAGCTCTCCATTCTGTTCAACCATGCTTACAACATGTGGTACTTTCCCCAAGCTTGGAGGCACGCTATTATTTGTCCAATAGCAAAAGTTGAGAAACCAACGTATCACCCCTCAAGCTTTCGCCCTATCTCGCTTCTCACTTGCATCAGCAAAATATATGAAAAATTCATATACGAGAAACTAAATAATTTTGTCAGTACCAGGCACCTAATACCTGATTTCCAATTCGGATTTCGAAGAGCGCACAGCACCACTATGGCTCTCAATTTATTTCAAAACCACGTCTGCATGCGCCTCTTTAATAAGGAACCCACCGTTGCGGTGAGCCTAGACATTGAAAAAGCTTTCGATACGACTTGAACACTGGCCTCAGTAGGATGCTATGTAGTATAATCTACCAGTTCGTTCGAAACAGAACATTGCAAGTTAGAGTGAATGGAAAGCTCTCCCGAACCTTTCACACCGCTGCAGGCGTACCACAGGGCTCCATTCTAGGCTCCATCTTATTCAATATTTACACTTCCGACATTCCTCCCCCTGTGGACGGGAGGGTAAACCAGATATGCTATGCGGATGACGTCCTAGTGTACACGTCAACCAAAGGCCCTAATTTCGCAACAAATCGACTCAACCGTCACTTGGACGAACTGTATCAGTATTACAGTCGATGGCAAATTCGACTTAACCCATCCAAAGCAGTAGCTATAATTCTGAGTAGTAAACACTCCCAACCTGCTTCTCGATATTCACAGAATATTCGAATAAAATTGGGAGATACTACGATTAGACCACAGGACAAGATGAAATATCTTGGGATCACTTATACCCCAAAAATGAATTTCGTCAAACACGTGACCCACATTCTCCAAAGGGGCCTCGGTCGGTCTAAGCAACTGCACAACATCTTGAAATGAAGGAACAAAGTTGACACCAAAGTTAAGCTTCTCTGCTATAAGCAGCTAATCCGATCTGGAATATCGTACGCCTTTCCTATATGGTCCTGCATATCTTCGGCTCAAATGGAAAGACTTCGAGTTTTCGAAAGGAAACTCCTCAGAAGATGCACCAATCACACTAGAAGGCCTGACGGTGGTCATTACCCCAACTCTCACCTATACGAAGTCGCCTCCATTACCCCTATCGACGAGTACTTGCTTCAATTAGCATATAAGTACCTCGAAAACATTCAGAACAGCGAGAACCTACTTGCACGGGACTCTTGCGTTCCTGACCCTTCTCTCTCTCGATCTCTTCGGATCAAACCCCCACAATTTCTTCTTCAGTACAAAACTGAAGAAAGCACCCTTCCCAACAACATTCCCCTCTACAATATAGGATTCCTGGACCCCATAGGGTCTACTACTAACAAACCACACACACGAACGCACAGCACAAGACGGCACAAACACAAACATACACACCGACCAAAGCGCAGATTATCAGACGCCAAAGACGTGATCTGCGTTTACTACCGCACCCAAGACCTACCGGTCTTGTACGATTTCTTTCCCACCATCCCTCTATAAAAGTAGTTAGAGAACACCTGAACTAACAGCGTCCACACTATCCTTGGATACCCCCCCTTTTTTCTTTTCAGATATCGCGAGACCGAGCCCAACATCCTTACGGATGTGGGTGATTCTGGTTATCGCAAGATGACCAGAAGTCAGAGACAAGATGAAGGACACATATGTCCTTGTCTCGGTAAATTCGGCCTTCTCGCCACAATTTTTTTTTTTTTTTTTTTTGTAGAGTTAGTTGAGATTGGAAGTTAGTTTGAGAAAAGAGTTGAGATTAGAGTAAGAAGAGATATAGATTAAAGACGAGTAAGAATAAAAAGAGAGACGAGAATAAACTGAGGAGACGAAAATAGAAACAAAAAAATAAATAATTAAATAATATCGAAGAGACGAAAAACATAGTGAATAGTTTTTTCTTTGATAATTGATTATCAATTGCAATAAATTTCCGCACAAACATATTTTTAATCGGAGCGAATAAACATTGAAACGCGAATTGTTGAAAGAATATTAAATAAAGAAAAAATAAAAGGTCCACGCTCTTCCCTCTAACGAGGAAGCACGGCGCTGGATTATAACAAAATTAGTCTAAAAAAACAACAACTGGATAAACAAATAGAGGAAGTTGTTAAACTAAAAAACAACCTGAGTCTGAATGAGCGAAAAACGAAAATGATACAACAACAACAGCAAGAACAAAGACAACGGCAGCCCACGAAGCCAAAGAAAACACAACAAGATAAGGAAACTCAACAGCAGGAACCACATCAACAACTGGAAGCACACTAACAGCAGGAAACAACTCAGCAGGTGCCAGTCAAAAGAAGGGAGAAAGTACCTCCTATCTACCTCAGCTACATGGAGACAAAGGATCTCATTGGGTGAGTTGACATGCAAAACTTTTAAAACAAAACGGATAAATAATTTTAATATAAGTTTAACATGCGATGATTTAGAAGGGTGTAAGAAAATTAAATCGACAGTGGGGAAATCGAAAAGGGAGTACTACACGTACACCCCTAAATCGGAGAAAACTGTCTCCATGCTCCTCAAAGGAGTTGATCCTTCCTTTACTCCCGAAGAGGTGCTCGAAGAACTAAAAAGCTTCGAAAACGATACCTTGAAATTTACAGGTGTGAAACCATTTTCTACAGCAAATTCTAGAAATCGCAACCGTAAGTTGCCTTTCTTCATTGTGTCGCTAAGCCCCAATAGTAAAATTGATGGACTTAGATATATTAAATACATTAATCACCAAACAATAAGTTGGGAGAGAATAAAGAAGTGCGACCGCGTATTGCAATGTATGCGCTGTCAACGCTTCGGCCATGTGGCAGCGAATTGCAATATGCATTTCAGAATCGTCAAATGCCTAAACAAACATATCATTGGAGAATGTCCATTGGGCAAAGAACAGCTCCCGAATAGAAGTAAAGTATCCTGTGTCCTCTGTAACAACTCAGGTCATCCTGCTAACTTTAGAGGTTGCCCTAAGTACCAACAACTAAAATCAAAGTTGGAAGCCAAAAAGAAGCACGTTGAAGAAGAGAAAAGGATGAAAACTCGCTCTTGCAACAACTTCGTGGCACCAAGTGTGTCATACGCCCAAATGGCAGGTGGAGTAAAAAATGCACCAATCTTAGAACAATCACGCAATATCATTAAAACGCCTGCTCCAGAGGCACAAACTGATATAACAGCAATATTACTGTCCATGCAAGGACAATTTGCTGTGTTTGATAAAAAAATCGAAATGATCGAAAGAAAACTGACGGAACAAGTGGCTCGAACGGACATTATCTATTCGACCCTGTTTCCAGACGAACCCACACTCTAATCATAACGTTCACTGCGACTGAATTAACCCTAAAAATTATTGCTGTGAATGTTAATTCACTAATCCGCATGGAAAGAGGGGATAATCTCAGCAATCTGCTGGAAGCTGAACACCCAGATGTGCTTTTGGCTAGCGAAACTAAGCTAAATCAAAGGCACAAATTGGGCTACCCAAATTATAAAGTAATTAGACGAGATCGTCCAAATTCCACTCAGGGGAGGCGGGGTCGCTGTCTTAGTTAAAAATGGTCTACAGCACAAAGTCGTCTACAGTAGAGATGTATACAAGTTCCAGGTACTAGAAGCCTGCGTTATATATACTCGTATTCCTTTGAAAAGTCAAAGGCATCTATATGTGATCTCTGCTTATGCTCCCGAAGCTCCACAGTGTATACAGTTTATCAATGAACGTGATACCCTTTTTCGAAGTCTCAAGTTAGACTCGGAAAATAATCGAGTACGATAGCGATCATTACGGATTTGGTGCTGTAATACATGTCCCAAATGAACATTCACTACTTGAGCAGTACAAAAAGATCATCATCATCATCATCGCCACTACAACCGGGAACCGGTCTTGGCCTTATTTAGCAAGTCCTGAGGCTTGTTAAATTTTCCATAATGATTTTTTTTTTCGGGCAAGGTCATTAGTCTTGCGCCAGAGGCTCCCCGACGGGGAATCGAACCCCGGTCTCCCGCGTGACAGGCGGGTAGTACAAAAAGATACATTCTTTTAATTTCGGAAAAGCACACTGGCCGCGCTTTGATCGGATAATAAAAAAATGAATTACGCTCCAATGGCATAGATCCTCCAACTGACAGAAATCTTCATAATGACGAAATTGATCATTATCTTTCGACGATGAACAACATTGTTACTAATACAATGAATCGTTCTATCCCAGAAGTGTCTCACATGGAGAACCATACAAACCGGTACAGAAACGCAACGATCGACGAGCTGTATAGGCAAAAGAGTATTCTGCTCTCAAAGTTAAAACTGCTCTACAGACAATTCAGCGATCCAAATAGCCAGGAAATAAAAGCAATTAAGTCATTAATTAAAAATCTTCAAAAACTGATCCGTGACAACTATAGATCAGTAATTAATGAAGACTGGAACAAGAGAATTCAAGCCGTTAAAGCTAGTGGACTGAATATGTTCCCTCAAATAAATAAAGTCTTTCGAAGGAAAGATTATAATGACATCCCATGTCTGCGAGTTCCGCGGACTCCCGAGAATTGTCAAACTCTGCTGAACGCAGGACTTACCCTGGAACACATCAACTCTAACGAAGAGTTCATAATAGTCGAGGATCCGCAAAAAAAGGCGAACTCAATTGGTGCTTGTTTCGAAGCAGTGTATAGATTGAATGAATCGGCTCATTCTAATCTTGACCTGGAAAATAGATAGATAGATAGATCTAAACACTAGTATATTTGTACACAAGGATGAACTGACGGACATTCTTAGATCCATTAAGAACAAAAATCTTCTGGAATAGATAGTATTCCAAACATTGTTCTAAAGCATTTATCTCTGGAAGTAGTGAAGGTTTACACTATCTTGTTCAATAACGTTCTAAACAATGCATATTATCCAATCCAATGGAAATCTGCCGTAGTCCATCCCATCCACAAAAAGGGCAAGGACAGGAGCAATCCAGCCAATCTTCGCTCGATTAGTTTGCTTTCGAACATCAGCAAGGTATTCGAGAAAATTATAAATAAAGACACAGTTCATGCTGCGACAAAACTTGTTTCCGACATACAGTGGAACAAGGCGAAGCGACAATGCACAGGGGCCTGTTTGGTTGACTTTGAAAAGGCTTTCGACACCGTATGGTTAGAAGGGCTGGTATATAAGTTATCAAATCTAGGTATGCCCGAATATTTATTATACATTATCTACGATATGATAATGGGTAAGCAATTTGTAGTGAAATGTGGGGATATAATCTCCAACAAGGCTTCTGCAAAATGATTTCAACAAAATCAAACGTTTTTGCGACGACTGGAAATTAAAAACAAATTTCCAGAAAACAGAGACTATCCTTTTCAGAACGCCACTGTCCAGTGCATCAAGGGATACAAAACGGAATTGGAAAACATTTTCCATTGCAGGAAGTAATAATCTTCCTCTACAAGTAAAAACTGTAGTCAGATATCTTGGAATCTGGCTTGATCAGTATCTTTACTTTGATAAGCATACAGCAACTAAAAACGCATATGCAATGACACGAAGACTCTTCCGTAGTAGTCTGCTGGACACCAAGGTGAAAATAATTTCATATTCAGCATTCATCCGACCAATATTGGTGTTTGGCTTCCCGGTATGGTACAACATATACCCATTTTACATGTACAAGTTTCGGGTATTCGAGAGGCAGTGTTTGCGTTCCTGCCTCGGAATGTATAGAACCCCAGAATCCCAGTATAGGAAATACTATGCCAATAAAGTCCTGTATGACCAATCAGGACTAAACAGAATAGATAACTTCATTATCAAGATTATTCCTGGTCACACAACAAGGGCAATGTGCAGTGAAAATGATCTCATTTCGGGAGCGTTCTATCCCAATATATATCTGGAGAGTACTATCCAGAACGGATTTATCCCCCAGAAGCGTTCCCTGTCTTGGATAGAAAAGGACATATCCAACACAAGCATGCAGTCTCTATTATTTGTCACGCTTTGCGCGGTGCCAAGGATAAACAAATTCTCCATGATAGCGATGTCTCTAATTGTGACGGGAATTTTCGAGTTGTCCACTGTTCCCGTGTAGAGAGGAACCCAATGAAACTGGCAGCAAAACGGAAGCACAAGAAAACCAAAACTGAACTCGAGGTGGATCTTTATTTCTTTATTGTTTAAGTCGGATGCGACTTGGTTTACAATTTAGTAACAACGCACAACAATTCAATTGCTCTACATGCGATTGAGTTAATTTATTTGATAATTTGTGGTGGATCAGCAACAATGACTCAGAAGGTGTGCGCGCGATGAAAGCTGGTAGCGGACTGACTCAGAGGGCATAACTGTCAATTCAAAAAAGGGACGCTGTTGACCTCATCGTTGGTGTAAATCGGCCAGCTGGTCCGTGACAGTTGCGACGCAACTGGTATACACTGTGAATGTACTAGATTTCTCCAGCACATCCCAGCATATCCAACATCCAATCCGCAACACTAATACTCCAAATCGCCCACGTTTCAGTATGGTGATAAGTGAAAGAGATAAATCTAAAAGAGACCGATCTTATCCCAACTGGTGATGGATTAGTGACGAAGAGAGGAGCCCCCCTCCCCCAACCCTATATTTAGCATAGTCTAATTAATTTAGTTATTTTACTCTTAATCACTTTGTTTTTCAACCTATATGTATATTATGTTAGTAAAATTGTAAAAGAGGAAGAGCTCTTATATACTAAGGGAAAGGTCTATTACAATATTTAATTTATTTATTTGAACAATCATATTTCAATTTTTCATATATCTGTACCTTGGTTTTGAGATAATTTTATCATGAGCGACGAGGCGTATTCCCACTTAAGCGGTTAAGTCAATCAGCAAAATCATCGTTTGTATGGGACTGAAAATCCACGTGTGATGCACGAAGAGCGATTACACCCACTCAAAGCCACTATGTGGTGCGGCGTTCACGCGGGAGGAGTGATTGGACCGTCTTTTTTTTTAGGACGCCATTGGCAATACGGTCACTGTTACTGGCGAACGCTACAGGGCCATGATAAACGACTTCTTACTGCCGGAATTGAATGAGCGGGGCTTGGTGAACATGTGGTTTCAACAAGACGGTGCAACCACATACACAGCACGACCCACAATGGATATTGTGAGGGAAGAGTTTCCAGAGTCGCCCGATTTAACCATCCCAGACTTCTTACTTTAGGGCTACTTGAAGTCGCAGGCGTATGCCAACAAGCCTCAGACAATCGCAGCGCTTAAAGAGGATATTCGAAAGGAATGCGAACAGTTATCACTGGAAATTTGGCGGAAGGTCATGGAAAATGCGATAAAACAGGTACAAATATATATTAACACTGGCGGCAGCCACTTGACGGATATCATCTTTTCCACGTAACAGAAAATATTGTTAAGGTCCAAATAAAGATTTCCATCACTCAGATTCCTTTTTTTTTTATTTAGTAAAAACTTAATTCGAAAACGAAATTGGATGATTAATTTTGCGCCACCCTATAGTATATAGAGATATCGGTTTACGCCCAAGTCACAATATCTGCGTGTATCGCTTGAAATATGCTTCTCTCTGCAGAAATTATCTTTTAAATTGGAAGAATTTTAAATGAAAAATGAAAGTTAAATCAAATTAAATAAATTGCTCATTGTATTTAGTTGAGTTGTAATGTACAATTGTAGTGACAAAAAGGATTGTAATCGCTTGCCAATATGTATTGTTATTAACCAATCTCTTACTACATTCCTATTATCCAAGGTTACCTCTTCCAACCATTTTGATAATTTTAATATTGATAAAGGTCTTCATCAAATTTATGGTTTTATGCATTTATTTCAGTATTCGTATCCCTTGTTAAAATTAATGCTATTATTCCATTTGTTGCTTTGAGGTGTGTTAACACTCTTGACCGTGAGTCACGGTTGGTTTCTCTATAATTTCTATGGAAAAATCTCTAATACTATCATTTCACAAATTGCTTATTTAAAACAATTATTGTAACTCAACTAAATGGCAGCCTTCATATTTCCCCATCAAGCA
The DNA here is from genome assembly GCA_963931805.1 of Microdon myrmicae. NCBI lineage: Eukaryota > Metazoa > Arthropoda > Insecta > Diptera > Syrphidae > Microdon > Microdon myrmicae. The sequence continues at coordinate 93,610,849 of OZ007502.1, forward strand.
TAACCCATTCCAAACATGATCTAAAAATAAATCTCCGCATAAACAATTATCTCCCTAACAAATTGTAAACAAATATGCAGCCCACTTCAATTTATTGTTCACTTTCTGCACACGAAATTAATAGGTTCATGTTTGCATGTGTATGAGATATCATCGCGTTAAATAAGCGAACAACAACAACATAAAGTAGCCGCCTACTAAATATTAACCCAACGAAAAGTCTCCATTGCCGGTTGACATGTTGTTGAACATGCTCCCCAAACAGCAAATTTCCATATGAACTTGTACTGAATGTATAAAAAAATCAATAGAAACTTAACGATAAATCCTCAACTGACAACCCAACGGACCTATGACGCACTTCCAAAGATGTCTATTCCATGATAGGTGTTGGCCGAACTGTCAAACGTATAAAAAAATTTTTAGGGTAAATTTTTTCTCTTGTGAAGTAAGTGTCGGAAAGTATTTGTAATGAATTTAATAGGAAAATAACGGAAAATTTTGTTGTTTAAAAGCTAGAAGATCTTTTAAATCGTGAACAACATCGTAAGCATAAAAAATAACAAAAGATTTTTATCAAAACAATTGAATTTCACTTCAATTTATTTTCAAGTATTCCTTTTCTGTCGGTGGTGCAAATAGCAGTTTTGGTGTGTACCAAAGATTAAGAGAAAAAGAAACTTTGGTCTGATGGTGTACGGTGAAAGATTGCGCCAGTGAATATTTAACCTGCCACAAAAGAATCTCCCCAACACGAATAACATTGAAAGCAAATTTATAAGGATCATTTTTACTACCATCATACTAAAGAAAATTAATTTTTCGGAAGCAAAAGAGAAAAAAAAATCAAATTGTTGGAAGTGAGTACGACTGGCAGGAAAAAAAACCGAATAGGTGGAGTGTGAGAAAAAGGAAAACCCTAGCATTCATACTCGTCATCCATACGCACAATATAGCAGCAAGAATCCGAGAGAAAAAGAAAGAAAACTAGGACGGTCATCGCGAGAGAGAAGGCAACATAGATTCAAACAGATTGTAATATACTCCAGCGCACAGGATAGACAAAGTAAGCACAAAGATCGAACGAACGAAGATAACACTAGTAACAGGAATAATCCAGGGAAGGAACTTTTCGGTGGTCTCCCAGGTAGGACAACAACAAATTTTGCAGTGTGTATTTTATAAGTTTATCTAATTAAAAAACAAACGTTATAATATTACATAGAAAATGAATGAATTAGACAGTCTACGACAAGAAGCTGAATCATTAAAGAATGCTATCCGTGATGCCCGCAAAGCAGCCTGCGACACCAGTCTCGTGCAAGCCGCAAGCAATTTGGAACCAATCGGGCGTATACAAATGCGTACGCGCAGAACCCTACGCGGCCATTTAGCCAAAATCTATGCAATGCATTGGGGCAATGACTCCCGGAATTTAGTTTCTGCTTCCCAAGATGGTAAATTAATTGTCTGGGATTCGCATACCACGAATAAAGTGCACGCCATACCACTACGTTCATCGTGGGTAATGACATGTGCATATGCACCCTCCGGTAGCTATGTTGCCTGCGGTGGCCTAGATAATATGTGTTCAATTTACAATCTAAAAACTAGAGAAGGTAATGTTCGGGTATCTCGTGAATTACCCGGTCATGGTGGCTATTTGTCATGCTGTCGGTTCCTCGACGACAATCAAATTGTTACCAGTTCTGGTGATATGTCTTGTGGTTTATGGGATATTGAAACTGGACAACAGGTGACATCATTTTTGGGTCATACCGGGGACGTTATGGCTTTATCATTGGCGCCTCAATGTAAAACATTCGTTAGCGGAGCCTGTGATGCTTCAGCTAAATTATGGGATATACGTGAAGGTGTCTGTAAGCAGACATTCCCAGGTCACGAGAGTGATATTAATGCCGTTATATTCTTTCCAAATGGTCAAGCCTTCGCTACTGGTTCCGACGATGCTACTTGCCGTTTGTTCGATATTCGCGCTGACCAAGAACTAGCGATGTACTCACACGATAATATCATATGCGGTATAACATCGGTAGCATTCTCTAAAAGTGGTCGCCTCTTGCTTGCCGGCTACGATGATTTCAATTGCAATGTTTGGGACACAATGAAAGCTGAACGATCTGGCATATTAGCTGGTCACGATAACCGAGTATCTTGCTTGGGCGTCACCGAAAATGGCATGGCCGTTGCAACGGGATCATGGGATTCATTCTTACGTGTGTGGAACTAAATAATGAAAAAAATGAAGGTTAATAAATTTAAATAATAATAATATATATACATAATTATATACTATAACGTACACAGAAAAGCGAACAGAATAATTTAAAGTAAAAGAAAAAAAAACAAAATATAAAATTAAAAAGGAAAAAAAAAAACAACAAGCATTTACATAAACAAACCAAAACAAAAAAGAAACACATTTATAACATTTTTCTTATAATATTTAAGTCTATAATTTATACAAATTTTATATGGCCATATAAGCTATGCATAAAAATTTATCTATTTAACTAAAGGGAGAAAATAAGAAAATTGTGCAAAAACAAATGATAACGAAATTTACTTTATATAAAAACCTAAAAGGAAAACACAAAAATAGTCTAGCGCAGGAAATATAATATATTAATATGAACTAAAATTAATGTACATATGCATATATATACTTATGTGCCAGTGTATATAATCTTGCAAATAACTATATATACATATATGTACACATCTCTGAGGTAAAGAACAAATTACACAAGCCCATTCTTTTATATTACAAGAACAACATCTAGAAAGAAAAACAAAAACAAATAATCTTCGATTTCAAAGTAGTATATATATATAAACATAATATTATTAAAACAAAAAAAGTAAAACAAACAACTTAAGAGGAAAGGAAGGACCTAACAATTTTTATTAAATATTTTATCTCTGGAATACAAAAGAGCTCATGCCCCACAGACTCAAAACACTTCTTGCTCCCGTGCAAACCAGAAGAAAGTACTATTTTCTTTTAGTTTCTTTACAAATAAAACACATAACTTCTATATATAAAATAAATTTTTTACCACACATAAATATGTTTAAAAACAAAAACACATTTTATGAGAAAACGTAAATGATGTTTTTTACACAAAGACAATTTCTTTTATATATAATCTACGTGAATCATTAATATCGCGTTTTCCAATAGGGACTTGACAACTTTGTCAACTTTAATTTGTGAACGCACCCTTTCACTAATCATCGAACTGTCACTGTCAATTTATTCAGTAAACTCAACATTTTCATCATGGTTAACTACACGAACGAACAACCTCTGCAATTTATAAACATTTTACTACCGACAAAAAGTTGTCATGTCCCTATTGGAAGACCCTTTACAAAGGCTTTATATATGCCGTACTCTCTTGAATTGTTGGCAGTATAACATCCTTTAGTTTTCCTTAAAGCTTTTCCAAGTTCCTAGCAGAAACGCTCTCATAATTTACAAATATTTTTATAACTAACGGTATGTTTATTTTTTACGAACTTTGTTAGTGTGTTTAACACATCAATTGTCCGAAATTGTTTATAGTACAAAACAAAAAAAAAAAATGTTGATATTTATTTAATTGCTTTAAAAAATTTATGAGTTTTTGTTATATTATATTCTTATTATTTCGTTTTGTTTTTGTGAAAGTTAAACATTGTGGAACAAACGTGCAAATTTTTACAAACGAGAAGTGATTTAGGAATATCAAAAAATGTAGTTAAACGTAGACAAATGCTTTGGTCAGATACACACGGATTGGACTTGGAATAAAACTACCAAAAAAACGTTATATGTCCCTAATTAAACATTGTGGAATTAGATTTGAGATAGTAGTATTGCAAAATATCATTTTTGGTCGGCTAAATTGTCAGGTTTTGATAAAATTGTTTCAATAAAAAAAAACTCTTCATAAAGGAGAACGCTGAGCTTCACAAATTAGACCTGTAGATTAATAACAAAACCTTTGAGCACAATCAAACATTATAAAAGTAGATTTGTAATAAGAATAGAAAAATTCATGTTTTTCCATTTAGTTAGATACAGTTAGATTTGGAAGTTTTCTATCAGAAAAAAAGTTCACTACTTTAGTAAATTCCCTGCATTGGTCACACTGTCACTCTTATGGCATTTTTGATCAGTGTTCAAAAACAAACACCAACAATTACTTACGGCGCTGTCTCAGTGGCATAGGTTCGCCTCCCTCGAGAGAAGTATTTGAAAAAGAAAAAACGAACGACGGCTTGATTTTGCGCCAAGTCTCAATGATTATTTGTCCGTGATACTTTTTGGATCCTTCTTGTTCATAGACATGAGAAAAAAATACACTTTATGGACATTGACTGGAACTATGACATCCACAGGAACTATGCCCATATACCAATGGAATCAAACAAGAATTTTCATAAAAATATTTTTATTTATTAAAATCTTTAAATTTATACATCTAAGAGCAAATTGACCACTCTGTTTTATTGTCCACCACTTTGTTTTATTAGCACATCAACCTCGTCGACCATCGAATCAATAAGATTTTTGCACATCTGTGGGGAAGAAGCAAGTTGATCCGGCGTGCGACGCGGATTCTCTTCTTCCTCCATCATATATTGTTGTTCTTCGTGTACCAAAAGAAATTGAATTCACCGCAATCTGTTCACCAACACAAGGAGTTAAATTGAGAGGGTTACGAAGAGACGAGGAAAGGCGAGCTAGGTCGCGTGGAGTCAGTTGCTGATGGGCATTGTTGCGCCAAAATAATGAGAGGGGTCGAGATTGTGTTGAGGCTTGTGGAGTCTAGTCGAGTCAGCAATGTGTGATGGAGGAAGAAGAGAATCCGTGTCGCACGCCGGCGCAACTTGCTTCTCCACATTGGTGACCCCGACGTGATTGACAATTATGCACAGACTGTTGTTTTTGCACATCACATTGTCACCGATGTTGCACCGAACAGACACTGTTGGAGGTTCGAAATTCGGAGTTTAACGTCAGGAAGTCGCGCGTTGACTCTCTGGTAGGAACAGTGACAGTAACCACTGGGACATCTGGGTTTTGCAGTAAGTATCCTGAGTGCGTCGTAAAATGAACTCGATGGGAAACTGTAGCGATTCTAACAGATACACACACAATTCACGAGCAAAAATAGTGAAGAACACCGAACGAAAAATCGAATAAGTAAAATACATCAGAACCGTATACCAAGCGATAAATAAAAATAATTCATACCAGTGGAATATAGTCGAGTTTGGAAATCAAATTCAAAACTCGGTTAGTAGCCTGGTGTGTAATGCTTAGGTAAAATTTTTTTCGTGATTCGAGCTGTCATAGCGTCTGTTCGAATCACACGATCTTCTTCACTATTATTTCAAACGCTATAAAACCTTAGTCAACCCGTGTCAATGTCTGCACATAACTAAGGTACATCCTACACATCTCTTGTAGTTGTGATTCCCACATAAATTTCTGTAGTTGTGGTTCACACATTTTGCACATCTCTTGTAGTTGTGGTTTCCTAAAATACAAATGGATTAGTATAAGAAACTGTCTTGGTTAAAAAAAAAAAACCCCTGTTACCTTATAAATGGACTGCAAATTCTATGTTGGCTTAATGTCGGGAGTTAATTGGCCAGTCAAGAATCGTGATATGGTTGTCTTCGCAGTCAAATTGTGGCAAGGCGTAAAATCCTGGTAAAAAAACTCCTGCTTCGTCTCGATAAATCCTACTCAGTATTGGGATGCCTATGTATATTACTAATTTAATGTACTTATCTCCATTCATCGTTACTTCAACGGGGAACAGTGATCTGTGCCACAAATAACAGAAAGAGACCTAAATTTTCTTTCTTGGTAGAAGTCTCACATTAATCAAACTAATGTGCTATATACGAATCCCCTGAATAAGCAATAAGACTCAACAGGACTCAACAACAACAATAAAAAATTTCTCCAAACATCCTCACTCTAGTTTTGGTATTTCTTCCTCCATAAGTGTGGAGTTTTTTTTTTTTATATTCTCGTCAAAAGTTTCTTTTTTATGGATAGCGACGCGTTGCGGTCACCACCTTGCAAGCGAAGTCTGACTTTAGTTTATGAATGTGACCTACGGTTCGAACTACTTTATTTTGCAGATCACTCCCATGCCAAATAGGTTTTATTTTACTTACCCTCAACAGATATTTGTACATTCAACAGATATTTGTACATTCAACAGATATTTGTACACTCAACAGATATTTATTCTCCCTAGGCAGGCATTTTTATCCTCACCACATACTTTACGAAGCACCCCGGCTCTTCCTCCTGTGCCTCAACAGATATTTGTACGCTCAACAGATATTTATTCTCCCTATGCAGACATTTTTATCCTCACCACATATTTTACGAAGCGCCCTGGCTCTTCCTCATGTGCCTCAACAGATATTTGTACGCTCAACAGATATTTATTCTCCCTATGCAGACATTTTTATCCTCACCACATATTTTACGAAGCACCCCGGCTCTTCCTCCTGTGCCTCAACAGATATTTATTCTCCCTAGGTAGACATTTTTATCCTCACCACATACTTTACGAAGCGTGTCGTAGTGTACAACCACGAAAATTCCTAGAATTAGCAATAAGGTGTATTGGTTACCTGTTACCGGTTACCAGTTCTTGTGGTTTTACTCCGAATTTGCCCTTCGGCGACCAATTAATCCACATTCAAGGAAAATGTAATAAGAGCTTAGAAACATATATGTTCGCTACTTATGTTTTCTTATTTATAAAACGATTAGTGTAGGTGTCTGGGATTAGTGACGAATCCGCTGAGAAATCTTCTTTTGGTACTCCTGGTGACGATGGTTGTGATGTTGATGATTTCGCTGATCTCGGTGCTTTTTCAGTATCCACAATCAATTAAGCGTTTAACTTAATGATTGCTCCTGGGCTTCGTGCAAGAGGGGCCACTTCCTGATGACCCTTTCTTCTCTTCTCTCACAACAAACATGACTTTTATTGAAATAAAAACTCTTTAAAACAAACTGTTAAGTAGTTACACTGTTTAATATTCTTAGGTTTTCGAAACTTTCGTTGGATGATACTTCTCTTCCGCGGCTTTTTTTTCTACCTTCAACTGTCTTTCCTTTCAATCACCGTATTCCAAAAAAATTGTTCTGTTCGACAACTGAACAACGGAACCATCACATACCGAATTTCAACATCCTCCTGTCTCTCTCATTTCGCTCTCCATTCACGTCCACTTCGAAAAACAAATTCGAACTCGAAGAACTGCACGATCCACACCCGAATCAGGGTGGGTTCAGAAACTCACTTCAGGATCATGCAATTCTTCCACCACCTTGCCATCATACTATGTTGAAACAAAGTATTAAATTCAATTATTATTATTATTATTAAATGTAAATTATTAAATGATGGTGGTGGCCGACGTACGTAACACACCTCCCCCCCGCACAAGACTGCGTGCCATTCTTAGGAGAGGAATGTCACGCCGGAGAGTGGACGGCGGAGAGCAAACAAACAAACAATTAACAAACCAACCAATAGATAAACAGACAAATAAATAAACATGCCCAGGTGTTAGGGTTAGTAAGGCTTTTCTATATATTTAGTACTACTTATACATTAGGGTTAGTGAAACAAAATAAATAATGCTTAAGTGCTAATGTTAGTACGTTTTAGGCTACCTATATACTAGGGTTAGTAAAAAATAAATAAATAAATAACACTTAATAGGGGTACACTAACTACACAGATTCCCATCTATCGCGGCGGGCCCGACACTGAAACGATGGTCCGACCGAAAGCTCGACCGCCCACACGATCCGGTTAGGACCACCTCGCTAAGGCGAGGCGATCCCCTCTCGTTCAACCTCCGAAATGTCACCCGGCCGGCAAAAGCGTCCCGCTCCTATATATTTACTTTAATCCTCCTCTTTTGGACTCGGTACTTGCCTCGGTCCATGGGTTGGTAGATCGGGGGGTTTGTCCCGTTTCGACGGCAAAACCTACCATCACCCGACATTATAGTGCGCTTTCGCACTTTCATATATGCGATCCAACCCCCAGCACTGGGGTTTGCCTCTGCAGTCTTCGCTGGGACTGCGCCTGCAGCATTAGGCCTGGCCTTAAAGACTTTTCGTCAGACTCTCAAGATGGTATCCCTCGACGAAGGTCCTTTACAAGGACGAAGATTCCGGAGGGTAACCAGAGTCTGGCCAGCTAGGATCAGGGGCTCCAAGTTATAGGAAGGCTTATCCTTCCCTTATTTGTTCGTTTATATAGAACGTTGTCTATAACTATATTACCAACGTCCGCTGTTCGGGGTTCATCCGGATGACCCCGTGGGTAGCACGTGGTTGAACAGCTTTTCGCAGCCCTCCCCTGTATGGGTAGGGTCTCCGGGCGAGTACCTGCCGCAGTATCGACCTTAACAGGTCCCTTTGGCACGTCTCCCCGTTTGGCTGCCACACGCTCAACCCTTCCCGTCCCATAGTTGACAAATTGAATGGAGAATGGCACGGGATTTACGGTCGTTCGGGGAAAAACCAAACAACCACCCGGCCCGTCTACCTTACAATTCCGAGACAGGAAGTCGTACCCCAACAATCCGTCTTCCTCCAAACCCGGCAAGGAGTCTACTATTTGGAAACTGCAGGGAATCTCATGGTGCAACTTGAAATTCCCAGTGCAGCATCCCCTCGACTTGCCTTTGACAAACAGCGCTTGGAGCGTTGTAGATTTATCCACATCCATGCCATATCTAGGATGGAGTGCCTTCAGCTTCAACAGGCTGATCTCAGCGCCGGTGTCCACGATTAGGCGCGTAGGGTTCCTACGGCCAATGTCTAGAGGGAGAGCGACAATCGGGACTCGAGTCGGCGAAAACTGAGAACAGCTGGAGCTGGGTTTCGTTTCTAGTGCGGTCGGGTAGGATCTTGCCGACCCGACCTTGGGGAGTTTCCCGAACTCTCCCATTTTGCTTTATGTCGACACTCTGCCGCCTTATGAGTGTGTCGACCGCAAAACTCGCACAATGTTCCACTCCCCCGTTCAGGAATATTCCGCTCGGGAGTCCCACTGGACACCGAACTAGCGGAACTGGAGCTATTCTTTCTGCCCACTTTGGGCCCAATGCGCCGGGGCTGCCATTCGCGGCTCCCCGCGCTGCCTGATGCGGCATCATGTCTCGCATCCGTCTTTGATGACTTCGAGTCCATGGAGTCGGGTCGCTTACCGCCACCGCTCGACACGGACGATCGTCGCCCATCATCTCTACCTACTTTCCGGGAATCCCTACTTTCCGCGCTATCATTACCGGCGCCTCGATTTCGCCGACGCCGCCTCCGACGCCCTCTGCGCCTATTTCTCGCGCTTGCCCCAGTCTCCACACGGGTGTCTTGCTCTCGGCTCGCAACGGGTGCTGTTCCGGCGTGCCGCTTATGGGGAGAACCCTGGGAATGCTGTTGTTTTTCCCACCTTTGCCTGTATTCGCACCCGCGCAAACTATGACCCAGTCGGCCACAAAACTCGCAACAGCACCGGACGCTGAATACTTTGGGGCCCGATGTCGCCGGGCCGCCGCCCGTAGACGGGGGCTGCGGCTCTGGTAGGGCTCTCCGCTGAAACTGTGGTCGCTGATGAGGCGGTTCCTGCCGTGCGAATCCTCCCTGCTGACCTCTACCCCTGTATGTGGTCTGGGGACCGCGCGTCCTCGTCGGACGATCCGGGCAGTCCACTATATCGTGGCCATACCGCCAACACTCGCGACAGAAGGGAGTGTTTCGTCTTTGTAGACATTCGTCGTACACGTGACCCCTCAGATTGCAAAAATTGCATATTGTCTGGGATTCCAGGGGGTGCGCCGATCGACCAACCGGATCCCTGAACGGATTGTCCCGACCCGATCGATCTCCAGACACATACGCCCCTTGAGCCAAACCCTGCGACCCTTCACTCCGACTCGAGGAAGACACGGTATTTGACCACGCTCCCTCGCCAGAGGAGGCCGGAGCATAGGCACCAGCATCCCGTCTATAATTGAGAGGCCCGTACGACTGCTCCCGAACGAAACCATCCTCCTCACGTCGACGACTATCAGGCCCTTCGGCCGGCAACACGAATGACACCGCCCGGGGATTTAAGTTCGATAAAACCGGCGCCGGCGCCGCGGCGTAATCCCTGGAAGTGGAGGATGAACTTTCCAAAAGGGTCGAGCAACTTCCCGGTCCTATCTCTAATGTTTCTGACGCTGTCGGCCGCGCATCCACAAACAGGTCGTCCTGCCTCAGCATTTCCCTTCGAGCTCGCTCAAATCCGGTTAGGTGGTCCACCAGGCTACGAAAAGGGACATTACCCAACGTGAGGAGGAAGTGCTTTAGTCCTTCCTCCCTCAGACCCCTTACCAACACCGGTTTGGCCATGCCCTCAAGCTGGCTGGCGAAGACGGACCTACCCTGGCGACCATAAAAGCGCTCAGCTGCCTCCTCGCACCGTACCACGGCCCGCTTCACTCGGGAAACGAAACCCGTGGCATCCTCGGAAGGAAGTTGTCGCATCTTGGAAAGTTGTGCGCACAACTCCTCATACGACACCCGGGGCTCGTAGGCCTCTCTAAGACGCTGTTCCGCTTCAAGGAATGTCGTGGGTGGTCTCTCCTCGAACATCCGATAGGCCTCGCCGCTCAGCCTAGAGGGCAGCCACCGGAGGAAGGTATGTTCCTCCTCCACCGCCAGCCCATCCAAGGTCCTTCTACAGCCCTTGAGAAACGAAGAGAGTCTCTCGGCCGTATCCGGTCCTTCCTGTCCCGAAAACATGGGGACCGCCTTCGACACAAGGTCGAAAACCCTATCTGTGCCCAGCATGGTCCGTACAGGACATGGTTGTGGGCCCAGTTTAAAGTACGAGGGCATCGGTGTGTCCTCCATGCTCCCGACAGGCCGTTTACCGACGGTGGGAGGGGGGCGTGTTGGCGATCGGTCGTCCACAAATTCGTCCCTCGAATCTTGGAACGCCTCCGGATCCACCTCGTCAACCGGCGGCTCGGGAAATGCCTCGGGTCGTGCCCGGGCAGGGGTGCCCTCTCGGACATCTCTTTGACGCTGCCTAGTCTGCATTTATAGGACCTTTTTCCAAACCTAAGATTCACGATCCCAAGATCAAAATCGGAAACTCAACAAACCCTACGGCAAACAGTAAAGCCGGGAAACACAGTCTAACTCCGAGCTCTAACAAAAACACAACAACAAACACAACTCGTCCAACGAGAGAATCAACTCGAACGCGACAGAACCAATCCGTACACGAGCCGTCCGGATATCGGACACAAACCCAAAATGTCTGTTCCGAACAACGTTCTATTTCGAAATTTTCCGACTGCTAAAGATCGCACACGAGTCGAGGGGGCGCGAAAAACAACAAGGAATACGACTTCTAGAACAGGCAACAAACACTCCCAAAGGGGGACTACCACTCTATTCGCAGCCGCAAAACTGCAGACCGCGCGAAAGACCGCACAACACAAATGACCACTACACCATACGAGAAGAGAGAGAGAGAAAGGGGGAAGCAAATATAACAACCACTTTTTGGTCACCTTTGCAACACAACAAAAAAAACAAACGACATCCAAACGCGCAGCCGAAAAGGAAGAAAAGCAGAATCACATTAAAAAATTTAAAAAATCGATTAAGGACAACAATAAATAATAATAAATAATTTAAATATCACAGTTTTTAACTGGGGAGAAAAAAAAAAACGTCACCCAAAATGAACAATTAAATTAGGTAATAAATAATAGATAGAATAATAAATAAGAAATTAAACGCAATAATACAGAATCAATAATTGACATCAAACAACCGCTTACTACTAAAACCAAAACAATTCTACTAACATTTGGTGTACAATTTCAAAACTTCAAATTATCTCCCCGATCAAACCATTTAATAAATTAAAACAAACAAAGATTTTTCCTCTTGCTGCTTTTACGCCGGTCTCTGCTCACGACCGCATGGCTACCTCCAATACCGCACAACCGCTACCAATCTGCCAAAGCCCTTTGTTCTTGTTGAAACGAGGTAATGCTTGTATAGCTGGTCACAGGTTTACAACTATTGCTTCAATAAAAATATCATTCGCCAAACCTGCCGTGGTGTCTCGGAAAGGTTTGTCCGCAGCGCCAGTTTGTCGTAGTGTACAACCACGAAAATTCCTAGAATTAGCAATAAGGTGTATTGGTTACCTGTTACCGGTTACCAGTTCTTGTGGTTTTACTCCGAATTTGCCCTTCGGCGACCAATTAATCCACATTCAAGGAAAATGTAATAAGAGCTTAGAAACATATATGTTCGCTACTTATGTTTTCTTATTTATAAAACGATTAGTGTAGGTGTCTGGGATTAGTGACGAATCCGCTGAGAAATCTTCTTTTGGTACTCCTGGTGACGATGGTTGTGATGTTGATGATTTCGCTGATCTCGGTGCTTTTTCAGTATCCACAATCAATTAAGCGTTTAACTTAATGATTGCTCCTGGGCTTCGTGCAAGAGGGGCCACTTCCTGATGACCCTTTCTTCTCTTCTCTCACAACAAACATGACTTTTATTGAAATAAAAACTCTTTAAAACAAACTGTTAAGTAGTTACACTGTTTAATATTCTTAGGTTTTCGAAACTTTCGTTGGATGATACTTCTCTTCCGCGGCTTTTTTTTCTACCTTCAACTGTCTTTCCTTTCAATCACCGTATTCCAAAAAAATTGTTCTGTTCGACAACTGAACAACGGAACCATCACATACCGAATTTCAACATCCTCCTGTCTCTCTCATTTCGCTCTCCATTCACGTCCACTTCGAAAAACAAATTCGAACTCGAAGAACTGCACGATCCACACCCGAATCAGGGTGGGTTCAGAAACTCACTTCAGGATCATGCAATTCTTCCACCACCTTGCCATCATACTATGTTGAAACAAAGTATTAAATTCAATTATTATTATTATTATTAAATGTAAATTATTAAATGATGGTGGTGGCCGACGTACGTAACAAGCGCCCTGGCTCTTCCTCCTGTGCCTCAACCGATATTTATTCTTCCTAGGCAGATATTTTTATCCTCACCACATACTTTACGAAGCGCCCTAGCTCTTCCTCCTGTGCCTCAACAGATATTTATTATCCCTAGGCAGACATTTTTAATCTCACCACATACTTTACGAAGCGCCCTGACTCTTCCTCCTGTGCCTCAACAGATATTTGTACATTCAAGAGATGTTTGTACACTCAACAGATATTTATTCTCCCTAGGCAGGCATTTTTATCCTCACCACATACTTTACGAAGCGCCCTGGCTCTTCCTCCTGTGCCTCAACAGATATTTATTCTCCCTAGGCAGACATTTTGATCCTCACCACATACTTTACGAAGCGCCCTGGCTCTTCCTCCTGTGCCTCAACAGATATTTATTCTCCCTAAGCAGACATTTTTATCCTCACCACATACTTTACGAGGCGCCCTGGCTCTTCCTCCTGTGCCTCAACAGATATTTATTCTCCCTAGGCAGACATTTTTATCCTCACCACATACTTTCCGAAGCTTCCTGGCTCTTCCTCCTCTGCCATCCTTTCTACATTGTAAACACTAAACCTGCTTCCATTTTACGTCCCAAAATTAGGAAACAGGATCTTTGGATACCATCCTGAGAAAAGTTGGAGCAAGGTTAATAACCTTGCCCGGAAAAACAAATTATCATGGACAATTTAACAAGTCTCGGATAGGGACCGGATACCAGTAGAGAGACTTGCTAAATAAGATCCCGGTTGTAGTGCCGATGATGATGATGATGATCTTTGGATACTCTCACTATATGTGATCTCACAACGTGATAGTGTTTCATTCAAACTAATACTTGACTGTTTCTTTTTAGGGCCTATTTGAATTTACTCGTAAAAACATATCTTGATAGACAAAGCAAGTTGTCCAATACTCTTGTATATTTTTTCTGTTGTATATTTTTGTATATTTTTGTGTTGAAGGGGTAGACTTATATGTCGTTACCCCCGTTGGTGACCCCGTGCTATGCATTCCGCAATAATTTGTTGTATATTTTGTCCACAACTGTAGTATAGGAGTCCCTCAAATATTATAGATGTTTACCAATTATTATATAGGGTATCAAGCCAACTGTCACAAATCGTTGTTGTTAACTATTACAAATAGTCGCGGCCGCGAGTTAATAATTTGTAATTTCACCGGATATTAAAAGAACGAACGTTTTTATTTATCAAAGACCTACAGTCCTTTATTCGATAAATCAAACTTAACTTTTCTATCCTAGGTTATAAACTGTCCTGTTGACTGAATTTCATTCATATTTATACCTATGGCTAAGTTCGGCACATCTCGATACTCCCACGGTTGCTTGTGCGGCTTATCTTTGATGTTCTCATGGTTCGTGTGTGTGTGGCTTATCTTTGATGTTTCCATGGTTCGTGCTTGTGCGGCTTATCGCGATGTTTCCATGGTTATCTGCAAGTGTAGATATTTCCTTATCTTGGGGTTTGTGTGAATCGTTAACTCGCACGACCTGTTGCTGATTGTTGCAGATAGTTGTTGTAACAAATAGAAGTTTGTGACAGACAGTCAACTGTAACCAAAAACGGCTGCGCCAAGTGTTGCTGTTTAATGTATTGCTATTAAATTCTTACAGTCTATTTTAATTGTTATTAAATGGGTGCGGCTATTTGATTGTTTTGGCTTAATTTCTTCTGACTCAAGGTATGCGATATGGAAACTGTTACAAGTTAATTGCTACTATGTAATCGTTAAGATATGCAGTCTTCAGTGTGAGCCGATGGTTATAATGTTATGTTCAGGAAGGAAACTGTTAATTGTGGGAAGGCAACGACTAGGAATGCCAAAGCCTATACGGCTGATTCGATATTAAGTGGCGGTGTTGCACTTTTGTATACTGTTGTCCTATCCAATGTTATGTTTTCTGCCAAATGTGGTGCTGTACTGTTTTGGGGTTGTGGCCACCGTGTCAGGATCGGTTGCAGCAATACGGCATTCTCCATACGGTTGCTGTTAATATCCGTTCTTTTGGCTCGGTCACCCGCCGTTATTGGCCGGCCGTTATACTTCCTAAGAAACTGAACAATACTAAATTTACAGGTTACCTGGGATTACTCTACTGATAAACCAGTTCGCCCGCAGAAAACTCCAATCCAGAACAGAAAACGCAACAAAAACTCCACATGGATTTCTTCTGATTATTCCTTTTTTATTATTTCAGCATGCAGTAGAATTAAACAAAGTCTTAACATTTCACGGTTACAACGATATTACTTAACGGATGCACTCAATTGTTGGCAACTCAACACAATATCAATTTACAACGATTTAACAATTTAAACGCTCCCGCCTCGTTTGAAGCTTAGCAATTCTTCAAGCGTCTCTGTATTTTATTCTTTTTATTATTTCTTTTACTAGTTGGGCCAGACTCGCCCGCCTTCCTTTTTCTAAAACGTCTTGCTTCTTTCACGGCCACCTCTCGACTCTCCTATCTTTCGAAGAGAAACGCGCCACACCTGTTCCTTCGTAATTCGAAACCTGACGAAAGCAAAATCGCACATTCGCAATGTTGGAACTCAACGAAAGCGATCCAAACTGCGGATTGTGTACTCGCTGCATACTCATCTGCAAATCCAGTTTTAACTAGATTTAAACTCCCCGCTCGGTGGGACATTGGGGATGGGGGAAGTTACCACGTAACAGGACGACAAATCACAGGTCTGAAAAGTAATAACGTTATCTGAGAAAGAATGAGCACATAGCACTACTTTGGAAAAATGGAATTGTGATTCAAAACTCAACCTTTTTCTTCAAAGTTTACAATGGTGATTCCATAATTTTGAAAAACAGTATAGGCTTGGAAAAGTTGTCTCAAATATACACATACTTGCTGATTTTAGCACAGGTTCTGTTTGATAACTGAGAGATGATTGCGATACATAGCACGAATTACAAATTGGAACTTACTCAAAGATTGGTGAACATTCGGGTTCTTTTTGAACATTCAGAGGTCTGATGATTACTAACTAAACTTGTGAGGAATTACAAACGACCGACAAACCGGATCGTTCCTACAATGGATTTTTTTTTTTTTTTTGTTTTTTTTTTGTAGTAAATTATATGTGGAATATATTCCCACAACCGTTTGTTAGAATATTTGTTTGTTGTTATGTTGTGTACAGTAGGATACCTTTTTTGAGACGGTCACATTACAAGGCGTGTCGACAATTATAGGCATGTTAATTTTAAAGAAAAACTTTTTTTTTGTACTTCACAACATATTAAACAACTGACAAGAAGTTTGAGTTTATTTATTTCCTTCTATGAGATACAAATTCCAGAAAACTATCCTTTTTGAGGCTCTCAGATGAGAACCTCCCTTTTAGACTTTATTTGCGATTCGTCGTAAGACGCCGTTCGGCCTCATCCGTCTATGTACCCAAATTTTGGTTTTGTGTCGGGTGATTTCTACGACGAGGTTTTCGGAATTCGTGATCGTTGTAAGCCGGCGTTCGATCTCATTCGTCTACGCACCCTAGTTTTGGTATTGTTTCTTGGGTGATTTATACGAACGGTTTTTGGAATTTGTGATCGTTGTAAGACGTTCGACCTCATCTGCGTATGCACTCTAATTTAGGCGTTTTTTCTTGGATGATTTATTCCAAAGGTTTTTGGAATTTATGATCGTCGTAAGACGCCGTTCGACCTCATCCGTCTACCCACCCTAATTTTGGTTTTGTTTCTTGGGTGATTTATACGAAGAGGTTTTTGGAATTTGTGACCTATTTGGTGCATCAGGATCTCTTTTCCTGTGGTTCGATTTGTGGGGAAGGAGATCGTGATGTCCCAACAAGCAATTTTTTCTAACGAACTCTATTCTAATTACTATTTCTCGATGGCTCTAAAATGCCTTCACACTTCAGATGCAACCAGTTACTTCTTTCAATCAAATCTGATCTTATGTATGAAACGGAATGGGAGTACATCGGACATGACGGCTCGATGCCGCTATGGCGACTGGACAATACCCAATTAATCCTGTGACCATTGAATTGCGGAACTAAAAATTACTGTTCGGAAGTTATGATCCCATGTGAATTGTGTCACCGTTATAATTTTAATGTGTTATGAAGCAAATCTTAATGAGTGCTAATATACATGATATATTTCAATAATATCATGAAATGGATCCTATAACGTAAATAAATAATAAAAGCCTGTCTACAGAGTCCACGTCTCTTCAAATTTAGACTTACTCCAATTACCTTCCTCCCTTTAAACTTAGGCTCAAACGGAATCGGAATCCATCGGTCTACAACAAAATAAGAAAGTTTCAGTTTAAATGAAATGTAAATATAACAATTTAAGACGAAATAAAACTGTCTTAAATAAATTAGAACATACCAGTGTGAAACAAAATACGGAATAGAAAGGGAAATACAAAAAGTATATGGCGGTTTAAAAAACAAGAAAAGAACGAACTGAGAAATAGATCAGTCTAAAGCAAAAAACAATAGAACAGCCTAAAACAGAATAAGAATCATCATCAACATCGTCACTACAACCGGGATCCGATCTTGGTCTTATTTAGCAAGTCTCGAGGCTTGTTAAATTTTCCATAATAATTTATTTTTACGAGCAAGGTTATTATCCTTGCGTCGACAGAATAAGAATAGAACGCTCTAAAACAGAAACAGAATATAACAGTTTTAAAATCACCATCACCATCATCGGCACTATAGCCCGGATCCGGTTTTGGCCTTATTTAACAAGTATGAGGCTAGTTAAATTTTCCATAATAATTTGTTATTCCGGGCAAGGTTATTAGACTTGCGCCGAATTTTAAAATCAAATAAGACTAAAAATGAGTCACTAAGAATCAGACAGAATGAAAATAAAATAGTGTGAAAGAAAATGCGAATAGAACGGTCAGCCATAATAACGAGCACACCTAAAACAGGAAAAGAGATCGACAGTCTAGAGCAAAATAAGAATAAAAGCCATTCTCAAACAGAAAAAAATAGATCCGTATAAAACAGAATGGAAATATAACGGTTTAAAACGGAATTAAAACAAAACAGCCTAAAATAAAATAAGAATAGAACTGACTCAAACAGTTTGACAATATAACTGTATAAAATATCCGAATGCAAAAAAATAAATAGAAAGGAAAAACAGAACAAGAGCTTGACAGTCGAGAAAAATAAGAATAAAACATTCTCACGCAGAATGAAAATATATCAGTCTGGCAGAATGAAAATAGAACAGTGTGACATAGAATGAAAATAGAACCGTATGACAGAATGCAAATAGAACAGTATGACATGGAATGAAACGGGACAGTTTGGCAGAATGAAAATAGAACAGTGTGACATAGAATGAAAATAGAAACATCTAAAACAGAATTGTGGCGGTTCCCTTGAACGCCACCAATCATCTTCCCATTAACCAGGTATAAACTCCACCTAGGGCATACAAAAACCTCGAAAGCAAGTACTTACCTGTATATAGTTGAACCATAAGCCTTAAAACGCTGTAAAATCACAATATTTACTGATGCAAAATCCATCAGCACCAAACAGGCATGTTCCTTATGGTTAAGATAAAAACCTACAGAATCATTATAGAAAAATATAAAACATAGTAAGATATAACAATCTTAGTCCTTTTTGTAGCTTTTGATATGATAACGGTATTGTTAATCCCTTTATTGCCTGTGCAAAGTAAATCGAACAAAAATTGTTGGATTGAGGAAGAGATTTTAGGTACGGCCGTTATTTGTAGGTTTGTCTAGTTTAATTATCATACTGCTTTCATTATTAATATTGATATCAGAAGACAAATAAAAAACGGACTACCGCACACTATCACAGTTCTTCAGCGACTGACTGAAAGTAATTTACAAAACTGAGTGGGCAAAAGATTTAGGATTTGCATTATGAGGCAAGCGGCACACACTTGCTTGATTTTGAGAAATTTTAATTCCATCAAGAATCACGGCGATTGTATATTACTTACATGACAGTGCATTTGGAAAATTAACGAATGCTAATTCTTTAAAACTAAATTCTCTAAATTTGGAAAATTAACGAATGTCAATTCTTTAAAACTAAATTCTCTAAATATCAGACATGCTGCAGGACCTTGAATTATATCCCCTAGGTTGTAACATTAACATGTCGTGTTCTTCATTTGGTGGCGGGAATAATATCTTTCATCATGTAGTTTGAAACCCACGGGCGTGACGACTCGGTGCTACAATGGCGATTGGTGAATAAGTTATTTAATCCTGTAAAAATGGTGGCGTATTACGGAAGCTGAAATTAATGTCAGGAGCTTTCGATCCTACGCGAACTCTCAGCATTATAAATTAAATATGTTTCGTACTTATGAAACGAATCTTAATGGGTACTAACATACATGATATACTCCTATTTCAACTATATTATGAAATGTTCCATTGCCGTAAATGCTGTATATTCGTTTACACCGTCCATGTCTCTTCAATTTTAGGAGGTCAAGGTTTTCTATTGCGTTCCTCCCGCTAAGCGCTACCGAATTGTATAAACTCAAGAGGGTTTTGTGGTGGTTCCACTAAACGCCACTACCTACCTGCCCAATTGCCCAAAGCTTCCTGTCCTGAAGCTCCTAAAACCCCTTGGTTTCCCTCTAATGCAATTGCATTAGCACCTGCAAAGCTACATGCATCAAGGTTATCTAATGCATAACCTAAAGGTCCCCGTAAAAGAATTCTTACCTTCATGCATCAACGGACATCCAAAATTTTTGAAAAGAATTGTTTTCATCATACAGGATCATAAATCTAAAACCTACGCGGCGCCCTTTTTGCCAGGCAAACCCCAGCCTCACCATGTGTACAACAATGTTCTTACATACACATTGGCAGGTGATTCTTTTGTCCAACGACCAAGCCATGGCAAGTAGCTTGCTTGCACAGCTGCATGACCATTTGCTTGATCCGTTGTCTAACCGATAAACAATCATCGCAATGGTCACGTCCCATGATCCGTTTGTCTAATTGACAAACAATGATCATTCCAACACTTGCCGCCGAAAATCGAATTCTTCTGTATACATAACATACAAATAGAAGAATCCTATTCGGCCCGCCCGACAGAGATCCCATAAACGAATCTCTACCGTAAACATAGCAATCCCTTTTGGTCTCTATTGAGTTACAACTTGTTTGCTCAGCTGCCCTTGTTAGATTCTTTTCGTTGCACCCAATCCCCGATGCAATTTCGTTTATCCGTCATTCCAGTGTATGGGTAAACAATATGATCTGTACGATCAACCATTAGAATGTTTCCAGCGAGACCTCACTATGATTTCCCATTGGTCGCCGTGGCGAAAGGAAAATTTCATTTCCTTCTTACCACGCCAGTGGAAACTCACATTTGGAGAGCAGAATTTGCATCCTGGTGATTTAAAATCTGCTGTAGAACAATACATCAACAAACTCTTGGAACCGATTAGGAAAGAGTTCGAAAGTCCCGTGCTAGTTCAACTCAGTTTGGCAGCTTACCCATTGCAAAGAAAACCGGAGTGACGCTAGACGATGGCCCGCAAAGGTTAGACATCCGAGTTGAAAAGGTCCTCTCCGTTGGGCGACATCCTGGCGAGGATATACGTTCTCAAAATTGACCCTGGTAAAGAAAACTTTCGCAACATCGTTAGCGGCCTCGTGAATTATATTTCGATGGAGGAACTTAATGGAACACTCGTTGCAGTTTTAAGCAACCTAAAACCAGCTAAAATGCGGGGAATTCTCTCCGAAGGAATGGTCTCGTGTACATCAAACTCGGAACACTCGGAAGTCGAGCCGATTATCATCCCGGCAGCGTCTAACGCTGATGAAAGAATCTCAGTTGAAGGTTACACCGGAATGCCTGATGAAGTGTTCAATCCTGAAAAAAGGTGTGGGAAAAACTTCAAGCAGACCTAAAAACCAATGCCGAGGGAGTAGCGGTGCGGAAGGATGCCTTTCTGCTCACCTCTTCCGGGGAACAACTCACCAGTAGGCTAGCCAATTGTAGCATTAAATAAATTTAAATCTACTATTAAGTCATCCAGTACCACTCAACACTATGAACAACAAGCATTTTATATTTATTTAGCGCTTATCATTTTACTAGGCTTTTCCCAAGTTTACTGAAAGAAATATGTAACTCGACCGCAACAGAGATAAACACGCTAGTGATTGTCGCTTGGAAAGCCACTAAGGCGGTGATATAGTCGAATCGAATACGAGAATATTCTGCGGAGTATTATTTGCAAAAAATATTTGAGTCAATAAACCGCTAGTGAAGCCAACGTCATGACTGAACTCAAGGCAAAACTATTGCGCTCTAACCATCGTGGCACAATGGCGACGCATAAGGCTTTGTTGCTTTTGGAATGATGTAACCAACCTTATGCAAACGCTACGTTCTGTTGCAACTGCCGTCATCCTGTACCTGATAAAATATTCTCTGAAAGGGAAGTTCACAGGCGTTTGTTGCTATTGCCATGACTATCCGTTTTCAGTTGGACGAGTTCTAGCCACAGATGCAGCTAGAGAAATGGGCGCAATATCATGGGAACAAAAAAGTTCAACGACACATGCGACCATCGCTGGAAAACAGATTTGAGACTGATAAAATAGTTATAAATACTAAGCAAAAAAAAAAAAAAATAAACTGATTGACATCACCCCAGTCGCGAACCAGCTCTGCATCGAGCAGAGCAACGCCGAGTCGTTTTCCAACCACCGACCGCGTCGGTCGGTTCTTCTACCGCTCCCGATAGCGCTGCGGGGATGCGTACATCACCAAGAGTCGTAATCGGGTTGCTGTCAGGATAAAGCTTTTAATCGTTTATTTGTGCAAAATGTTGTGAATTAAAGAAAATACATCAACGAACGTGAGATGAACAACCGACTAACCGCAAATTAACTTAATCCTAACCAATTGTCAGTGCTAAGTGCTCAACAGAAAATAAATTGCATCCAGTCGTAAAATGTGTGTAATGAGCAGATCTGCTCTATTCCATTCGCTTCCTTTATAATATAATAAGAAAAAAAAAAACGAATCAAAAAGAAAGCAACAAAGTTCATAGTAAAAGTTTAGAATCCAAAGTTCGAGTGTACATTTAGAGTTTGATTTGTTTTACCAACTGCATTAAGTAAAAACAAGACAATAAAATAAAGAACCGTTCATACAACAATCCGCTCGCACTGTGCTCTGACATTTAAGGGTACTTCACAATCCCTTGGTGTTTCATTTTCTGTGCTGCAGTTTCCTGGGTGTTTTTCTGTTGTTCTTTTCTGTTCTGTTTGTGAACAATACAGGTGAACAGTTTACGGCAGTATGATGATGGGGAAAGAAGTGAATCTAGTGCCGTACGTCGGCGCAATACTTCTACCCCACAGTTTCCCTTAAAGATATTATCTAAAATGCATTCACACTTCAGATGCGACCAGTTACTCCTGTCAAACAAATCTGATCTTATGACTGAAACGGAACATCTTCAATTTTAGGAGTTCAAGGTTTTCAATTGCGTTCCTCCCGCTAAGCGCTACCGATTTGTATAAACTCAAGAGGGTTTTGTGCCGGTTCCACTAAACGCCACTACCTACCTGTCCAATTGCCCCAAGCTTCCTGCCCTGAAGCTCCTAAAACCCCATGGTTTCCCGCTAATGCAATTGCATTAGTACCTGCAAAGCTACATGCATCAAGGCTTTCTAATGGATAACCTAAAGGTCCCTGTAAAAGAATTTATGCTCATTTTGCACAAATAAACGATTAAAAGCTTTATCCTGACAGCAACCCGATTACGACTCTTGGTGGTGTAACGTACGCATCCCCGCAGCGCTACCGGGACCGGTAGAAGAACCGACCAATTCGGTCGACTCAGCATTGCTCTGCTCGATGCAGAGCTGGTTCGCCTGAAATGGAAGGGGTATACATCGGACATGACGACTCGGTGCTGCTATGGGACTGGACAATGTCTCATTTGAATCTGTGACCGCTCAGGTCACCCTGTAAAATTTATCCAGGTGTTATTTCGCCAGTCACAGGTTTTTTAATTCGCTTTTCCACAAAGTGTCTTATTTCGTTTTGGTGGCGAGCGAACGGTCACCAATTACTGCATTGAGCTCCGGCGAACAGGGGAATGACGTCTGGGACGATCTGGCAGCACTCCGTGTCAGATGTTATTTGGTCCGCTGCCTAAAGTCAACGAAATCCAATCAAAACTTAGTTAAATTAATTACCTCTTTGTTCACGGACGGGAGACGCAGCTACCCAGAAATCCACTCAAATGATATGGTCTTGCAGACCAGCTTAACAAGGCACGATATAGGTCAACCACACTGCAAAGCACGAACAGTCAAAGCAGCAAAGTAACAGGGTCCTATTAGATTTTCTGTCCCAATTGGCTTGCAGCAGCCAATGAACTAGTTAAGCTTGAAACAGCACAATACAGTTCGGATATAATCGATGAGTCTAAAACAACACTCTTTACAGGAATGGACGAATACACGAAACAAACGAACGATAATGTTTTTGAACTTTGGCGAAGTGCACTCTTTATTTCTTAATAATTGTATAACTTCTATTTCAATCGTTTTTGACTTCAAACGCAACGTTAGAGATTCAAATTCCGAAGACAGTTTTAAGATGAACGAACACTGTGAGATGGTTGTTGACAGGTGCGTCATGTGTTTTTGTTGGGGAGTGGACTAGACGGTAAACGTACTAGATTCTCCCGCAACATGTCTGTTATTTCATTCTTCGGGGTTTTATTGCATTTATTTTTTGTAGCCACTTCCCTTGGGAAAGGCGACTTTTTAACGCTCAGGTTACACAGGAAAACGTCTTCCGGGTGGCATTTGGTGGGTTGCAGGTTTTTTTTTTCTTCGGTTTTGCACAAAGTGTACATCTTAGTTTAATCTCCCAAGCTTTATAGCATTTATTTTTTGTATATACTTCTTTTGGGGACGACGATTCTATAACGCTGAGACAATATGTGCCATATCTCGACGCCGTCGAGGAATGTCGTCGGTCGAGATCCTTTCTGATGTTCCGCCGAATGAGGAATGTCGTCGGGGAATATGAATGGAGCACGTTGATGATGAATTAACGCAATGGCGTCCGAATCAACGTTGCCTGAAACCAATAGGTTAGAGTCGAAAGGAAAAGCAATACCTTTTGATAATCTTCCGGCCTGACGTTCCCGCTAGATAGATGTACAGGTATTCCCCGACTTACGACCGAGATAGGTTCCTGGTCATCGGTCGTAAGTCGATTTTCATATAAAAAAAATTCCGACTTAGCTAATGTAATGTATTATTTGTACTGAAATATGTACGTAAATCGAATTTTTTTACTTTGTTTTTTTTTCTTTTTTTTTCTCATATATTTTAGGGATTCCCCGCAACTACATATTTGTCTTCTTTAAGTATTTTCTATGAAAAAAATTGGAAAAAAAATGGTCGTAAGTGCGAATAGTCGTAAGTCGAACGGTCGTAAGTCGGGGACTACCTGTATTTGCTTGTCCCTCGGTATGGTCATGATCACGAGGTTAGCGTTGGGCTTCAGCAGCGAATCCAGGCTTTGCGGCACGGTTAGTAGACATATTTGTATACATGAACTAATTAACTTGCGAAAACTTAGATAACTCATCAACTCAAATGAAAACTGATAAATTCTCGATGGACTTATCGCTGAACACAACTTTATTCTTTAAAAAACAAAAAGGCACATGTTGGCGTGCGAAAAAACCAATGAAAAGTTCATAGATTACAAAACGTTGATCATTGATAGTTGATCGAGCACCAAAAGCAGTAAGCAATGACAGTTAGCGAAGACGGTTGTTCATGCACTGTCATCGTGTTGCCGGCAGATGTGAATATATTTGTCGGGGAGAGTACTAGACAATGAGCGTACTCGATTCTCCCCGAGCATATAATTGTGAATCCGCAACACAATGGGTTGGAAAACTATTTACAAAATGAGTCTCGCTAATTCACAAAATATCAAGCAATGTATCGTTTCTTCGTCTTTTTTTTTTAATTATTATTATTATATATATATATATATATATATATATATATATATATATATATATATATTTTTTTTTTTTTTTTTTTTTTTTTTTTTTTTTTTTTTTTTTGAAAAATTGGTCAACATTTCAAGAATTGGTTGTTTTTTTGGTATTTCTTCACCCGCCCTTTTTGGTGCTATTAATTTGACTGATTTACAATCATTTTCTGTGCTACGAACGCTCGTATTGTATTTTAAAATTAAAGGCATGAAAACGTGTTAAAAGGTTGGTTTCAGTCTTTCATTTATTTTCAAGTTCCTAGAAAGGCGAACTTATAACATTCAGGCGCTACCCTAAAGTGTAAATGAGTTACTATTGATTTTTTTTTTTTTTTTTTGAATAGGCGCACATTGTAGTTTTCTGGAAATAAATACGTCGAAAAATATTTCAGAACCATGGAAAAATAAAACAAATATAAAAGGTTGAATTTTCCAACTCCTAAGCATAGTTTATAATGTATGTATTCGAAATAACCTTTTTCAAATATTGAGCCACTCAATGCCTCATTAGGCTTCAAAAATAACTCCAACACTTATCTAATAGCATTTCATGGTGCTGACCCAGCGCTATAGGTTAAAAAAAAATAATAATAAAATAATAAATGTTTCTGAAAATCAACGTCCGGAATATGATAGGATTCAGTTCAAGAATGTATATAAAAGTAGAAAAAGGGACATTGACGAGTTAGTGGATCTTGAACGTACTAAATTGGATGTCACATTTGCGGTCACTTCAGAGCCGTACTGTTCAGTAGGGGATTTTGTTGCATTTTGTGTAACCGTTTGCGACATGTTATTTGTAACCTGTTACGAAGTGTGCTTATTCCTTTTTGATTGCAGGGACTTGTCCTTAGAGTATTCTTTATTAGGTGCATCATCTCCATGCTTCCCTTTATGGTAGGGGGGTGGTTATGTGTATACTCTTATTATTTGTATGTTTTGAAAAGCTCATTCTAAATCAAAGGCTGAAAATCAAAGAAATTTCTTCCATATATTTCCACAATGTTGTCTGTTCATGAGCAATCCAATTAAAAAGTTTATTTATAGAAATAATTAACGTCTCTCTGTAGAATTATGTTACTCTTAGGTCATTAAATTTCTCTGGCCATAGTGAGATTCAGTAAAATGCTTTATTAATCAGCCCGTTCTGGACGTACATGTATTATTTACCATACTTTGAACTTGAAGGTTTTTGGTTTTGAAGTTATTGCCGATTATTCAAGGTGATTCTTACTGAAATATAATCAAATGAATAGTTTTAAAAAGAAATTTTTATTGTTATTCATTTAAAGCTGGAAACAGCGTTCGAGTTTAAATAAAAACTTTAGACTGACTTCACTCCTCAAGTGTAAAGATTTTAATATACTTTTCATATAATAGTTGTCAGATAATTATTTTAGCGGATACGTTTGATTTCTGCATTTTTTTGGGCTTAAAATCTGTGTGTCTCATTAAATAGTAAACCAAAAATTAATTGAAAAAATGAAATCAATTTTGTTATTTCTTGCTCCATTAAACGTGTATGCTGAATTTTTGTTTTCCTTTTAAATACATACATACATATTGTAAGGATAAAGATGAATTTCTAAATTAAAGCACAAAACAATTTATAATAAAGTAAACACGCATATAAATGAAACCAAAACATTTACTACACATAGTTTTAAAGTTTATAAAACATCAAGATTACAAAGGAAAAACCAATCAAAGAAATATATACATTTTTTTATTAATTAAGTTTTATTATGTTTATGCTTCACCTCTACTATCATTTATGTTATAACTATTATTGTTAATTAAGTTAACATTTAACTATATTGTATTAAAATCATATGAAGCACAATACTATTTATTTAAGTATATTGATTAAATTTTAAATTAATGTATTAAAAAAATATAATGAAAAAAAAAAACGAAATATAAAGAATTTGCTAATACACACTGAGCCACAAAAATAAAGAAAGAAAAGATAGAGGAGAAAAAAAAACACTTTTTTTCCAAACATTTCACAACGGAGATAGTCATATTTATAAATTTAAAATTAATTGAAAATATACTAAACAATAATAAATACATTATTTGCCATTGATTTAAATATAAACAAAAAACGCTATGAACGGGAAGAAAATGTATAAGAACCCATTACTATAATTAATTGGATGCAAACACGAAAAAACAACAAGAACAAAAAGAAATAAAAATAAATTTATAAAACAAAACGACAATTAATTAAAAATATAAACATAAACAAAAGAAAACGGTGTGTATGTGTATTTACAAAATAAAAAAGAACGTACATAAATACACTATATAAGCGATTTTATCAACGTATTGCATAATAATATGTTTGCATTTTTTATTTTTACGTATTGCATTGCAAGAACAAACATTAAGCATACAGTAAAAATTATTTAAATAATGTGGAAACGTAATATTTATAAACAAAATGATGAAATAAGTAATGAAAATTGAGAATACCAAAAGAAAATTTCAAATTCTATTATGTCTTATGTTTAGGAAGACTTCCTATAATCGTAAGAAATAATGTGGTGTATTTAAAAAGTTAAAATATGTTGAATCAGAATAAAAATTAAATTATAAAATAAATAATTTCGCTGCGTTTTATTGCACGTTGTATATACATGTATTTTATTTTATTATTTCTTTTGCTGTTATTTAAACAATGTTCTCGCAATTTAAGAGAGATGGAATGGAGCGTTGTATAAAATCACTAAATGTACTTTCTTTTATATTTAATTTGTTAAAAGAATTTCATATTCCGTATTATTAATAAAATAAATGTTTAAATCTAGTTAAATTTTGTTTATTATTTCAATTATAGGAGAATCATTGGGTGCTCTAATATTTCATTTAGGATCGTTTTTTTTTTTTGTTTTTTTTTTGTTTTTTTTTTGTTTCGGTAGTAAGATGGAGATCTTCAAAAGATACCTCTCGACCGATCCAGAGGTATGCCGGATTTTATCGACTAAAACTAATTGCTTTCAACCCGGGGGAGGCCATGCCGATCCTTGTCCCTGTTCAATCTAGATTGACATGCAGTCTCCACGTGACACCCCTGGATAGGTACTTTGGCACCCGCCAAGTAGTGGACCAATACATGCAGCGACATCCTGAGAAAGGTTGGCGCAAGGCTAATATCCTTGTCCGGAAAAACAAACTATTATGGCAAATTTAACAAGCTTCGGATATGGATCGGATACACGACGAAGACCACGGAAACGAAAATGGCTAAACGATTTGAGACTTTTCTCATGGAACGTCCGCTCACTATATAGAGCTCGAGCTGCACAGCAGCTAGCCGATGCACTGTCCGAATATAAGGTTGGCAAGAAATAAGATGGTCGGGGTTTCGTGTTATTCAAAGAAACGAGTATGACATTTATTACAGCTGTCGTGCAAAACACCATGTGCTCGGGGTAGGCTTTCTAATCAGCCAAAAACTGAACCCTCCCATTATCGGCTTTAATGCAATAGACGAGAGGCTATGCATTCTTCGCGTGCGAAGCAAGTGTTTTTTTCACAAACGCGCACAGAAAAGGGGATTTTGGAGTACCCTGAAGTGTCAGAGCACAGTGCGGGCGGAGTTTAAGAACATAAGCCTGTGGGGCTTTTCAGGGCCCGAAGAGCCATGCATCGCTCGATCCCCACCATTCCCAGCGATGCGACTTACCTTGAAGTCGAATTTTCAGCAAGGTTACGCAACCTTGCTACGGCATTAACCGCCAACCAATTCGCTGGAATTAATTCGGTTATCCCCAAGGATAACCGACATAAATATATATTAGGCAGCTTACCTTTTTTGGGTGCTTTTCCAAACCTCTTCCCCACGGTCATTCCTAAAAGCATAATTCACGGCAAGATTATCATCTTGCCATGACATCAATTCATCAATCGAGCTTCCGCGACCGAACAATGGATGGCACATATCCACCAACACACGCTGATCTTTCCGTGTGCCCATTCATTGACCTAGCATTATTTCGGGTTGATTGCACAGCTGCAAGCCAGATTTCCAACGGCATGTCTACGCTCTATCTTTCCTTAAGTAAAGAAGATCAAATCAAACATTCGCCTTTCAGGCGCTCATATTTTCCTTGGATCTAAGCATGACCGATTTTATGATCCGTTGCCGTTTCTTGGAACGATCACCAGCATCGGTCATGGCCACCAATTTTAGTTTACACAAAGTAAACATTCAAGCGGATACTTTCGCCTGATAGTGCCTTTTCAACAGGATAAACACATCCCTAACATAACATGCATCGAATCATACGACCGAAATTTGTTTATGGTAGATGATCTAACAACGGCCATGCGCAATGTTCGATACATTTTTCCAAGATAGATTTCTGCCTTCGGCAAGGGTTTTATTGACTCACGTCAATCAAGAATCTATCCCTTGCATATGGCGGCAGTTTATCTTGCCCAAACATGTAGCAGCCGATTCGATCTGCTACATGAGTTTTTCTCTTTTTCTTTTGTTTGGACCTTCGCCATTGGCGGCGGATCCTTTAGTTTTTTTTTTTGGTTCTCGTCGGATGTCTGAATAAGGTCATCCAATTGGAGTCAGATATTAACCATCGAATAACACACACGTGTCGGGGACGTTAGGTGTCGGAGTTTCTTTTTCCATCAACGAGTCAAGTCGAGTAATCGTCGTAAGCGCGTTAAAGTCGTAAAATGAATACAAGGAATTCGTATGGAGTGGCTAATATTAACAAAATAGATAGATACAGTGAAATATTCAGAAATAACCTTAAGGAGTACGCCTCCGAGGAATAGTGTGTAGTTTATATCGGCTTAATAGAATAACACCATTATTTTATAAACGATGTTATGTGAGAAAGCGATCTTGTAAAATAATCTATTTTAAAGGCCACACTTAAGTGGAAAATAAACAATTATTAAATCAGCAAAACATCTCTGGCGTTTTTATT
The DNA here is from genome assembly GCA_963931805.1 of Microdon myrmicae. NCBI lineage: Eukaryota > Metazoa > Arthropoda > Insecta > Diptera > Syrphidae > Microdon > Microdon myrmicae. The sequence goes on from OZ007502.1 coordinate 93,641,021, forward strand.
TATTCATTCTCCGTGGGTGAGCAGTTTCTCTGTGAACAATCGTTGGGGATTAAGTGAATCTGTGTCGTGCCATACACACTACTTAAGAAAACCTACCCACAAGCCTCATAAACGTTCACGGACCTATAGAGGGTACCCCTGACGTCGAAAAAGATGAAATCTAAGAGAACGTCGAACGGTCCCTCAATGCCTGCCCAAGATATGATCTGAAAATAGTTCTTGGTGATTTGAATGCGAAAATAGGTCGGGAGCCGATTTTCAGGCACGAGGCAGGTTCCCATAGTGTGCATGAGAACACTAATGACATTGGACTACGAGTCATCGAACTGGCAGCATCAAAAAACTTGGTCGGTGCGAGTACCAGGTTTCCGCGTAAAGATATCCACAAAGCCACCTGGGTATCACCCGATGGAGCCACTCGCAACCAAATTGACCACGTGTTGATAGATCGCCGCCACTCGCCGAGCCTCATGATGGTACGAACGTACCGGGATGCCAACGTTGACTCGGATCACGATCTTTTTAATATAGTTTTCCCAGCGCGGATTGCCTTACGGAGACGTATTGCAATCGCGGATCAGGTTCGAATCAACACGGCTGCCGTACCCAATGAGAATACCAGTAACAGCTTTGGTCATACGCTGAGACGCCTCGAAGAGCAGTAAGTCCTGGGGCCAGAATGCCGGGCGTAGAAGCGAAATGGACACACCTTAAGAATACTGTCATTAGTACTGCCAACTCCATCTTAGGTAGTAGTCGTAGAGATCGGAGCGACTTGGTTTAATGATGAGTGCAAACTAGCAACTGAACGTAAGAATGCTGCATACCGGGCAATGCAGCAGTCTCATATGACGCGGGTACGCGAGGAGTAATATAGAGCTCAGAAGATATGAAAAGACTCCACAGACAAAAGAAAAGTGTCTGGGAAAAAATCTAGTCCGTGAAATAGAGGAAAGTCAGCACAATCCGCGGAAGTTCTACCAAATAACCCACAGTATGACCCGGACCACACCGCGCTGCACTTACTGCAAGGTTAAAGATGGTAATCTGATCACATTCTGAAGGCATTCTGGAGCGATGGGAAGAGCACTTCAATGAATTGCTAAATGGTCAGCTCACAGAAGAATTGGAGGCTCCACCAATGCAAGATCAAGACCAAATGCTGCCGCCACCAAGCATTAAGGAAACATTAAAAGCCATAAGACAGCTCAAATCAAATAAAGCCCCTGAAGCTGATGGCATACCGACTGAGCTGATCAAACAAGAAGGGACAGCGTTACATCACGCAATTCATGAGATCGTCGTGCACGTGTGGGAGCAAGAGGATATGCCGGAAGATTGGCGTCGCGGAATAATTTGCCCCATACATCAGAAGGGAGATATCACAGTGTGCAGCAACTATAGGGGTATAACATTGCTGAGTACCACCTATAAGATACTCTCCACTATCCTACAAGATCGGATAGCCCCATACGCTAAAGTCATCATTGATATGTATATCAGTGTGGCTTCATCCCAGGCAAATCAGCGATTGATCAGATATTCACCCTTAGGCAGGCGATGGATAGATGTCTGGAATTTAAAATTCCAGTATATCATCTATTTATAGACTTTAAGGCGACCTACGACAGCATAGCCAGGGTAGAACTATATAATGCCATGAGAGAGTTCAGCATTCCAAACAAATTGATATGACTTTGCAGGTTGACCATGACCCAATAGCATGGACGTCATGTGGTAGAAGGTTGTGCTAATGAACTCTGTTAAATTTCTCTGTTGTCTTTACCCCTCCTCGAATGACGATCGACCAGCGACACTTTTCGAACATCTTTCACGTACCATCGACTGGATACAGATCAACCACCCGGCTTCTGAAATTGTCGTCCTTGACAATTTTAATGTGCACACTTCCGGCTGGTTGTAACATTCTAACAGAACCGACGAGGCTAGTGGAGGAGTTCGCTGTTAGCCGCAATTTGGCTCAATTCGTGGAAACCTACGCGAGTGCTGGATACCTGAGGTGATTATGCGAACACCCCGGATCTGTTTTTGACATCCGAGCCGAGCATTTATAGCGTGGAGATTGCGGCACCACTGGGAAACTCGGACCACTGTTTAGTGTCTATCGGACAACCACTTGCATTTCAAGCGAATAACAGACCTAAGCAGCATCGCCATGTATAGAGATATGGTGCTGCTAACTGGGACGATTTGGGAGATTTCTTCGCACCCATTCCTTGGTCGGAGGTGTGCTTTGGAGGCTCCGATGTTAACGCATGTGCGGAGTCGGTCACAGAGTTATTCCTCTCGGGATGGTGATCTACATCTCGCATTCCATCAAACGAAGTTCATTAGATAAACCCTGGTTTGATAAAAGATGCGAGCAGACTACGGCGGCAAAAAATAGAGCTTTTAAACAATGGCGCTCTAATCCCATTGATGTTAACAGGATACATTTTGTTAGGATCAGAAACGCGTGGAACCAGGCGATTGATACCGATTGAAAAACTGATGCCTGCCATCATCGGCTTTAATGCAATAATTCGAAAGGTTATGCACTCTTCGCGTGCGAGGCAAGTTTAAGAACATAAGCCTCATAAACGTTCACGGACCTACAGAGGAGTTCCCTGACGACGAAAAAGAACAATTCTATGAGAACGTCGAATGGACTCTCAATGCCTGAATGTGAAAATCGTTCTTGGTGATTTGAATGCGAAAATAGGCCGGGAGCCGGTTTTCATGCACTACGCAGGTTCCCATAGTTTGCATGAGAACACTAATGACAATGGGCTACGCGTCATCGAACTGGCGACATCAAAAAACTTGGTTGTTCCAAGTACCAAGTTTCCGCGTAAAGACAAAGACAAACATACCACCTGGTTGAGCCACTCGCAACCAAATTGACCACCTGTTGATAGATTGCAGCCACTCCTCGATCCTGATGAGGGAACGAACGTACCGAGCTGCCAACGTCGACTCGGATCACTATCTTGTTGGTATAGTTTTCCGAGCGCGGATCGCCTTTTGGAGACTGCATCCGCGGATCAGGTTTCGAATCAAGACGACTGCCTTAAGCAATGAGAATACCAGTAACACCTTTGGTCATGCGTTAAGACTCGCCTTCGAAGAGCTCGACGGGGGGAGAGTAAGTCCTAGGGTCAGAATGCCGGGCGTAGAAGAACAATTGACACGCATTAAGAAGAAGAAGAAGATCTGAGAAAAGACTCCATAGACAAAAGAAAAGTGCATGGAAAAAAAAATGTTGTCTGTTAAATAGAGACAAGTAGAAAGCGAGGTCCGCACCAGGCGCGGAAGTTCTACCAAACAATCCGCAGTATGAAATGACCACGCTTCAATTATTGCCAGGATAAAGCGGGTAATCTGATCACCGATCCTGAGGCCATTCTGGAGCGATGGGAAGTGCGCTTCAATGAATTGCTAAATGGTCAACTCACAGAAGAATTGGAGCCTCGGCCAATGCAAGATCAAGACAAAAGGCTACCGCCACCAAACAGTGAGAAAACAGTAAAAGCCATAAGACAGCTCAAATCAAATAAAGCCCCCGGAGCTGATGGCATACCAGATGAGCTGATCAAACAAGGAGGGGCAGCGTTACATCACACAATTCATGAGATCGTGGTGCACATATGGGAGCAAGAGAGATGCCGGAAAATTGGCGTCGCGGAATAACATAATTAAAACATAAGAAGGGAGATATCACACTGTGCAGCACCTATAGGGGTACAACATTGCTGATTGCCGTCTTTAAGATACTCTCCTCTATCCTTCAAGACCGGATAGCCCCATACGCTAAAGTCATCATTGGTCAATATTAGTGTGGCTTCATTCCAGGCAAATCAGCGATTGATCAGATATTCAACCCTTAGGCAGGCGATGGAAAAATGTCTGGAATTTAAGATTCCATTATATCATCTATTTATAGACTTTAAGGCCGCCTATGGCAGCATAGCCAGGGTGGAACTATATAATGCCATGAGAGCATTCGGCATTCCAAACGAATTGATACGACTTTGTAGGTTGACCATGACTAGTCAAGTAAAAGTAGCAGGATTCGGGTCCGAACCAATAAAGCTCATCAATGGACGCCGACAAAGGGGCGGTCCGGCCTGCCTCCTCTTCAATCCGTGACTCTGGCGTTACAACTAGGACTATTGTCACCAAGTCCATCCAGATACTTGCCTACGCCGATGACATCTACATCATCGGTAGATCCGATTCGGCTGTACAGGACTCCTTCACCCAGATCGAGCAGGCGCCACAAAAACTGGGATTGCACATTAATGAGGGAAAAACTAAGTACATGGTGGCAACTTCTGCGAAGAGAAGATCGAACGTTGGTCAAACTACCAGAGTAGTGGACCAAGAATTGGAAGTAATGCGGTCCCTTAATTACCTTGGGTCAATAATATCAGCCGATAACAATATGGAAGAAGAAATATGCGAACGGCTGATCAAATACAACAAAGCCTACTATGGTCTATCAAGGCTCTTTAAATCCCGAAATTTATCCAGAACATTCAAGCTAATACTGCACAAGACCATGGTCTTACCAGTACTCATATATGGATCCGCGAGCTGGGTGCTCAATAAAAGCACTCTGAACTCTTAGCCGCGTTCGAGAGGAAGGTCTTAAGAATTGTTGGCCCGTATGTGAGGGGGGACGATTTCGGGGTATTACGGACCTCGCGTCCATGTCCTCGCCTAACACTAATTCCCCCAAATTTCCCCTCTCTACCTGTAAAGGGAAGAAATATCGTAAAGTAGCTAATTTGCATAAACTACTTTATGCAAATTCTACTTGGCTAAAAAAATAATAAAAATCGGCGTTGGCGCCGAATAAAAACTAAACGTCAACGGCGAAAATATAAATTAATTCATTCGACGTAAAACTACTAACTCGTACAAACCAATCGTAATTACTGGAACGAGCTCAAATTCCGATGTAGAACTAAAAAACCAGCTAACACTCAAATTGGAAAACAACGGCGTAGAATCAAGTGCAAGTGCTATCCGGTGTATTCCGAGGAGCAACTTCAGGCGCAAGTGCTCAATTGCAAGTGCTATTCTACCTATCGTGATGGATAGAAGCTACATTTAAAATTATAGATATAACAGGGGGAAATATAAGACCTGAATTAAAACACCCATAGCTCATTGAGGACCATTATTTAATCTTATGCCGCGACAGACCATAATTTCGAAAGCATTTAAAGAGCAAAAATGGTACGTGGTAACTCCCCTACCGCCCTTGTCTCGGAGAGGAAAGTATTAAAAATGAACGGACATGCATAACGTGCAAACGTAAAACGATTTCAAACTAAACTTAAATACAAAACACGATGCACATTTTGATTTACACCTATAGTAAATAAAATATAAACTACCTCTGATTCATTTACAACATAAATTAAGCATATTCATATAAACAATGTACATTTCACATTTTATACATAACATACATCAAATATTTAATTCAATTGGTATACAAAATATAAAAAACAAAAATAGCTGTTGCATAAATCTGCATAAGCTCTATTCGGCGATGACGGCTTCGATCAGTTTCGGGACAGCCATGGCCTGGTTTCTTCGCCGAGACAACGGTGGCAGGGAACAAAGGGGTAGCGGAGGAGGATATAAACTTAGGATACTTGCATCCGGAGGAGCAGCTTTTGGCGAAAAAGAAAGGTTTGAAGTAGAGGACTCGCTAAGAGATATTGACAAATAATCAACAATCAACAGTAAGCTGAACAGGGGAGTACAAAGCTCAACGCCCCCTGAAATCTGCCAGCAGCAACTACAGCGAACGCTCCACGGTCGACCCAGTAAGTCCTCATTTACCTAACCCCTATAGTTATCTTTAAATATATATATTATGATTAAATGGTTAAAATAACAATAACAGGAGACACTACAACCATGAGTTTTACGCGATCTGCTTTGAAGCTAATGTTGTAAGAAAAATCAAGCTCGGTAGACTCTGGTGGGCGGGACACCTAGCTCGAATGAGCGAAGAGGAGGTTGTCCGGAAAGTCCTTTGTGGCAGGAAGTATGGAAGGCAAGAGTGTGGCAGACCCTGTCTGCGATGGAGAGATGGCGTAGACCAAGACGCCCAGAGCCTGGGAGTGCCAAACTGGATGACATCGACTCGAAATCGGGACCGGTGGAGAGACTTGCTAAATAAGTCCAAGACCGCATCCCGGTTGTAGTGCCGATAATGATAATATTTTCATATTGGCTCGTGAAGTCAGTGTAAAAGTGTGCGCATATAATTTGTATATGCTTATATTTAATACGTATACTTTTTAGTAGTAATGTACTACTAAGTACCTGGTAAACCGACATCTGTAGACCGAGAAATCGCCCTCATCGCGATAGCCAAAGCACAATGGCTGGGAAGGGCCAAAAAAGTAGAGTAGGCGAAATAATACTGGACGTCAATAGTAAATCAATTCGGCGAAATGGGGTCGCTTCCTAAGACGTTGGACACAGGTTTTACCGTCCCTTGTGAGAATAATAACTAGTTATTCCTGTAGTAAGGTAATGATATATGGGATATATGAGTGGTCAAGAAAATGTAAAATGATAGTGGGGCTCATGTGGAACATTATGCTTAGAATTACTGTACCAGAAAGAGTGTAAACGATTGGGTATGTAGATGATTTGGCGATATCGCTAAGGCAAAATACCCGATTGATCTGGAGGATTTGGACTCTACAACTCTGAGTATTTATAATGTGGCCAGATACAGCAAGACTAAAACTAGGAAGACATTGACCCTACCGGTGTTTTTACCGTTCGTCTACCGTCAAGAATTCCACACATGGTCCTGTGGGACTCTTCAGGGCCCGAAGAACCTCGCATCATTTTTAACCCCATAAAAATCCTTTAAACCCCATATCTACCCTTAAGTCGAATCACTGGCAAGAACACACAACCTTGCCATAGTATTCACCACTGTCCTAAAATGGCTGAAAACAATTCGGTTACCCACTTGGATAACCGTCATAAATATCCCATCATAGCCGAGGAGCTTTTCCTCTACACCCAGCATGTCATTTTTACTCTTCATTTACAGCCCCATCGGCCGATCGTCCTATCGACGATATACAGCGTAGCCATCGTTGGCTACCTGCAAGCGATCGAGCGTTATTTAAAATAACACACACTCGATTCATCGACCGACGATATGATACATTTTTGGCAGAATCAAAGTGTACACAAACACTGTCGCCATGCCCATTTAACGTCCAGAAATACATGCCGGGCTATTTGCTGGCTTGCACATCTGCAAGCCAGATTTCTAATAGCCCTGCAATAGGACATAATGAGGGGGATAAACCAGATCAATAAACCTTGTTTCTAGTTGCTATGGCGAGCGATCTTCTGTGAATTTTACATCACAGAAGACCCAATTGCCGCCGCCAGCATTGTTCCATTATGCTACCCGAAAAGCTTCTGTCTATGCGATTTAGACAAAAGAAAACATTTTCGTCCAGGCGGCAATTTCCTACACAAACAATGTAGTCGAGAAGATTCATGTTCTCAGGCAGCCTTGGGTTTTTGCCGATATTTCATCACCATCATGGAAAAACCATTGTCATGATTTATGACTGCATGTTCTGCCAGTTTCAATACCTGTTCTTTTATTTTCCAGATGTGTATTGGAATTTCCCTGGTACGCCAGAGGTATCCGATACTACAAGGAATGTTGAGGACGATTTCCACGAGGAGTCTGAAAACAACCTTTACGGAGTACACAATACACAAGGAGTCAGATTGCATCCTTTGTCGCGAGTACTTGTCCTGACAACCAAGTCTTTCTCTCTAGTAAAGGGAACTCGGTGTCCGAAGTGTAGTTTATCGCGGTACGTTATTACGACAAATTATCCCTTAAACACTTGGGACGTTTCACAAAAAGTGATCGCTGTCAGTCGCTTATAGTCGGTTGGATTGAATTAAATGTGTGTGCGCTGAGAGAACTCAAGAATAACAGTGTTGTGTCATTTATTGGACTAGAATCCACTAACATAGTGTAAAAATAAACGAGTACGGAATATTTCTAAACCTTAATCGAATAAACAAAATTGCAGATCAACTGGATATTTATTAAGTGTGACCGGAGGAAATACTGTGTAATAAATAAACCTAAATAAAGAAAACTTTATCCAACCTAGCTCCATCAGTGCCTCTTATTTACCTTTCCTCTTGGAACAAGGTTTGGTGACAATTTTTGTGAGGAAATCGTTCGTGGGCGATAGGTGGAAACCCGTGTCCATGTTAGGCACATACATCTACGCCACAGTCCTCCCGTTGCCCATTCTCGCCACATGTCCGTCCCATCTTTATCTTCGCAAACTGATTACTCTCATTATTGTAGGTTTGCGGTATAGCTCTCCCAATTCGTGGTTGTGGAGTTACCTCAATTGTCTTGCATCTTCATATTTACCGCCAAAGATACTCCTTAAAACGTTGTTCTCGAATACGCGGAATTTGTTTTCTTTCCGTTTTGTGAGAGCCCCCATGTTTCGCATCCGTATAGAACAATCGTCATGATTCGAAAACTGCCCCGAGAAGGAAAACCCAAAGGAAGTGTGGCGATGCAGGGGTGTATTTTAATATGTAGGTGGAGCGTTATTACATACTGTAAACTCTGTGAATCGTGCACGTCAAAGGCTATCTTTAGAAGATTACACCTCCTGTGACGCAATCAGAAAAAAAAAACTATCTCATCTAGTATTGTTAATAGCTCGCCGAATGACTCATCCCAAAAAAACTCGTAGAATTCGATCAATCTACCAATTTACTGAGTCTATTGTCATGACGGGATCGTTCGGATTAATGTTCCAAAAGGAGTGATCATCATTAGGTGTTTAGATGATATAAAGAAAGCGATCGTGGATAAATACAGGAATGACTGAGAGAATATTCATCCTCATACAATTCAATGCATTTAAAACTAGCTAGATATGGCTGGACTAAATTTAGCTGCACGTTAGAAGGCAGCAGTTTTAATAACCAGACAGGAGACTATTTCCCATAGAGTCCAGGTCCCCCCAGAATCCACTAATCCCCCTTTGATTCCCCTCTTTACCTGTAAAAGGAAAATAACGCGCCAAGTAGCTAATTTGCATAAACTACTTTATGCAAATTCTACTTGGCGGAGAAAAAAATAATAAAATAAAACATAATACACCGGAAATAAATTCGCAAAATTGACAATTCGCCGTCAATCTCCGAGCTGTACTAACGCCAAAAAAGAAGAAATAAAGAAATAAGTAATCATATACTTATTTCTTTATTTCTTCTTGGCGCGTTATTTTCCTTTTACAGGTAAAGAGGGGAATCAAAGGGGGATTAGTGGATTCTGGGGGGACCTGGACTCAATGTCGGTCCGTAACAATAGACAATTGAAATATGTGTAATGTATGCATATAAACAATTGTATCACCAGAATTATAAGTTAGTTGTAGTACTTAATGTAAAAATGGATTATTGGTCATACGAGGGTTGCCTCTTATGTTTCGGGATTTGGCAACCCTAGCGTTACAATCCGGCAATTGACAGCTCTGTCGTAAAGTTGGACATTTTTGAGGTTATACGCACTCAGAACGTTTTGACATACGAGCGCTATTTGTGTTGTTTACAGTAACTTAAAAGATTCATCTCGGCCCAAAAATGGAATTAAATCGTCAACATTTTCGTGCGATTATTTTTTACAACTTTCGACGTGGATTAACTCAGCAACAGTGCATGGATGAACTTAATTCAATTTTTGGCGATGAAGCTCCATCAAGGACCAGTGTTTATCGATGGTATGGTGAATTCAATCGTGGTCGTAGTTCACTCCAAGATGAATTTCGTGAAGGTCGTCCAAAATCAGTTGTTGTTCCGAAAACCATTGATGCTGTGCGCGAACTGATATTGGAAGATCGTCATGTGACCTATCGTGAGATTGAGACAACCTTAGGCGTTAGTGGGACCAGCATACATTCAATATTGCATAAACATTTGACTGTCAAAAAAATTTGTTCGCGTTGGATCCCACACAATTTGTCAATCGCGCAAAAAAAGGCTCGTGTCAATTGGTCGAAAGAAATGCTCAAAAAATACGGTCGCGGTGCTTCGAAACACGTCTATGACATCGTGACAGGTGATGAATCGTGGATTTACGCGTATGAGCCCGAAAGTAAACAGCAGTCGACTGTCTAGGTGTTTCAAGATGAGCCAAATCCAACAAAAGTTGTTCGCGCACGAAGCACTTCCAAGCAAATGGTCGCCTGTTTTTTCGGAAAAACTGGACATGTCGCAACCGCGCCACTAGAACAACGCAGAACAGTCAATTCTGAGTGGTACACAACCATTTGTTTGCCAGTTGTCTTCCAAGAAATCAGGAAAACCAACCGCCGAAGACGGATCACTCTTCACCACGACAATGCGAGTTCTCACACATCGGCTGCGACAACTGCATTTTTGAGCACCCAAAACATCGATTTAATGGGTCATCCACCGTATAGACCTGACTTGGCACCGAATGACTTCTTTTTATTCCCGTACGTAAAAAACAAACTGAGAGGTCAACGTTTTTCGACACCTGCAGAAGCGGTTGCTGCATTCAGAATGCATGTGTTGGAGATACCTCAATCAGAGTGGCAAAAGTGCTTCGAAAATTGGTTCAAACGCATGCAAAAGTGTATAGATCTTCATGGGGAATATTTTGAAAAACAATAAAGTGACTTTCGATGATCAATATTTGTTTTTGTTCTCTAATCCCGAAATATAAAAGGCAACCCTCGTATAAAGACAGTATGTTAAAAAAAAGCATGAAGTTTTCACTCCCATTATGAATGATTTGGGTGTGTTAAACCGAGGAATAATCGCCCATATGTGCCTTACAATGGAGGTAATGACACCGGTTATCAGTTGGGGGCCAGAGTCCTCAAACATTAGATAGCCTCCTTTAATATATTACTTTCTTTTGTTGTTTATTCACTTGAACCGCAGCTCCAGAACCGGACTCTGCTCTGGATGGCGGGCGTTGTAGTCTTACCCAATACACTTGTTGTACTATCGTCAACTCGCCAACTGCCGCCGCATATATTTTTTCTTGTGTTCCGTTCCCTCGTTCGCATGTTTATCACCGGAACAAAGAGAGCAATTAGTATAAATATCCGATCGTCAGTCCACCAGTCGGCAGTCGTGTGCTGTTCCGTCTCCAACATTCCGCCCACCTTGAACTATAGGTTCAACCGTCTCATCTTGAGCGACCGGGTGTAGGACCAACCTCGTGATGGGTCGCTTAAGTGTCCTCAGCATCGAGAACGCCCGACCGCCTGACTAACCTGTCGTCCCCTTTGCATCTACTGATGTCGATGTACCGCTTCAGCCAAGCTATTGTTCGCACCGTTCGAATGAAGCTGGAGAATCTGCTTGTTATGGACAGATCTTCCTGCTGGATTACGAAGCATGATTAATTTCGCTCCCCGAGATCTATTGGTGTTCCGGTGCCCGCCTCTCGGACTGGCAAATAGGCGTGCGGGGCAACCTCAGCTCCTTATCTCGCAGAAAGGCATGTCCTTGCCACCACAGATCTGCTCCGGCGAGCTCCCCTGTGCTAAGCCTCCTGGACAGGCAATCCGCTGGATTTGAAACAGTCGGTACATTATGCCACTGGCTTCTTGGCAACCTTTCAAAAATGTGCGACGTACGATTCGGAATGAATGACTTCCACCGCCTGGGATAATCCGATAGCTATTGCAGCACTATAGTGGAATCGGTATATGCGAAGCATTGAACCTCGCTAACTTGAAGCGCCTTCCTCACAAACGAAAAGAGCCGAGCCAAGAGATGGGCTCCACATAACTCGAGCCTTGGGAGGGACACCTGCTTAACTGGGGCCATCTTTGCTTTTGCCATGATGATACGCACTTGGGGAGCCCTCCTCCTCAAATCTGGCGTAGAGGGGCGCTCTGTACGCCTTCTCGTTTGCGTCCGAAAAACAATGTAACTAAAGGGGTCAACCGACTCTAGCGCCGGTAATCCTTCGAAGTATTCCTTGCGCTCTCTCCGAATCTCTTCATCCGAGGGGTCATCCCAATCGACACCTTTAAGCCACTGTTTTCGCAATACCAGCTTGGCTGGCACCACTACTTGAGCGGCCTAGCCCAATGGATCATACAGGTTGGAGACGTGTGACAGGACCTTCCTCTTCGTGAGCGTTGATACCTCCGGAAAATCCTGTACCTTGTAGGTCAAATAGTCTACCCTGGAATGCCAACACAGTCCGCGCAGCTTCGTTCCTTCGCTTGCAATGAACTGGTACAGTTCTTCAGTACCTGGTGAATCAGACGACAGCCACTTCAATAACTTGTTGCAATTTGATTTCCAGTTACGTAGCGGAAATCCTCCGCTCTTAAGACCTTCCGTCAGTTGACCCACCAACCGGATTGCCTCCTCCAAGGATTGTACTCCGGATATACAATCGTGCATGTAAAAGTCCTCTCTGATGAACGATTGTTCAATCTCCTCGGCAATCTGGACCAAACAACGCGTTGCCAGAAATGGAGTGGACGCCGTTCCGTGTGTTACGGTTAGCAGCTTGAACGTTTGGTACTCCTCCTCTCAGTTGTCCCGCTAAAAAACTCTTTGGAAGTCGACGTGACTGGACTCGAATTTGGCGGAACATCTTGGTGATATCCGAGGTAAATGCTATGGGATGGTTGCAAAACCGGGTCAATATGGAAAAGAGGTCCAACAATCAAGTGATCGTTGAGAGATGTTCCATTGCTGGTGACCCGAGAAGCATCGAACACCACCCTGCGCTTGGTGGTTTCACTCTCGGCCGTGGTGGGGCAGATAACAACATTGGTTGTCCGGTATTTTTGGGTCATCTTCAGTCACCCGCTGCATGTGACCCATGTCCTGGTATTCCCTCATGAATTCAGCCTACTAATGGCCTAGCTCCGGGTTTCGCCTGAATCTCCTCGCCATGGGCAGAAGTCTTTGGATGTCGGCTTCCCTGGAATGTCCCAATGGCGGTGGGAAATGTTTGAACGGCATCTCCACCTCGAAGCATCCCTCTGCTGAACGCTGGTGCGTGTTCGCAAAATGTGTCATTGCCCGCCTCTCTTCTTCAGTTAAACGCTCTTTCACCTCTGGTACCTCCTCCATCTCCCAGAATGCCCCCAGCTGCCTCTCTAATGGGTCGACCTGACGGGTGACAGTGCAACAATGTTGTTCTTGATCGGGCAGAACTGGTTTACTCTTTGTGATCACTCAGCCGAATATGGAGTTCTGAGCCATCATATTGCTGTCGGGATCCACCAGTCCTCCATCGCGCCGGACTGGAAAGTAGTGTCCGACCCCAGCAACAAGTCAATGAGCCTTGATTTGTAGAATAGCGGGTTGCCCAACGCCAGCGACGAGAAGCTTCTCCAGTCATGCTCCAATGACCTTGGCGGCACATCTGAAGTCAATCGCCCCAGCACCAATGCCCCTACTCGAACGCTTGTTTCTCCTATTCGACTTTTCAGCAGCATCTAGATTTTTCCTGGGCTGGTCTGTGGATTCGCTTTGCCTATGCCACTTATCTATGCCTTCGCCTGCGTGCGCCGCAGGCCCAATCGCTGGACGAATGATTCCCGGACCCGACAAGGAACCAGCTGGTTTCTGCCGCCCACCACGGTTATGAATGCCGTAGGCAGCAAGGAATACTGGGCTCATACTGCCGCGCAGGATCCCTCCGATGGTCCAGCCTCTGGTGATAATCTCGGAACGTCCAGCGATTGATGCAGGAAAGAATTGTGCCGTCCATTACACACGACAGTGTCCTCCCTCACATTTGTTAATGCCGTGATCGGTGCTGAGGCAGTTCCTAGATAACTTATGCCGGTGGACAAACTGATTACGCTGTGGGATTGAGAGACTCCTGAATGCGCCACATCGGAACAATAGATGCGGCTACGCACATTTGGGACACTTCGCCGGCGCTGGTGACGTGATTGCCGAGTACGTCTTCTTGGGTGGACCGGCTGTTATACTTCTGTCCCGAACAAAGTGACCCTCGTTCTTCGCTGTCGAAATGTTCTCTAGTTCGGTAAGTCGGGCTTCCAGAAATTCGATCAGCTCCTCGAATGTCGGCATTTCGTTTCTGCTGGTTTCTCGAAACCACAACTGCGTGGTCTCACTATTGAGCTTCTCGACTGTAGTGAAAACCAGTCAACAACCCCAGTGCTCCATTGGCAGCTCCAATGATCGCAAAGCCCGAACCTGCTCGAAGAGGCCGTTGATAAATCTGCGGAACTCCGCAGCACCTGATGTCTGTATAGCTGGAATCGACTTGAGTGATCGGAGATGTGCCCCCAGCATGATCTTCCTTTTCTCATACCACGAGACTAGTGCAGCCTAAGCCTCCTGATAGTTCGTCGTCAATGATAATGCGTCCGCTCTCAAGGAAGTCCGGAGAAATTGGAATTTCTCTACTGCTGATAACTGGGGGTTGTCGTGGATGAGCGGTTTGTACATGTACCGGAACGTTACCCACTGTTTATAGTCCCCATCGAAGGTAGGCACGTCGATGTTCCTCAGGTTGATCGGTCGGGTTGACGTTCCACCCATTAAATCCGATGCTGTCAAGTCCGCTGGCCTGGGGGGGGGGGAATAACTCTTTGTTCTACCAAGATATTCATTATGGAGTTAAGCGTATCAAGCAACCTCTCCATTCCTGGTTGCTCCGCTGTTAACGTTGGAGTAGTTGCCGGTCCCAGGGTATCTCCTGAAGTATCCAATGCGGTGGCGCATGTGCCCGTTGATGGGTTTAACCACTAAGTGAGCTTGCCTCGCAGCGAAAAGTATCAATCCTCGAAAGCTGCTCGTTCCTCATTCTCCTTGTGGATGTCCAGGTCCGGGTCGTTCTCCTCGATGCATTCCTGGAGATGCTCAAACGATTTAAATGTCTCCTCCAGTTTGCGCAATCTGCTCGCAACTTCCTTTCGTTAAGCCCCCTCATTCCCCTTGTTTGCGAACTCCTTCAATCGCCTGAGGAATCTCTTGATGGCTCCTCGTCTCCTCTTGAGTACCGGAACAGTCTGATCCGCCATTGACGACTTGCTTGGCGAGTCGCTGGTAGCCATTGCGAATTAGTTTTGCCTTTTCGATACATGCGGATCGAAATCCAGAACCGGACTCTGCTCTGGATGACGGGCGTTGTAGTCTTGCCCAGTACGCTTGTTGTACTATAGTCAACTCTCCAACTGGCGCCGCTTATATTCTCTCTTGTGTTCTCGTTCCCTCGTTCGCACGTTTGTCACTGGAACAAAAAGAGTAATTGGTATAAATATCCGATCCTCAGTCCGCCAGTCGGCAATCGTGTGCTGCTCCGTCTCCAACACTACACTAGTCTAATACGTAACTTAACTTAATATAGCTTAACCTAGTTGATATTATAAAGTTAAATATGTAATGCGAATTGGGGAATATAGGGATTGATGATTATGGAGGTAGGTTGGCGTGGGATATGATCAATTAGTGGTGTCGGGTGGGGTAACACTTTCCGGTTGTTCGTTAATACGCAGAATGTTGGAAAATGGTTGTATGTTACAGGAGGCGTTAAAACCCAATAGCATGGACGTCATGTGGTAGAAGGTTGTGCTGAGGAACTCTGTTAAATTTCTCTGTCGTCTTTACCGCTCCCCGAATGACGATCGACCAGCAACACTTTTCGAACATCTTCCACGTACCGTCGATTGGATACAGATCAACCACCCAGCTGCTGAAATTATCGTCCTTGGCGATTTTAACGTTCACAATTCCAGCTGGTTGGTCCATTCTAACAGAACCGACGAGGCTGGAAGGCTGGCGGAGATGTTCGCTGTTATCCACAATTTGATTCAACTCGTGGAGGAACCTACGCGCGTGCCGGACGCCCGAGGTGATTATGCGAACACTGTGGAACTGTGTTTGACATCCGTGCCGAGCCTTTATACCGTTAAAGGTGTTGCTCCACTGGAAAACTCAGATCACTTCATTATTAGTCGCGTAGTCGCTTGCATTTCAAACGAATAACCGGTCTAAGCAGCTTAGCCATGTATGGAGGTATGGGGCTGCTAACTGGGACGATTTGCGAGATTTCTTCGCATCCTTTCCTTGGTCGGAGGTGTGCTTTGGAGGCTCCGATGTTAACGCATGCGCGGAGTCGGTCACAGAGATTATTCTTCTCGGGATGGTGATCTACATCCTGCATTACATCAAACGAAGTTCATCCGATAAACCTTGGTTTCATAAAAAACGCGAGCAGATTACAGCGGCAAAAAATAGAGCTTTTAAACACTGGAGCTCAGCTCCTAAACATACCCTCAACCTACTTGAGGGCATACAGAGACGAGCGATCCGCCTGATCGGGGACACGGTGCTGACGTCCGACCGCAGTCATCATCACACGAAGGCGCATAATCGACCTCTGTCTGTTTTACAGATATTATCACGGGTGTTACATGAGGTGTTACATGAGGTAGTCCGCAACACCAGTTGTAACGTGATGGGGAGGATATCGCTAGTTGTAACACAAAGTGGAGGCGGTCGTGTTACAATCCTCCAGTTGTAACTTAATAGAAGAATGTTGTTACAATATTTTCAGTTGTTATATATTATTATGGGGGCGTTATTGTATATATTATTACTATTGTATAAAATGTTTAGATTAGCAGAGTGCCAGTTTGTCATATTATATATATAAGGATTGTTATATATGCCAAAATGTTATGTATTAAAGATGAAATGTGATATGTAAAGTGGTGTGTATGTTAATGTTGAATAAAGAAGTTGTAGATGGCCGGCTGTGCCCGTTGTAATATTAATGATGCTGTATTAGGATCCAGTGGTAAAATTAAATGTTACAGATGCTTTAATGTAAGGGAGTTCATGAGCGGTTGATAGAGATAAATACGAGGGTTGCCTCTTATGTTTCGGGATTTGACAACCCTAGTGTTGCAAATCAGCAATTGACAGCTCTGTCGTAAAGTTGGACATTTTTGAGGTTATACGCACTCAGAACGTTTTGACATACGAGCGCTATTTGTGTTGTTTACAGTAACTTAAAAGATTCATCTCGGCCCAAAAATGGAATTAAATCCTTAACATTTTCGTGCGATTATTTTTTACAACTTTCGGCGTGGATTAACTCAGCAACAGTGCATGGATGAACTTAATTCAATTTTTGGCGATGAAGCTCCATCAAGGACCAGTGTTTATCGATGGTATGGTGAATTCAATCGTGTTCGTAGTTCACTCCAAGATGAATTTCGTGAAGGTCGTCCAAAATCAGTTGTTGTTCCGAAAACCATTGATGCTGTGCGCGAACTGATATTGGAAGATCGTCATGTGACCTATCGTGAGATTGAGACAACCTTAGGCGTTAGTGGGACCAGCATACATTCAATATTGCATAAACATTTGACTGTCAAAAAAATTTGTTCGCGTGGATCCCACACAATTTGTCAATCGCGCAAAAAAAGGCTCGTGTCAATTGGTCGAAAGAAATGCTCAAAAAATACGGTCGCGGTGCTTCGAAACACGTCTATGACATCGTGACAGGTGATGAATCGTGGATTTACGCGTATGAGCCCGAAAGTAAACAGCAGTCGACTGTCTAGGTGTTTCAAGATGAGCCAAATCCAACAAAAGCTGTTCGCGCACGAACCACTTCCAAGCAAATGGTCGCCTGTTTTTTACGGAAAAACTGGACATGTCGCAACCGTACCACTAGAACAACGCAGAACAGTCAATTCTGAGTGGTACACAACCATTTGTTTGCCAGTTGTCTTCCAAGAAATCAGGAAAACCAACCGCCGAAGACGGATCACTCTTCACCACGACAATGCGAGCTCTCACACATCGGCTGCGACAACTGCATTTTTGAGCACCCAAAACATCGATTTGATGGGTCATCCGCCGTATAGTCCTGACTTACCGAATGACTTCTTTTTATTCCCGTACGTAAAAAACAAACTGAGAGGTCAACGTTTTTCGACACCTGAAGAAGCGGTTGCTGCATTCAGAATGCATGTGTTGGAGATACCTCAATCAGAGTGGCAAAAGTGCTTCAACAATTGGTTCAAACGCATGCAAAAGTGTATAGATCTTTATGGGGAATATTTAGCAAAACAATAAAGTGATTTTCGATGATCAATATTTGTTTTTGTTCTCTAATCCCGAAATATAAAAGGCAACCCTCGTAGAAGTAGAGTATTCTCCATTCACCGCAAGTCCGGGTCAATGAAATGCAGCGTACCGGCGGTCACCCAACCTGGCAACGGGGCAACCACGGTGAACTTTCCGTTCATGGTCCTGGAAACGCCTGGTTATTCGTTTTAACACACCGCACCTACCATTGTGCTATGGGAACCTATACCAGGAGTCGTCTCCTCCTGTCCTCGTGTGGGCGCGCCTCGGGTGCCAGCAATCCAGAGGGAAACAAACGGGAAACTTCTCCAATAGAATTGAGCAGCGGTTGATCACCTAACCTAGTTAAGTAGTTCCCTTTATGATATCGTTGTTATTGGCGATTTCAACACCCCCCCACCATCTCCAATGGACGCTGTCAGACGATCAATCCTTTTACACCCCAAACCCCACCAGTACCAAGGAGTGTATTTTTATAGACGGTGTCACCGATTCAAGCTTCCGTCAAATAAGAAATGTGCCAAATCATATAAAGAGGCAACTTGTCCTTGTGTTTACAACGGACCCCTATAATTCCCCAGTTGCCCTTAGTCCTCACGCCCCCTCCATCGACAATTACCACCCCCCGCTTCTCGTATCCCTTTATTGTGACAGCTTATCCCAAACCTCACCAACCCACGTCAACTTTTCCCACAACTTTCGCAAAGCTGACTTTCGTCTATTAAATGAGCATCTTAGCAAAATCGTATTTCGCTTTGGTCACCTAGAGGTAGAAGAAGCTACTGCCACTCTCTGTAAGGAAATATACAATGCCATTTCCCTTATTCTCGACATAGGACATCGGTTTCATCGCCTCCATGGTACATTCGCAAACTCCGTACTCTTCGGAACAAGAGGAATAATTTGTGGAACGTTTTCCTAAGAACACACTCTTCCCTGGACTACTCCACCTTTCTCGGTTCCTTTTAGAAATTCACTGAGCTTTACAACTCCTTCTATTACAATTATCTCACAAAAACACAAGACAACCTGATAAATGACCCCAAATCTTTTTTCCACTTTATTAACTACAAACGTAAATATGACGCCCATCCCAGCTCCCTTGTCTATTACACGATTACTTCAACCGACCCATAAACTACTGCCAATCTTTTCGCTGCTTTCTTTAAAAAATCCTTCACGGACAATTCTTTCGAGCCTAACCACTCTAACTTCAAAAACCTGTCCAACCAACATATAACACCTGTATAAACGATTCGTGACATTGGCATCTTATGTGATAGGGAGCTTAACTTCATCCCGCATATTGATGACATTATACTCAAGGCCAACTCTGTCCTTGCTTTTGTGAAACGCTGGTGGAAAGAATTCTCTAATCCCTACGTTTCCAGATCGCTCTATAAAGCCTTTGTCCGCCCTCTTTTTGAATATGCTAGTCAGGTTTGGTCTCACTACTCGTCCCAAATTCGCAGGGTCGAAACCGTGCAACGTTGTTTTTTTCGTTTTGCCCTCCGAGGATTGAATTGGGAAAATCCTCTGATTCTACACGAGCCGTCTTCACCTAATTAACCTCGATCCACTTGAAGAACGCAGAATTCATGCCGACATCCTCTTCTTCCACCATCTACTCTCATGTTCAATCAACTGCCCAAGCCTGCTCTCCTCCATCACATTTTTCACTAATCCTCGAAACCTGCGAAACCCTCGTCTCTTCTATTTGCCCGTCCATTACACGTCTTACGGCTCTAATTAACCCATTTCGCGAATGCAGGGGTGGGCAACCTCTCACCCCACCTTCTTTGACTTCAATTTCACCTCTCCGGCTCTCAAACGTCGTCTCCTCTCTCTCTAAATCACTAAACATTATACTATTTTTTGCATTATTCATGCGTTTGGTTCTAAAATTGTTGCATATTAACTTCATTATCATCATCGGCATTACAACCGGGATCCGGTCCTGGCCTCATTTAGCAAGTCTCTCTACCGGTCCCGATTTCGAGTTGATGTCATCCAGTTTGGCACTCCCAAGCTCTGCGCGTGTTGGTCCACGCCATCCCCCTATCGCAGACTAGGTCTGTCGCGCTGACTCCTGCCGTTCATCCCGAAACATAGGACTTTCCAGGCAGGCTCCTCTTCGCTTATTTGAGGTAGGTGTCCCACCAACCGGAGTCTACCGAGCTTAATTTTTCTTACAACGTTAGCTTCAAGGTAGATCGCGTACAACTTCTGGTTGTAGCATCTCCGGAATCATCCTCTCTCACATATGGGGCCAACAATTCTCCTTAACACCTACCTCTCGAACGCGACTAAGAGTTCAGAGTGCCTTTTATTGAGCACCCAGGTCTCGGATCTATACATGAGTACTGGTAAGACCATGGTCTTGTACAGTAGTAGCTTGGATGTTCTAGATAAATTTCAGGATTTAAAGAGCTTTGATAGACCATAGTAGGCTTTGTTCGATTTAATCGGCCGTCCGCGTATTTCTTCTTCCATATTGTTATCGGCTGATATTATTGACCGAAGGTAGTTAAAGGATTGCACTACTTCAAATTCGTGCTCCACTACCCTGATAGTTTGACCAACGTTAGGTTTTCTCTTCGCAGAAGTTGCCACCATGTACTTAGTTTTCCCCTCATTAATGTGCAGTCCCAGTTTTTGTGCCGTCTGTTCGATCTGGGTGAAGGAGTCCTGTACAGCCGAATCGGATCTATCGATGATGTCGATATCATCTGCGTAGGCAAGTATCTGGCTGGACTTGGTGATAATAGTCCCTCCCTTGTCGGAGTCCATATTTTATTGGTTTGGACAGCAATCCCGCTATTTTTACTTGACTAGTTACGTTGGTCATGGTTTGTTTGGAATGCCGAACTCTCTCGTGGCATTATATAGTTCTACCCTGCCTATGCTGTCGCAGGCGGCTTTAAAGTCTATAAATAGATGATATAATGGAATCTTAAATTCCTGACATTTTTCCATTGCCTAAGGGTGAATATCTGATCATTCGCTGATTTGGGATGAAGCCACATTGATATTTACCAATGATGACTTTAGCGTGCGGGGCTATCCGATCTTGTAGGATAGTGGAGAGTATTTTATAGGCGGTACTCAGGAATGTTATACCCCTATAGTTGCTGCGCAGTGTGATATCTCCCCTCGTATGTATGGGGCAAATTATACCACGACACCAATCTTTCGGCATCTCCTCTTGCCCCCATACGCGCACCAAGATCTCATGAATTCCGTGATGTAACGCTGTCCCTCCGTGTTTGATCAGCTCAGCTAGTATGCCATCAGCTCCGGGAGCTTTATTTGATTTGAGCTGTCTTATGGCTTTTAATGTTTCCTCAATGCTTGGCAGAGACAGTATTTGATCTTGATCTTGCATTGGCGGATGGTCCAATTCTTCTGTGAGTTGACCATTTAGCAATTCATTGAAGTGCTCTTCCCATCGCTCCAAAATGCCTTCAGGATCGGTCATCAGATTACCCGCTTTATCCTTGCATTAAGTGCAGCGTGTTAATAAATAATAGTCAGTAAACCAAATTGTGTGTGTAGTAAATGAAACTTAAATGAAACTGAAATAAAAGACCTTTTGAATAAATAAAATAGTTAACTGAAACAAAGTGGGTTTTCATGAACAAATAAATGTGTGTGGTGTGAAAAACAAATAGTATAACATTGCCACATCACTCGGTTCAGCGATCCAACTAAAGTGGTTCGAAGGATATTCTTCTTTACGCCCCTTTAGCCAGAACCCTTGCCCAATCAGTCCGACACATCCGCCCCAGCAGCGAAGCAACAGCAGACATCCGAGTATAGAGTTTACTTCAGACCGTAAGTCATTAACATATTTATTTATTATATTGTATACAACCCTCGCGCGCTCTCTAAACTTGCACACCGTTTTTTTTTCTTTTCTTTTGTGATTAACGTGATTGGGGGTGGTGGGAGCGAACATACAGGGCAAAGTCTCTGCTTTCAACCCGGCGAAGGACAGAACGATCCTTGCCCCTATTCAATCCAAGTTGACATGCAGTCTCTACGTGACACCAACTGGATATCTACTTTGGTACACGCCAAATAGTGAACCAATGCATGCAGCGACATCTCGAGAAAGGTTGGCGCAAGGCTAATAACCTTGCCCAGAAAAACGAATTATTATGGACAATTTAACAACTCTCGGATATGGACCGGATATCGGTGGAGAGACTTCCCAAATAAGGCCAACACCGGATCCCGGTTGTAGTGCCGATGATATTGATGATTAACGTGCATACAACATCCGCACTTTACTGTTATTTCTCTGTCAGGAGGACACACACAACCACACACACCCATACGCATACACGCGTGTACGCGAACAATATTTTTAATATTTTTTTGTTGACACGTTATGTCGTTGTGTTGCAGTACAGCAACAAAGCATATAACGATTAAAGATTCCAAATAAAAGGAAAACATCAAGCAGCCTCAAATGTCACTCGGAAATGCCAGACTGGTTTCTGGAGCATGACGTTAAAATGGCAGCAGTGATTCTAAACGACAAATTGATATCAGATGCACTGCGCGGCACATTGCCAATCAAATCGGAACATTCCTACAGTTTGAATTAAGATGGTGATTCTATGCCAAACTCACCGAAAAGCCTGCACATAAAGATGGATGATATGGACGAAGAATGTTATCCTGCCATATCAATGAAAACTGCTACCAGCAACACACGTCGTCTATTCGATAACACACTCAAGCATTTAGCGCCTAAAAGCACACTTTTCATGCCTATTTTCAGGACCACGTTTACCAGGCCCTATATTGCCAGTACATTGTAGGGGCCAATCCATATGGGAGCTAACTTCCCTTGTTTCTGCGCATTCCGCATCAGAATCTTATCGCCCACGTGAAACGTGAAAGGGCGTACTTTACGGTCATGGCACCTTTTGGATTTCCTCTTGGAAATCAATAGGCTACGCCTTGCTATTTCGTACTTACGTTGGAGTTTGTACTTATGGTAGCTCTCATAGTTGTACACTGGTTCCGGAGGTTGTTTGATGTTAGACGGTACCTCCGGGGTGAAACCAAAGAGACAATCTATCGGCGTAAGTTTGGTACCTTCGTGTACGTTGGTGTTGTACACGAATGTTGCCACATCAATAAACATCCAACTATGCGGTTGCAGCAGAAAACTCTATAGTGGCACTGAATGCTGCTAATCTATGAAAAGATTCAGCTAACTGATAGCGAGCCGTTGTTGGATGCTGAATGGAGGAGAGTGAAACTGTGATCATTCATGAACAGTTTTTTTTGTTGGTTGTTACTGTTTTGGACACAGCATGTTTTGTAACGCCTTTTCGGATAGAAGATTATTCAGGTGCTTTCGGTACCTTATTTACACAGTTTTGTTTGTTCAATAGTTACACAGTCTATCGTAAAATAAAAGTTTTAAAAGATCTCTTGATGACTATCTGCGGTTTTGAGTTTAGATTGGTTTTGCGATTTGTGTATTTTTGTTGGTGATTGCGTTTAATTGTGCCCAGTGCGGCATTTGGAAACCCTTGCAGCGACGGGAGAATCGTTGGTGCCATGTTTGCTGTCACGTCGAGGGTGAGCTCGACGCTGTACACGTTGGTTCAACGACTTTTCAGGTGCTGACAAAACAGCAGTGTAATCTATGAGCGATGACGATAACTCTTCATTTTATCCTCTTAAGTAATAGGTCCTCTTCGGTGTTTCCGTGCCCAAAACCGGGTTGAATATTTGTGAAAAAGGAAAAAAGAAATTGAATAATATCGACCAGTGACCGGTTTTGGAATTGCACCCTTTCATTGTGCAGTGAAAGTGATAGAAAAAGTTTCGTTTGTATGGATTCATTCTTGTAAAATACTTTGCAGTGTATCCCAAAAGAATATCATTTCGAGTGTGTAAGAAGCACTTACTGTTGCCGATTGGCAGTTGGATGTGCTGGAGAAATCTAGTACATTCACAGTGTATACCATTGCGCGTCAGCTGTCACGGACCAGCTGGCCGATTGTCACCAACGATGAGGTCAGCAGCGTCCCTTTTTTGAATTGGCAGATATGCCCACTGAGTCAGTCCGCTACCAGCTTTCATCGCGCGCACACCTTCCGAGTCATTGTTACTGATCCACCATAAATTATCAAATAAATTAACTCAATCTCATGTAAAGCAATTGAATTGTTGTGCGTTATTACTGAATTGTAAACCAAGTCGCATCCGACCTAAACAATAAAGAAATAAATATCCACCTCTAATTCAGTTTTGGTTTTCTTGTGCTTCCGTTTCGCTGCCAGTTTCATCGGGTTCCTCTCTATAGGGGAACAGTGGACAACTTCAAACATTCCCGTCACATTTACTAATTAACAACCTTTTGGTAGTAAATTTTTATGATTTGCAGACGTTGGTCTGAATAAATTGATAGTGACAGTTCAATGATTAGTGAAAGGGTGCGTTTACAAATTATATTCAAAGATGTCAAGTCCTTATTGGAAAACCCGATATAACTTGCTTGTCGCATGACTTTGCTTTCTTTAAAATGATAGTCAATACACAAAATTGACAGGCACTTAAAAATTAAATTAAAACATTTTTGAATTCATCGACAAATATTAAACTCACTTACGGGTAACATTTTTTATCTCGTTTAAACATAAACAGACATATACCCTATATCTTGACAGTTAAGTTGTCATTCTTTT
The DNA here is from genome assembly GCA_963931805.1 of Microdon myrmicae. Classification (NCBI taxonomy): domain Eukaryota; kingdom Metazoa; phylum Arthropoda; class Insecta; order Diptera; family Syrphidae; genus Microdon; species Microdon myrmicae. The sequence continues at coordinate 93,665,929 of OZ007502.1, forward strand.
GTGGGCATAACATTAACATACTATTGCACAAGTGACGTTTGGCTAAAATCATGTTGCATATACGGAGTGCGTTCAATAGACGTTTCGTAGTTATAACCGATAAATTTCGGCGAGTGGTTACTTCTAATTTGCACAAAGTCTGTCTTGATATGGATAAACTGTATCTGAGGAATCCACCAGACACGCAAGAGTTGCAAATTAACTTCCGTTACAAGAACCCAGAATTAAATATTGATAGAGAATTTAACTTCTCTCGGAATATTGACGAGGTTATTGATATTGCAATTGCGCGTATGCAAAATAATATTGAAAAGGTGTTTAATAAGAAGTATACAAAGAAAGAAAAGAAAGCGCAAGGGGCAACGTCTGTACCGGCGACTGTTGGTAAGGCGGATGTAAGTCCTTTTAAATCTTGATCAATTGTAGGTAGAATAACACTGTGATTCTTAGATGGTTGTGAAGTTTGTGCGGAAATCAGATGAGTTGTCTGCAATAACTTTTAAGGATATGATTAGTGATCTCGCTAATTTACGTTTCTACGTAGTGGACAAGGAATATGAAGTAGTTTTAAACTATCCGTGGGTAACTAAAATATCACTGCCACCATCTATTATGGCGGGATTTTTATTATATCCAAATAAACTTGAGATGCAATTCGCTGATCGGGAGTACACAAAAGCAACATGGTTTAAGGGTGAAAAGGTAAGCATTTTTTCCAATAAAGTCTTTCATTTAATCTCAATAAACATTCCACATCTAGCAAGGAAATAAACCTATCACATGGACAAAATGTGGTGAGGGTTTTAATTACAATGCTCGAAAGGAAGACATTGGTTCTTATATAAAATTGGAGGTGCGCCCAGGCAATAAAAGTGTACTAGGACCTCCCGTAGAGGTGATAGCAAAATCTGAAGTACAAGCTGGTCCTGATAGCTACCCCTACGAAAGCCGTCACAAATACACTGAACACTTTCTAAAAGGGGACGAGTTTCGTGTTATTTCTTATAATATTTTGGCTGACCTTTATGCAGATAGCGATTTTACGAGAACAGTGTTGTTTCCATACTGCCCTCCTCATGCCCTGAGCCTGCAGTATAGAAAACAATTGTTAATAAATGAGATCATGGGATACAAAGGAGATGTTATTTGCCTGCAAGAAGTTGATGTTAAAGTGTTCGATCACGACTTCTTGCCCCTTCTAAATGAGTTCGGTTATAAAGGAGTTTTTGAAGAAAAGGGTTCAAGTGGAGAAGGAGTCGCCACATTCTTCCTTAGTGAACGTTTTGAGTTAATCAATTCAACTGGTCTTAATATTGGCGAGAATCTCCCAATATTACCGATTTTTGAAGAAACTTGGATGAAAATTTCCGAGAATTTTACAGTGGCAGAAAATATTGCACAAAGAGCGACTACTCTACAGGTAAGTCTCTGTTTACAATTATTGTAATTCAACTCCATTATTGAAGTTGTTTAACAGGTGACTGTTTTGAAGTCCAAAGACACTGGAAAAGTTTTAGTCGTTGCAAATACTCATTTATATTTTCGTCCTGACGCTGACCATATACGCCTCCTCCAGGCTGGCTGCTGTATGATATACATAGAGCACGTGTGTAATGAATTTGCCAAGAAACTGAACATAAATAAAAATGAAATTTGCCTTGTATTTTGTGGAGACTTCAATTCCGTGCCTGAATGTGGTATTTTCCAGCTTATGACTGAAAATGTTGTCGAAAGTACACATGCAGATTGGAGCAGTAGTAGTAAGTATTGTTTGTATTCTTGAATGATTTTGTTTTAACTCCTTAATATTTCAATTGGAATATTTATAGAGAACGAATCTGTGAAAAATATCTCTTTTTCGCATTCATTTAGTATTGATTCGGCGTATGGTACTCCGAAATATACCAACTATACTAAGGATTTTGCTGCCTGTTTGGACTACATATTCTATCAAACGGACCGCTTATCAGTTGAAAATGTGAGTTGTATCATATTAGACTTCGATTTAAATGGTCTCTAATTCATTACATTCTTCAGGTGATTCCACTGCCAACCACACAGGAACTTGTGAAAAATGTAGCGATACCATCGGTGGTATTTCCGTCTGATCATTTAGCATTAGTGGCTAACTTTAAATTCAAAGAGTAGTAAAACAAATTTCTAGCAGAAGTGGAAGTGTATTTCTCAATGGAATTGGTAATCCGTAATTAAAGAGGAACGTTTGGCAGCGCATCGAGAAAGGTTTTCCATGCTACAACCCAAAAACCTCCCCCGTTAAATACCGAATCATTGAGTAGGCACTGCCTACTCTTGAGATCCGAAGCCTCCGTGTTGATTTCACCGCTGCTAGCATTTATCCATATTCTCTGTAAGGCGACATGCGTTCGTATCATCTAAATCATCATCATCATCATTATCGGCACTTCAACCGGGATCCGGTCTTGGCCTTATTTAGCAAGTCTCCCCACCGGTATCCGGTCCTTATCCGAGACTTGTCAAATTGTCCATAATAATTTATTTTTCCGGGCAAGGTTATTAGACTTGCGCCATATATCGTCTTAAGCCAAAATTAATTTACAACATTTTCCCAAGCACATCAAAAAATGGAAACTCAGTGGGCGCGTTGTGGCATTGGAATATATTTCCGGAGTGTCCTGCCTTTCATAGAAGGGATTTTCTGCTACTCTTGATTCCATAATGTGTATCAGAAACGAGGTAAAGGATAAGAAATGCAAGTATCAATCTACGAGGGAAAGGATTGGGAACGGAAGTATCAAGTCACGAGGGAAAGGACAGGGAATAGAATACAGTCACGTGGGAATAGGTAGGGAGTGGGAGTATTAATTCACGAAGAGAAGAACAGGGAATTGAAATATCGATTCACAATGATTTTACATAATTGTATTGTTAAATAGTTATTATTATTTTTATTATTTATTGGCCTGTAGGAACCCGGGAGTTCATTACCTCACCGACTCGACTCCGCCATCGTCCCCTGTCCTGTGCACTCTCCTTTCACGCTTGACTATCTGATCTGATTTTCTCAAGGTCAAACCTAAATAGTATTGATTGCTCGTTCTATTAGGTGCACAAATAAATGTTGAGGGTTCTACAAAAGATGCCGCAACTAGCATTATTTCGTGTCGGACCATCTTCTTTCTAACTATATTCATGCTACAACGTCACCATGTCCCTTCTACAATCGTCATCGTGTCCCTCTTAAAGTCTTCATATTGCCCCTCATAGAATATGTCATTTCGCTGAAGAATTAACAACATTCTTACTTTGTGCTCTAACCATGTCATCCTTACATGCCTGAAAATTACAGCTGACGGGCATCGATTGCTGTGTGAAGCATATGGGGAACATCATCATCATCATCATCATCGGCACTACAACCTGGAACCGGTCTTGGCCTTATTTAGCAAGTCCTGAGACTTGTTAAATTTTCCATAATGATTTGTTTTTTCCGGGCAAGGTCATTAGTCTTGCGCCAGAGGATCCCGGACGGGGAATCGAACCCCGGTCTCCCGCGTGACAGGCGGCAACATACTTTATCAATAAAAATATGTGAGTACTGATAACGACGTTATGTAACATCAGGGGCATCGGTTTCACCAATACGAATATAAACGCCGTCCACCAATATTTGCAAACAACGAAGCCTGTATCCTTGCCCTAACTGAGACCCAAGTCGATTCGTCAGCTGATTCGACATATGTTCGTTGCTCAGGATACGACCTACATTCGAGATTTCGTTTTAAGGGTGGAGTCTGCGTCTTCACGCGGTCTGCTCTGGCTTGCCACAGAATGGAAGCGTTGGAACCCAAAAGCATGGACGTCATGTGGTAGAAGGTTGTGCTAATGAACTCTGTTAAATTTCTCTGTTGTCTTTACCCCTACTCGAATGACGATCGACCAGCGACACTTTTCGAACATCTTTCACGTACCATCGACTGGATACAGATCAACCACCCGGCTTCTGAAATTGTCGTCCTTGACAATTTTAATGTGCACACTTCCGGCTGGTTGTAACATTCTAACAGAACCGACGAGGCTACGGGAGTGCTGGATACCTGAGGTGATTATGCGAACACCCCGGATCTGTTTTTGACATCCGAGCCGAGCATTTATAGCGTGGAGATTGCGGCACCACTGGGAAACTCGGACCACTGTTTAGTGTCTATCGGACAACCACTTGCATTTCAAGCGAATAACAGACCTAAGCAGCTTCGCCATGTATAGAGATATGGTGCTGCTAACTGGGACGATTTGGGAGATTTCTTCGCACCCATTTCTTGGTCGGAGGTGTGCTTTGGAGGCTCCGATGTTAACGCATGCGCGGAGTCGGTCACAGAGTTATTCCTCTCGGGATGGTGATCTACATCTCGCATTCCATCAAACGAAGTTCATTAGATAAACCCTGGTTTGATAAAAGATGCGAGCAGACTACGGCGGCAAAAAATAGAGCTTTTAAACAATGGCGCTCTAATCCCATTGATGTTAACAGGATACATTTTGTTAGAATCAGAAACGCGTGGAACCAGGCGATTGATACCGATTGAAAAACTGATGCCTGCCATCATCGGCTTTAATGCAATAATTCGAAAGGTTATGCAATCTTCGCGTGCGAGGCAAGTTTAAGAACATAAGCCTCATAAACGTTCACGGACCTACAGAGGAGTTCCCTGACGACGAAAAAGAACAATTCTATGAGAACGTCGAATGGACTCTCAATGCCTCAATGTGAAAATCGTTCTTGGTGATTTGAATGCGAAAATAGGCCGGGAGCCGGTTTTCATGCACTACGCAGGTTCCCATAGTTTGCATGAGAACACTAATGACAATGGACTACGCGTCATCGAACTGGCGACATCAAAAAACTTGGTTGTTCCAAGTACCAAGTTTCCGCGTAAAGACAAAGACAAACATACCACCTGGTTGAGCCACTCGCAACCAAATTGACCACCTGTTGATAGATTGCAGCCACTCCTCGATCCTGATGAGGGTACGAACGTACCGAGCTGCCAACGTCGACTCGGATCACTATCTTGTTGGTATAGTTTTCCGAGCGCGGATTGCCTTTTGGAGACTGCATCCGCGGATCAGGTTTCGAATCAAGACGACTGCCTTAAGCAATGAGAATACCAGTAACACCTTTGGTCATGCGCTAAGACTCGCCTTCGAAGAGCTCGACGGGGGGAGAGTAAGTCCTAGGGTCAGAATGCCGGGCGTAGAAGAACAATTGACACGCATTAAGAAGAAGAAGAAGATCTGAGAAAAGACTCCATAGACAAAAGAAAAGTGCATGGAAAAAAAAATGTTGTCTGTTAAATAGAGACAAGTAGAAAGCGAGGTCCGCACCAGGCGCGGAAGTTCTACCAAACAATCCGCAGTATGACATGACCACGCTGCACTTATTGCAAGGATAAAGCGGGTAATCTGATCACCGATCCTGAGGCCATTCTGGAGCGATGGGAAGTGCACTTCAATGAATTGCTAAATGGTCAACTCACAGAAGAATTGGAGCCTCGGCCAATGCAAGATCAAGACAAAAGGCTGCCGCCACCAAACAGTGAGAAAACAGTAAAAGCCATAAGACAGCTCAAATCAAATAAAGCCCCCGGAGCTGATGGCATACCAGATGAGCTGATCAAACAAGGAGGGGCAGCGTTACATCACGCAATTCATGAGATCGTGGTGCACATATGGGAGCAAGAGAGATGCCGGAAAATTGGCGTCGCGGAATAACATAATTAAAACATAAGAAGGGAGATATCACACTGTGCAGCAACTATAGGAGTATAACATTGCTGAGTACCGCCTATAAGATACTCTCCTCTATCCTACAAGATCGGATAGCCCCGCACGCTAAAGTCATCATTGGTAAATATCAGTGTGGCTTCATCCCAGGCAAATCAGCGAATTAACAGATATTCCCCCTTAGGTAGGCGATGGAAAAAATGTCTGGAATTCAAGATTCCATTATATCATCTATTCATAGTCTTTAAAGCCGCCTATGACAGTATAGCCAGGGTAGAACTATAAAATGGCATGAGAGAGTTCGGCATTCCAAACAAATTGATACGACCTTGTAGGCTGACCATGACCAACGTAAATAGTCAAGTAAAAATAGCGGGATTGCTGTCCAAACCAATAAACATCTTGAATGGACTCCGACAAGAGGACGGTCTGTCCTGCCTCCTCTTCAACGTGGCACTGGAGAAAGCAATCCGTGCCTCTGGCGTTACAACTAGAGGGACTATTACCACCAAGTCCAGCTAGATACTTACCTACGCAGATGACATCGACATTATCAGTAGATCCGATTCGGCTGTACAGGACTTCTTCACCCAGATCGACCAGGCGGCACAAAATCTGGGACTGCACATTAATGAGGGGAAAACTAAGTACATGCTGGCAACTTCTGCGAAGAGAAAACCTAACGTTGGTCAAACTATCAGGGTAGTAGTGCACGAATTGGAAGTAGTGCAATCCTTTAACTACCTTGGGTCAATAGTATCAGCCGATAACAATATGGAAGAAGAAATACGCGGACGGCTGATCAAATCGAACAAAGCCAGGACAACCAAGCTACTACTGTACAAGACCATGGTCTTACCAGTACTCATGTATGGATCCGAGACTTGATCGGTGTGTGGCCTTCTTCGTCGCTCGGATTCAAATCGAACCATTGTGGTGGATCTGTAGTAGCCTTTCTTTTGCCGGCTCCACTCTCTGCAGGTGTGCTGGTTTTTACTTTCTTTGTTTCTCTGTCTGCTGTCCCACCGTTGGTGTTGTGTTGTCAATAAGGTCATTACTCATTTCATACCCCGTCATAAAGTCATACGTAATCCCATTCACGGATATCTGATTCCTTGGTATCCATTGATTCTTGCTAACACCCTAACGGTAATATTCAGCCTCGAATTGTTCAGCATTCGTTTCAAGTGCTTTAGGAATCCATTGATTTGTTTTCGTGCACCAGCGATAGTGTCCGTTTTCGTAGAGACTCATCAATTAATTGGCACTGTCATCGGGTTGACCACCATGTTCTTGCTAAGGCAGCCACTTTTCTTCGATATCACACCACTTGTATGTGGACTGAGTTGTTGGATCGGTGCAAATGGCTACTCCCTCACTGATGTATGATACATTTTCAGCTTTGTTTTGCCAATTTGATGTTCCGGTAGAATGTACTGTGCGCAGAGTTGTCAATTCTTTCTTTTTTTTCTTCCCTTTCCGGGTCTACCTGGAACTCGTTCTGTTGGTGGTTTAGGTTTATTGCTTATTGCTTTGGTTTTGAAGTGAGGTCTAACGAGCAATTCCCTCTCATCTTCCTTTGTCCTGCCGTAGTTGACAGATCTCACTGTTGCGCTGTTCCCGGCCCCGCACCCGTGCAAGAGCCATCCCAAACTGGTAAGTGAAGCAACTGGTTCAGTGCTTCTCCCTTTCTTCAACTTCCTTGTAACTATCAGGCCCCAGTTGTTCTGACCGATGAGTAATTTAGGCTCTTGCTGGGTGTAGGTCAACTGGTCTCCAAGGTCTCGTAGGTGTTTGCATCCTTCGATCGTTTCTTTCCCCATCTCCTGCTTCTATAGTTTAAAATCGGGGATGATTCTTACCTCGATCGAACTTTCAGTTCAGCTATGAGATCCCTTGATTCGCACTTGGAGTCGTTCCTCCTGATGCCCAGTCCACCGACTGTCTCGAGAATGAGCGCTTCTTGTCTGCCTTTCGATCTTTTCGGAGATTCACGAGTCCGGCAAAGAAATGGTGGATTCCTCATCAAGCAGAGCCAACACCCGGGTCGTTCCCCTAGGTCCATAGAGATCCACCGGAACCATCTTTTGGTATGATTTGGTGCTACTGACGGTGCGCACGGAAGTAACCACCTCTCGGCTGATTTGCTCGGGATCATTTTTCGATGTCACGGGGTCACGTTCCTTCTCTTCTTGGTGGTATCCTCGGTGAAAATTTGCCTGGGTGGAGGATGACGTGGTGCCCCTCGCGCACTTATCGCACGGCTATGTTTGGGGCGAAGGCATTTAAAGCAAAGCCTTGCCTTCTTCGCCAGATCCTAATTCTCGCCAGTGCCGGCCTCCTTAAACATAGGACATCTGGAGATGTCGTGTTCTTTGTGGCAAACTGGATATTCTAATTTGCTTCGTTCCTAGGAGCGCCACTTTTTCGAACAGCATGGATTGCTCTTTTCCCCGAGTCGGGCCCTCCTTGGGATGGTACATGCTGATGGTAGCCCCCCCCCCCCCCCCCGGCTCCTAATATACTTCGGGTGGGGCGAAATCGCCACACATGTCTGCCTCCAGTCTCACGAAGCCGCTGAAGACCCTTCTTATATATATATATTTAAATTGTTGTTTTTATTTACTTACCCCTGGCGACTTGGGGAGTGTGTCGCGGGCAAGAATCGTATCCTTAATTCAGCTATGGTGCAGAATGTAGTTTGCAACAAAATTCAAGTTGCGTATTAATATTTTGCTGTCTTAACTTAAGAACTTGTAATTGGTATTAACTAAATTCTGTTGTAACTTTAAAACTTGTTGTCTTGTTGAAAATACATAACAAGAGTTATTTAATCCACACTGGAAATCCATTTAATAAAATTATTAAGGTGAACACTTTCAATTACAATTGGTATTAACTAAATTCTATTGTAGCTTAAGAACTTATTGTCTTGTTGAAAACACATAAAAAGAGTTATTTAATCCACACCGGAAATTCATTAAATAAAATAATTAATGTTAACACTTTCAATTACAGAGTGACCACCGACCACGACTGCACTCAACCCACTTTACTTTCGTACTGTTGTTTTAACCCCTTACCTACTCATAATCCTTTTTCGATTCCAATTTGTTCCAAATTCACCGTTAATTGAGTACCTGCATGTGTCTGGAAATCAATCGCATTTGCCATTTTCCATCCTATTATTATTATTTATTGGCCTGTAGGAACCCGGAAGTTCATGACCTCACCTCCACCCTATGCTACGGTCAATGCTAACAATAAACCAAAAATAAATTGGGGAAGTGTTGTTGTTTTCACTTGTAACTGGTATTTTGGGCAAATCGTACAAATTAGGGTTGTTAGCCAGGTGCGATTTAATGTAAGATATTGAAAAGTTTTTGCATCGAACTGAAATGGAAGTTATGGCCACAAAATATCAAGTATTTGGGATGGGATTTTGTATTTTAAGGCGGTACTAATTTTGTAAAATATGTCTATTTGGCTTAAAATGTGTTGTGTAGAGGATATGAATTAGCAAGAGTTTCAGGTGGGTTGTATGGGGGGTGATAATTAACTCAAGTTAATTATATAACACCCTCAGTAACGGCTGGTCCTCCTTTCGATGGCTGTGGTGAACCACCTGTACCTCGTGGATGGCGGCATCTTGGCAGTCAGTTTCTTTACCGTCTCGCGAGTCTCCAGGCCCTTCATTACCTGTTGTAGGTCCTAGGCAATAAATAGGAGACTTCTAATGGCTTCTCCCGCCCTTCCCCGAAAGGCTTTCCGAAGACGCGCCAAGTTCTTCCGTCGTATCGCGATTGCCACTGCTTTAAAAAAAAAACAAAAAAATGGGGGGCGAGAGGCCGACTTTGGCGAGACAAGGACAAATGTGTCCTTCATCTTTGTCTCTGACTTCTGTTCATCTTGGGATAACCAGAATCACCCACATTCGTGAGGATGTTGCGCTCGGTCTCGAGATATCTGAAAAAAAAAAGTGGGGGAGGTATCTAAGGATAGCGTGGACAGGGTTAGTTCAGGTGTTCTCTAACTACTTGGACGGAGGGATGGTGGGAAGGAAATCGTACAAGACCGGCAGGTCTTGAGTGCGGTAGTGAACGCAGATCACGTCTTTGGTGTCTGGTGATCTGCGTTTTGGTCAGTGTGTGTGTGTGTGTGTGTGTTTGTGCTGTCTTGCACTGTGCGTGCGTGTTTGTAGTGTGTCAGCAGTAGACCCCATGGGATGGGTCCAGGAATCCTCTATTATAGAGGAGAATGTTGTTGTGCTTTCTTCAGTTTTGTACAGAAGAAGAAAATGTGGTGGTCTGATCCGAAGAGATCGGGAGAGAGAAGGGTCAAGAACGCAAGACTCGCGTACAAGTGGGTTCTCGCTGTTCTGAATGCTTTCGAGGTACTTATATGCTAATTGTAGCAAGTACACGTCGATTGGGATAATGGAGGCACCTTCGTATAGGTGAGAGTTTGGGTAATGGCGACCGTCAAGCCATCTAGAGTGGTTGGTGCATCTTCTGAGGAATTTTCATTCGAAAACTCGAAGTCTTTCCATTTGGGGCGAAGATATGCAGGACCATATGGGAAATGCGTATGATATTCCAGATCGAATTAACTGCTTATAGCAGAGAAGCTTAACTTTGGTGTCAACTTTGTTGCTCCATTTCAAGATGTTGTGCAGTTGCTTAGACCGACCTAGGCCCCTATGAAGAATGTGTTGGTGAAACTCATTTCACGTGTTTGCTAAAATTCATTTTTGGGGTATAGATGACCCCAAGATATTCCATTCTGTCCTGTGGCCTAATCGTAGTACCTCCTATTTGTATTAGGCTGCCCCCGCTCTGCCGATGTGCTCGCCTTTTATAGACCCGCAGCCGTCCTCTCGTTTCCTGGGTGCTGTTCTTCTTAGTGGCTTCTTAGAACCGGTGCGCTGCTGATCGTTGCTTCCCAGGAACTTGTGTACTGGCGCTTGCTTTGCTTTTCCTGGGAATTCGTGCCGTCGTGATGCATCGCCAACATGTATTGTAAAGCATTGTTAAACGAATTCGAAGCTTTATTTTTTCTACTGAGTAGTCTGGGAAACAATCAACTAAAATCGATTTGCCAGATATCATCATCATCATCATCATCATCGGCACTACAACCGGGAACCGATCTTGGCCTTATTTTGCAAGTCCTGACGCTTGTTAAATTTTCCATAATGATTTATTTTTTCTGGGCAAGGTCATTAGTCTTGCCAGATATCAATGGAAATAATTCTCAGAGATCTCGCTATTCTACACAATCGCATCGCGAATATGGATGGTAAACATACTTGTTTAATACTTTCTAACCAACAATGGAAACTACCTGGAGCTACCAGAACGCTTCTCGGTTTTAATTTACTATTCATTAATTAACTGTAGAATTCAGTGTAGGTAATAATTACTACTAAGTTGTTGCGTTTCTCAAGGGTGTTTAAGTTGATAAGTATCACACTGATAACCTGGTCATTCCAGAGTAAACCTAGTGAAGCAAATCGAAAAATTCATCGATGAATGCTTTCGATTCGTGCTAGACACGTGAACTCGTTGAGAGGGTCTAATTGACATTTTGTAAAAGTGTATGGTTCCGGTCGAATTTGGAGGAAGATTTGATTGTTGTGGGCATATAATCAAGCGGTGGAGAGCAATCTGCTTTAGAAGGGTTAAATTTAAAAAATGATGTCATGGAAGCTTCCATTTCATTAGTAATTATATAGACATCACATATACAGTTAATGACACATATTGTGAATAAAATGAATATAATGTAACTGTTCTTAAAAATGTAATTCAAAATAAAGCATCAATCATAAACAATTTCTGTTACATCCAAATTTTCCTCCCATGCCGTCTGTTCTTGCTGTGTACTATACTCTCGCTCGCCGCTATCAGCAACCGCCCACAATTCATCGTCATCTGCACCACTAAACCGTGTGTCGATATGTTTGCGTTTTAATACTTTTGTTGTGGGTGTGGAAACACTTTCACGGTTGCCCATGAGTTTCTGGCTCTCCTCGAAATATTGGTTTGGATGAGTGATACCTATGTCCAAATTGGTGTCATGTGTGACTTGAAAATAGCGTCCACATGCCAATTGGTAGTGACCTTTCGCTACAAAACCCATCACATCTTGGACATGTGCGGCTCCTAAGCCGTAATTTATTAGTTTGGCTTTGAGTGCTGATTGTTCGAAAACTTTATAAGGACATCCATTACAGTCGCCTGGTGTTGATGATCGATCCTGAATGATTTTTAGACACGAATATGGTGTATAGTTTATCATAGCTCCTGCTTTTCCGTAATTATGACGAATGTTATATGAGTAACTTTTCTCGAATTTTTCAACATCCATGTTCTTCGTAAATTCCTCTCGCCAAAATCGAAGAGAGTCTTCTAACGTCACTCCAATGCCCTTTAAAAATAATCCATACTGCATTCGGCCACCGTGTTTGTGATGATGTGTAGTACGAAGATGTTCATGAGCCACTCGCATACAGAGGGGAAATGATTTTTTAGATAATTGATCAATAGCTTCGATAGGCACAGCAGCTTCTTTTGCGACAGTGTAATCCTTCCCAGTGTAGGTTGTATGTAAAGATTTCATTAGGTAAAATAAACGTTCATCCTGTTCAAGTGCAGGCATCATTTTCGAGGACCACTGCAAACCATGTTCGATCTCTGCCTGTTGTTTAACCGATATGATTGATATGAAATCGTGCGCACTTACATATGCGAAACCCCCTTTTAAGTAGCATTTACGCGATCTGACTAAATCTAGGACTTCAGAGAAATGTACTTTATAGAAGTCTAGCCTCTCAACCATAACCGCAGTTTGTCCAACTGTGCTTTCATATAAGCCATCCTTGACTTCGTCCTTTTGGGTGTCTGTTAATGGTGTATATGTTAGATTGGAAATGTGAAGAAACTGCTTTATTTCGTTGCTACTGAGCTGAGAGAACTTATAGCGGAAGACTTCCATTTCACGACTCATAAACCATCTGCGAAGATTTTATATTTCATTTGGTAAAAGAGTTTAGAATTATATGTATATATGGCATTTACCTTTGCAAATCTTGGGTGCGACAGTAAACTAATCGTAATATAAAATGAGAAATATAATCTCGTCGACGAGCTTGTACGTCAAGTTCATTTTTTCCTCCAGATGTCCCGCTTCCGGCGAAGAGACGAAGATATCCTTTTAAACTCTGAGCGTTTAGTTCATCATGAATGTATGTTTTCCAATCATCAGATAAGAAACGCAAACCTTTTAAAGTAGCTGCTTCAAATATTCTTAAGACTTTTAGTCGCTCCAACGACAGGTCTTCAAATTCTTGAATTGTTATATCCTCCAACGGAGGATTCTTATACAGAACGACATTACTGGGGTATTGAGACTCCAATTCATCGTATACTAATTTTTTGGGGATGCGATGTCGAGCTTTTCGCGTAAAATCCATTTCTTAATTGTACTTTCCTCAAATAAATAACCTAATTGTTTACAACTCACATTTGGCGCCAAAGACTTGTCATTTGATTCACCAAGTTTTGAATTTATCAGCTGTCATTCATTTGAATGAAATTGCTGTCAGATGCATCGCCAGTTCAGTACGAAACGAAATTGAAGCGCTTCAAATTGCAATTCGAATTAGAATATAAGACATTTCTTTCTATTGCTGTAAGATGCAAATGAAATTCGAGACTAGTTACTAATGGGCTTTGACATTCCTAAAGCATTATATACATTTGAAAAGTTATTGCACAAGTCACCATAAACTAACCGCCGTCAAAGCAACGATGGGTGTGTTTCAGCAATATTTATTTCAGGCTTGCAGCAATGTATCGAGCACGGGTATCGTAATAAACAAAAGATACTCTTTTGATTTTAATTCGTTATCGGTTCACGTGTAACATTTGAAATTGATGAGGGATCTCCACAAGCGTGAGTTGCGTTATTATAAACTTCTACAGCATTCCAACACAAAATGGTGACACACCTGCTGCAGCGGAAATGTTCCCGACAGCAACAAAATTTGTGGACGCAACAACTTCTTAATGTTAAGGGGTTCAATTTTGTTAAAGTTAGTTTAGTTCAAGTCGTTACTCCGAAGAGTTGACATCTAAATTCAATTTAGTTTAAGTGGTCAATCCGAAGGGTCGACTCCTAAGTCTAAGTGGTGGAAATAAACAATTGTGTCAATTCTCTGCAGAGAATAGTAATTGAAAACTGTTAGGTTGAGATTGAAAATAAATATTTGTGTTCATTCTCTGAAGAGAATCGTTTAGGTTAAGATTGAAAGCAAACATTTGTGTCAATTTGTGGCGTTTCTAGCAAATACACACACGACTAATAGTGAAGAACAACACCACCCAAAAAGACAAGTCGAGAAAGTCAAAGCACATCCGTTAAGCCGTATATCATAGCAATAATATCATTTTCACATTAGTTGAATGTACATGAGTTTAGCAATCGAATTCGCATACGCGACAGTGGCCTGATGCGTTGAGCTTTGGTTCTATCTGTTAGTGATTCCAACCGTTATAGCGTCGATTCGAATCACAAGCTCTTCACTATCGTCGTAAACGCTATAAGTTCTCTAAAGAGATTAACGCATGAGAACTGTTCGATTAAATCGTGTGTATCCGATAGGTGTAAAAATGTTTATAATGGCACGAACCCCACCCGTTCCTTATTTTTATGCATCTTTTAAATACCACAAACTTCGAATTATATAATCATGTTTGTATTTATAGTGTGATCGTCTAATATCCATTAATGACAGATTGTAAGTTGACATTCTTCAAGGATTCAGTGAGGCAACTGCCACACTTACATAACAACTATACCTGGCGCTCATCCATCTTGCACTTTAGTTTACATTCGTAGCGGTATCACTTTTTTTGTCAACTACAATACTGTAGCGAGCTTAGGGTTCGTTGGATTAATTATTTAAAATAAATAAGAGCCGTTAAATCGATTTTGAATTAATCTAACACTTTGTGGCGTTTCTAGCAGATACACACACGACTAGTAAAGAACAACACCACCAAAAGCACATCCATTAAAGCCGTATACCATAGCAATAATATATCATTACCACATTAGTCGAATGTATTTGAGTTTAGAAATCAAATTCACATAAGCGGCAGTGGCCTGATGGGTAAGAGCTTTGGTTCTATCTTTTAGTGATTCTAACCGATTCGAATCACTCGCTCTTCGCTATCGTCGCAAACGCTATAACTTTATTAGTCCGTTAATAACAACCGTTACTTTTTACCGTACACATAACGATTTCTTGATTTATCGCTTCCTTCACTGCTTACTGCCTACTTCTTACTTTCTACTTATTACTTCTTACTACCGCACTTATCGCTTGCTTCACTTTCTACTTCTTACTCATCTCCGTGATCTGTGTGCGACGTCTTTATACCGTTTTCTTATTCTGATTCGGCGTTTCGTTTCCGTCCATTCCACGGTCTTGAATGTTTTACTGTTCACGGTCTCCAGTTTTCCATTACTTTATAGAATATTCTAGTACTCTGTTTCGGACTCTCTAGAATATTCTAGTACTGATCGTCATATGCGTCACACTACCCTCCGACTAGATTAGTTCGTCCCGAACTAAGTTCACTGGTCTCCCGGGCCAACAAAAGCCGCCAGTCGGTCGCGATGCACCACTTTCATCTTAGCGTTCGGCGGTGGAAGTTCTTGACCTTCTTCCAAATTTTCTACTGCTCTCCTTTTCGCGCCAGCTCTAGCCTGCCGCCATTCTTCCTTTTCCTGACGACGGAATTCCTCTTACATTTTAGGGATCTCATGCGAATAGGACAAGAGAAAATGCATGTGCACACATTGAGCCTTAAGCTCTTCTGGAGTTTGCACATCACGTAAGCGGTCTAGATCTTCATCTTTAATTACACGCATATCATCTGGTATTGGAGCATCTGTCGATTTCATAACCGTATCCAACTGGTAGTTCCGCATCTTTTCAAATAACTGGAGCTGTTTGCTCTTTGGAGCTGACAGTAAACACCAGCGCGCGTCGTAGTAATAGACTTTCCATAGATCGTCGCACGTTAATTCTGGCTTCACGTGTTCTTCTCTATAGAACGAAATGAACGGCACCTCTAGCTGTTGATTACGCCTACAATCTAGGGCTTGCTTGATCTTTCCTCCCGTATGTGGTGGCTTACAATAGCGGTCTCGACCTCCAACATCCGTTGATCTCTCTTGTTCGGAAACAGTTGATTTACAAAACGCATGTTTGTAAATCCATTCAGCTTCATCTTGTAGTTCATTGGGTCTCTCTGGAACAGGCGTAACCGGAACTTCGCGCAATTACATTCGCTCAGGAATATCTATTTTACGGATTTCATTGTCCAAATCAGTAAAGTGACCCCTTTCCAATTCACTAGGTTCGTATTCGGGTTCATATCCGTCCTCGTCATAATTAGTGAAATCCTCATAGTCGAAATCTACACCGAAACTGTTCTGACCTTCTTGCAATGACGCGTCAGTGACTAGAAGTCGTCTTTTCTTCTTCTTCTCAGCAATTGGCCTTCCATCGTCGTTTACAATAAAATCCTCAGCACCAGACCCCGATTCCTCATCATCATTGAAATGTTTTGCCGCCTCAGTTTCCCTGTGACTACGTTCAGAGCGGCGTTCAACATCGTCTTCGTCGTCAAATAGCTGTTCGTCTATAGCCTCACGAGCTGAACCTTCATCGACGTGCTGTGGCTCTCCATCACTTTCTTCGTTCTGTGTACGACGCAGACGCTTTCTGCCTTCGACTTTCAAACCAAGATTCTCTTCAATAAGGTCACAGTTGTCGTCTTCCAGTCGGTCGTCCAACTCGTCATCATCATTGTAAATCCGTTTCGGGGAACGGCCTGAGGCATCAGTGTCTTCACCATCACTGTCGTCCTCTTCAATCGGGTTACCATCGATGAGATCCTTCAGTTCTTCACGTAACACATCATCGTCATCTCCTTCCTCTTCCTCACTGCTGTCGGCCATAGCTTTGCTCTTCCTGAGTTTCTTCCTTTCATGTGGCTCCAATTCCTCCTCATCCTCAGATTCTTCCGCTTCCGAGTCCCAGAATTCTTTCATACACTGCCTTTGGGCATCCAATTTTGCATTAACCTTTGCAGCTCGCGCGTCCAATTTTGCATTAACATCTGCAGCCCACGCATCCAACTTTGCAGCTCGCGCATATAATTTTGCCATCACCATCCTGAACATCTCCGAAATGTCCAACGGTGGCGAACTCTTCTCCATTACATTGTCACCATCTTGACTCGCTGTTTCTTCGCCAACCGGACAGTCTGGCCCACCCGTAAAAGCATCTGTGCCGACATCAATATCCTCTTCTTCTATTGGTGCTTGCAGATGCTGTCGAAGAATTGGCTTCTCTCCTCTGCTATCCAGGTTCCGGTCCTCCAAATGTCGATCTGACCTCGTCACAATACACTTCCACAGACTTATTTATTTCACCAATAATTAATCCCACTTCTGACACCAATTGTAGCGAGCTTGGGGTTCGTTGGATTAATTATTTAAAATAAATAAGAGCCGTTAAATCGATTTTGAATTAATCTAACACTTTATTAGTCCGTTAATAACAACCGTTACTTTTTACCGTACACATAACGATTTCTTGACTTATCGCTTCCTTCACTGCTTACTTCTTACTTTCTACTTATTACTTCTTACTACCGCACTTATCGCTTGCTTCACTTTCTACTTCTTACTCATCTCCGTGATCTGTGTGCGACGTATTTATACCATTTCCTTATTCTGATTCGGCGTTTCGTTTCCGTCCGTTCCATAGTCTTGAATGCTACTACTACGAAACAGAGTACTAGAATATTCCATAAAGTAATGGAAAAATGGAGACTAGGAACAGTAGAACATTCAAGGCAATGGAACGGACGGAAACGAAGCGCTGAAACAGTATAAATACGTCGCACACAGAGCATAGTGATGAGTTATGAGTAAGAAGTAGAACGTGAAGCAAGCGATAAGTGTGGTAGTAATAAGTAATAAGTAAGCAGTAAAATACGCGATAATTACGGAAGCGATAAGTAAAGAAAACGTTAAGTGTACGGTAAAAAGTAACGATTGTTATTAACGGACTAATAAAATGTCACATTAATTCAAAATCGATTTAACGGCTCTTATTTATTTTAAAATAATTAATCCAGCGAACCCTAAGCTCGCTACAATATCTTTGCCATCGTTGACCATAAATGAACACTTTTCAATGCTTATGATTTTCAGGAAATGTACTGCGTGGGTATAAAAAAATATCTATTGTGTGTAAACAATGGATGTATCTTTCGGTCTGCAAGACCGAAAGAGAGATAAGGATGTGTGTGTATGAACGTTGTACGGTTTTGGAGATTCTATCAGAGAGTCTGTGCGCAACCGTCAGTACGATCGGTCAATAGAAAAGAAAAGTAATTATTACCCGTCATCGAAGACAGAAGATAAAGTCGCGGCAAGTAACCTTTTGACGGTGATTAAAAAAAGGAACATCGGCTTTTTGGGCTTACCGGACGACTTCGTGGAGTTCCTTTCACGGAGAAATTCTATCTCCCCGGTAGATATTCTATAATATATACAACTAAAGTGTCCGCAAAGGTGAAATAATAATTCGAATCTTCTGGATACGTGAGCAAAATCAAATTCAGTGTCAGTGTTGTGTTTCTCGTTTTACCCAAACATAAAGAAGACTGTTTTGGACAAACTTAACTTTGTGAATTGAATTCAAATCAAAACCCAAAACCGCATTCGTAAGAATAAATTGATTGTGTTCGCTGTGACGATCATTCGGTGTACCCAATTTAATTAGGTAAATAAAGTGACTTTAAATTAGGAACAGACACCTGTGTTTTATTTAACTATTTGGGTGCCTATCTCTCTCTGTGTGTGGGTGTGTATATATAGTGCAGTGCAAAGAATTTTATAACAGAAGGAAATATAAAGGAGACTGTAGGGGGACCCGCTGGGTAAACATCATCGGACTTGAGGAAGAAGTCGATTGTTGACTTGGCTGAGCTAGTGACACGCGTTAGCTGTAATGGGGAGCCAATGTATGTATATGGATAAGACGGGAGGAGGGCTAGCAACTAACGACTATATATATTGCATTTATTATCATTGAATGCTGTATGACGAGCATTCCAGTCTGCGCCGATTATAAATGGAGCGAAAACGGATTGTTGGATTATCTGAGAAATATCAGCATCTGGAAAATCTGGTTGTCGTGAAGGGTGAATGTAAATGGATTCTAAGACGAGCACTTTATTGTTCTCACAAAAAAGTTTAACTGCCGTGTATTCAATGCTGAATATATCGGTGAATCTAATTTCACTGATTTGAAATTTTTTGTGTACTAAGATGCCGGTACCTCCGTGAGATCCATTAGTTCTGGGGTTAGAAACAAAAGTATAATTGGGAATGGAAACTCGGGAATTTAGTTGGAGCCAGGTCTCTGAAAGGAAGAGGATGTCTGGGGAAAATTTTTCAACAAACATCCGGAGGTGTTGCTTACGAATATTAAAGTAAATAGATTCTGTGTTGGGGGTGATAATGGTTAGTTTAGGCAGAGCTGGAAAGAATATGGGAAGGTAGTGAATGAATCTGACCTTTTTTTCTGTTTCTGACATATGCCTCAGCGAAAGAAGCATGGCTTGTAGGCTTTGGATGTAACCCATGATGTCCAGATTGAAATTTTTAATGTTGTCGTTAGAGGCAGTGGTAGTGTTGAGGTTTCCTTTTGCTGCATCCGCGTAAGATATTCCGGGTCGGGTTAACTTTGCTTCCTGCAATACTGTTGGTTTCGTTGTTGTTGGTTTAATTGTTGACATTGCTAATTTCCGTCTTTGCAGAAGTTTTAGCTTCTGAAGACATTGAGAGAAATTCGCTGGATGAGGCCCTCCACAGTTACAACATTTTACTGTAATCTTCTTTGTGGTAATGGATCCATAACGTTGGCGGTTTGTACTGTCTCTGGTTCCAGGCCTTGTGGATTTACCTTGCATTCATCGAGCTCGTGTTCCTCTGCGCATGTGCCGCAACGTATTTGCTGGTGGCATGAGACCGCCAAGTGTCCTGAGTCTTGGCATTGCTTGCAATGTAGAATTTCTTGTTTGTGAGGCTCCTCGATAGTGAGATTTTGGGTAAACAAATATTTCATTTGATTAAATTGCTTGATATCTTGATTTGGTGGGGTTTGTATGATTCCGAGGTTTTTTATGTTGTTTGTGCTCATGTATGGTGTTTGGAAGTAGTCCAGCTTATTAATCTTTATTTGTGGACATATCCTAGTTCTAGATTTCCAGTCCTAATTCACCGTTGGTCCATTCTGGATCGATATGCCTTATAATAAAGGTAGCTGGTTTGCTATTCGGATGTTGGAAGGTGAAGAACTGATATTGTTCTTCTAACAGTTTGTTAACTGCTCTATAATGAGCTCACTGAAATCCGAGATACTTTTGTATTTGTGCTGAAATTCCGGTGACCCAGGGCATTTTGCAGGGTTTGAATTATAGCTTTGGTGCTGGTCAGGTTTTTGATGTATATTGGCGGGAGTCTTTCGTTTTTCGCGGTTGTGTCTACTCTGGCTTGAGCGGGGCCGACTCGCGGACTGAGGATCGGATATTTATACCAATTGCTCTTTCTTCATGTGACAAGTATGCGAACGAGGGAACGGGGACAAAAGAGAGAATATAAGCGACGGCAGGTTTGGAGTTGACGATAGTACAACAAGCGTACCGGAGAAGACTACAAACAAATTTGTTTGAGAATCCCGTATAGCATTCCAAGACGATCAAGTCTAATAACTTGTTATCCATGACTTTTTTTTATTCGAGAATATACATTGCCACACAATCTTGTTAGAACCTTGTTGTTTCAAGGTTGCGCATAAATCCTTTTGTTCGAACCCAATTATAGGCGGCCAACTTGAGCACAGAGATGTAAAATTTCTTCTATTAATTAGAATTAAATTTACAATTTTTAATTTTACGAAAAAGTAGAGCGATTTTTTAAACCTATATATAGAAAATTACTTTGTTAAAAACTATCAATCCAAATTTATCTACGAATTATCAAGAAACGCATCCATCAAAACCTTAATGATTTGAAACATTTTCCCCTCTTTCCCATGACACTTTGGGTAAAGTATATAGCTGTAGCAATAAGTAAAAGTTTCAAATAGTCCTTACCCAAGAAAATTATATAATTTATAGTGGAGTGAAAAATCTTAGTATTAAGCTTGGTTTGGTTTTTGTTTTTCGCTGTTTTTCTTTTCTTTTGCTTTGTTTTGTTTTCTTTTTTATTTTTTTTATTTAGATATAATATAATAATCAATAATTATATAATAATTAATAATTATATAATATTAATATATCACTTAGGTTCAGGAAGTGGTTTAAGCTCTTTAATTTGCTTAATTAGATACGCTTTTTCGTCGTTAAATTGTTCGTCTTCGGATCGGTCTGTGTGGAATTTCGTTAAGAAATCAACGAGTTTCGCTTGATTTCTTAATAGGATATCCAGGATAGGTTTGGGCTTGTTTGGATTTGCAACAAATACCTGCACGGAAAACAAAGTTATATGTAAATACAATTTGAATAAAACATTACAGGTTTCGCACGTGTACGGGTTTGGCTATTTATTTACCTTAAACACATGGAAGGCTTCGAATTGGATATTTCGTGATTTTTCTTTAAGCATATTCATCATAAGTTTTAAATTATCTGGATTAGATATATATTTTGTCATCACCTAGAATTGATAAATAATATTTTTACGAAAACTGTTTTTCAGTTTGAATTCTCTAGATTTGCTTACGGTGAAGTTATGTCTGTCTAATAGTAATTCACCGAGGAGCTTTAGACTCTGCCGCCTCGTAACGTAATTCTCCGAATTTAATAATCGTTGGTAATGTGTAAAGACTTTATCGTAATTTGCCTCGAGAAATTCGGCGCACAGAATTTTGTGACGTGTTAGTAGTTCCTAAAAGAAAAATGATGTTTTTATTATAATAAAATGATTTTAAAACACTTTTAGTGAAGACATTTATTTTTAATAGGTGATAAAAGTTTTGCAATATGAACTCGGTTGGCGAGAGATGTGGAAATTTGTTTTGTTGTTTTGATAACACTAGTGCATCAATTGAGACGTCTTTATATGACGAACTACACAAGGTGGGCCCACCCCGCCCCACCCTACTTTATCGCGTTCACTTTGTCCCCCCTCACCACCCACCCTTCCCTCCACTTCTACGACGGTCCGGGCCGACACCTCCCCAATCCTCCATTTTGGCACATCTTTGACCCGCGCAGAATGGCGGGGCTGTATAATTATTGTAGCGAGTTTAGGGTTCGCTGGATTAATTATTTTAATAAATAAGAGCCGTTAAATCGATTCTCTTTGCAAACACTTTATTAGTCTGTTAATAACAACCGTTACTTTTACCGTACACATAACGATTTCTTGACTTATCGCTTGCTTACCGCTTACTTCTTACTTCTTTCTCCTGCGTGCGACGTATTTATACCGCTTTTCCTCATTCTGATTCGGTGTTTTGTTTCCGTCCGTTCCATAGCCTCGAATTTTCTACTACTCATAGTCTCCAGTTTTCCAGTACTTTCTAGAATATTCTAGTACTTTGTTTTGGACTTTCTAGAATATCCTAGTACTGATTGTAATATGCGTCACAATATAATAAACTCGATTATTCCAATCAACCAACTACCTCACATCTGTTCAAGGGCGCCCCCAAAACCGCAAACCCCGACTGGATTTTTGAAAAACTACAGGATTCCCACAAAAGAATGCATTTGCTTATTGTTTCCGAAAACAGATGTGCAGTGCAGTGCGGTGCGGGAAAACCCTCTACCCTTTCCATCCCTTGTGTCTGTTTTCCTTTTTTCGCACCTCTGTTTGCGTCTCTCAAGCATCGATACTCTCGATTGATTAATAATCTTTGGAGAGTTTTTTTGTGTCTGAGTGGCATAATGTTAATCATGGACGAGATATGAGCTGGATTTCGGCACGGATCTAGTGGGGCACCTACTACAAGGGCATAACACCTAGTCCCGACTTGCATCCTTTTCCGAGGCGGTATTGGTTTTCTGTGTAGGGCCAGTTGACCATGACCAACGTAACTCATCATCATCATCGGCACTACAACCGGGATCCCGTCTTGGCGTTATTTAGCAAGCCTCTCTGCCGGTATCCGGTCCTTATCCGAGACTTGTTAAATTGTCCGTAATAATTTGTTTTTCCGGGCAAGGTTATTAGCCTATCCAACGTAACTAGTCAAGTAAAAATAGCGGGATTGCTTTCCAAACCAATAAACATTTATAATGGACTCCGACAAGAGGCGGTCTGGCCTGCCTCCTTTTTAACTTGGCTCTGGAGAAAGCAATCCGTGACTCTGGAATTACAACTAGAGAAATTATTGTCACCAAGTCCACTCAGAACTTGTCTCCGCAGATGACATTTACATCATCGGTAGATCCGATTCAGCTGTACAGACTCCTTCATCCAGATCGAGCAAGCGACCCAAAAACTGGGACTGCACATAAATGAGGGAAAAACTAAGTACATGGTAGCAACTTCTGCGAAGAGAAGACCTAACGTTGGTCAAACTATCATGATAGCGGGGCACGAATTTGAAGCAGTGCAATCCTTTAACTACGTGGGGTCAATAGTAGCAGCCGATAACAATATGGAAGAAGAAATACGCGAACAGCTGATCAAATCCAACAAAGCCTACAATGGTCGATCAAGGCTCTTTAAATTCCGAAATTTATCCAGAACATCCAAGCTACTACTGTGCAAGACCATGGTCTGACCAGTACTCCCGTATGGATCTGAGACCTGGGTGCTCAATAAAAAGCACTCTGAACTCTTAGCCGCCTTCGAAAGGAAGGTGTTAAGGAGAATTGTTGGCCCCGTATGTGAGGGAGGGCGATTCCGGAGGCGCTACAACCATGAGTTGTACGCGATCTACCTTGAAGCTAACGTTATAAGAAAAATCAAGCTCGGTAGACTCCGGTGGAGGGGACAATGAATGAATGAATGAATGAATGAGCCGGTAGACTTCGGTGGGGGGAACATCTAGCTCGCATGAGCGAAGAGGAGCCTGCCCGGAAAGTCCTTTGTGGCAGGATGTGTGGAAGACGATAGCGCGGCAGACCTTGTTTGTGATGGAGGGATGGCGTAGACCAGGATGGCCAGAGCATGGGAGTGTCAAACTGAATGACAACGGCTCGAAATCGCGACCGGTCGAGAGATTTCCTAAATGAGGCCAAGACCGGATCCCGGTTGTAGTGCTGATGATGATGATGATCGTCGTCATCGCACCGATATGGCACGGGAGATGAGCAGGTCGACATTAGCGAACTAATAGACCACCGCAAAAGGACTGAAAATCAAGGCCAACTGATGAATAGGTTTAGCATCCTAGAGAATATCGCGAAGATTAAGATGGGCCGGACACGTGGCGCGAATGGGGAACGATAGGACCGTGCATAGAATTCTTGACGGTAGACCAACGGGAAAGAGACCGGTAGGACGGCCGCGACGGAGATGGGAGGACAATGTTAGGTTTGACCTTGAGGAGATCGGATCGAATGGTCAAGCGTGGAAGGAGAGTGCCCAGGACGGGGAACGATGGCGAAGCCGAGTCGGTGAGGTCATGAACTTCCGGGTTCTTACAGGCCAATAAATAATAATAAAAACCTAGAGAATAGGAGTATTGAGGAAGAAGAAACAATAATGTGGACATCGACGGGGTATCAATAATGAATGTAATAAAATAAACAGCCTAAAAGGTATTAATTTAAGAAAACAATTAAGTACAAACATTGGTTTGACGATGTTTGCTGGGCGAAGATCGAGCAACGTAAACACCTCGGGATGACCCACCTAGAAAGATATGATAAAGCCAACGCAGAAAGATACGTGTCAATTTGGAAAGACACAAATGAGACTTTTTTAACGGAAAAACGCGAATGGGCGCGGAACGAAATCGAAAAAATTCCAGAAAATGTCAGAGTAAAAATCATCAGTAGAATGCGCTCCGGTATATATTCGATCAGAAATGAGTACCGAGAGAGAGCCAAAATAATTCGAGACGCAAATTGATGTCTGGCCACGGAAAAAAGCAATATCGTGGCAGGGTGGAAGTAGTAATTTGAAAGCCTACTTAATGTGGGTACGAATCAACCACAAATAAAATAAGGCCCAAATAATTCGAGAGATGAAAGACTACTTAATGTGCGCACCAATCGCCCACAAATAAATGTACCAGACGTACATACAGCCGAACCACTGATGTCAGAGTCCTCCGTCAACATAGTAGTAGACGCAATAAACTGATCGAAAAACAATAAGGCTCCCGGAGCTGACTGCATATCGATAGGACGTATGAAGCATGCAGAAGAAGCAACCGTTCAAATGTTCCACTATGGGATAAGGAAGCTACGACGGAAGAACGAAAAACCTCAATAGTCATCTCTATTTTCAAAAAGAGATCATCACACCACAGGCAGAAGAAATACTGGGAGAATACCAGTGTGGATTCCGCAGGAACCCGTCAACAAGCGACCAAGTTTTTACAGACAGGCAATTGTTGGAAAAGAAGTGAGAAACGTGGAGGGAAAGTGTACAGGACAGGAAACGATGGCGTAATCGAGTCACTGAACACATGAACTCTTGGGTTCCTACAAGGCAATAAATACGAATAGTAATAGTAATAGTATGAAGGATCTGAAGTGTTTTTGATGCGCATGGCCAAATATAGTGATTGAGCATATTAATATATTTCGAAATACCCTTGTTATAAATTATTGCTAGATTAGATATAATGATCGCTTAAGAATTGCTATACATTTGGCCGTAATTTGCACATTTGTGATCGTTTCAAAGTCGAATTAAGCCAAGAGCCTAACATTTAAATTTCATTAACTTCGATAACCTCGTTGAAGGCATTAAATTCTGCTCAGTTAGATAATTTTATTTTTTTATTGAGCTTCCGATGCAGTCGGTACAGAATATTCTACTGACTTCGAAGAGTGTTAAATAATAATCAGCCCATAACCGGTGACATAAGACAAGCTGAATTTTATTTAGTCCTATAATTCACAGTCAATCAGAGCAGGGCACTCTTGATAGGGTGAGCAAAAGAATAAAAGAGGGTCAGTTATGAAAAGTTGAATAAAATAAAAAATTTTATCCCACATTTGGGGGCTCGACCGAGATTTATAGAAGGAATAAAGACGACAACGAGGGAATAAAGACGTCAACGAAGGAATAAAGACGGCAAAGAAAGACTAAAGTCGACGACGAGCGGGTGAAAAAGACGAATAAAGATGATAATTTAACTATACCTGAAGTAAGCGATTTTACAGTTAGCAAATTGCGTGATGTGTGGCTTAGCCACCGGCGCGGTGGTACGAAAGCCGAGATAATCGCCCGACTGGTTGAACATGATCCAATGAGCAATTAAATGAGAATCACCAACATGGAGGAGAACCAGGGAATCGCATCTGACACAGGACTCTGCAAATGAACAGAAAATACCAAAGACAAGGATCGCAGCCAAGAATCTCAATCCAATGCAGCGCTAACCAATCGCGAACGAGAACTTCATATGCGCGAAATGGAACTAATGCAGCGTGAACTTGAACTCGCTCAACGTGAAATTGCGATGCTGTGACAGGACGAGCACTTAGCCCTAGAAGAGACGCGCAAAATAAATGTATGAAGCGAAACAGCCACCTTATTTTCCCCGCAATCAAACATGAGCATTAAGATGATTCCTGAATTAGTAAGTGAGTTCGACGGTACGTCTTATAATTTCCATGTGTGGGAAAGGCAGATTAAGTTCATGAAGGAGACGTGTGAGCTAGCGGATGACATGGCAAAAACGTTGGTCTGAATGAAACTCAGGAAGAAAGCGTTCAAGTGGTTACATTCAAAAGCCGAACATCTGGAAATTACCTTTTACGGGTTCATGAACGAGTTGGGTGAGTTGTATCGCCCGAAGCAAACAAGGATTGACTTACGCAAAAAAAATTTAAGCACGAATATGGACGAAAGACGAGACCTTCCGAGAATACGCGCACGATAAGATTGTGATGGGAAACCGTGTACCGATCAATAATGTAGATATTGTCACTTGATACCATGATTTGCTTTCGAACCATATGGTGAATCTCATCGAGACGATTTCTCCATTCGGCTACGTAGTCTTCGGTCTTATCTATGGCGTTTGTAGGTATTCCGAATCGCAGATCGGCTGGTAATCGTATCTCTCATTCAAATATAATTCTTGCTGGAGAATGGCCTGTTGTTTCGTGATTAGCCAATCTATAACTCATGAGAAAGGTTTGTACATATTTGTCCCAATTTCGTTGGTGATCACGAACGACCTTCGATAAATGCTCTTTTATTGTTCGGTTGAACCTTTCGACCATTCCGTCTAACTGCGGATGTAAGGGTGTGGTCCTGGTTTTCCTTACGCCCAGTGCCGCACAGATGCCTTGAAATATCTGTGATTAAAGTTTCGGCCTTGATCGGAATGAAGCTCACAGAGAACTCCATATCTGCTGATCCAATTATTGATAAGCTGCTCAATGACGGTTGTTGCTTCTTGGTTTGGAATTGGAAGGACTTCCACCCACTTGCTGAAGTAATCCACGATGACCAACATGTATTTGTTGTTGTCGTTGGTTTTTGGGAATGGTCCTGAGACCGCAATTCGCTCGAAAGGGGCACCCACATTGTACTGCTTCATAGCGCTCCTTGGTTTTGCTGTTGGTCCTTTGGTCGCAGTGCAAGTTGTGCACTTCCTACACCAAGACTCGACGTCATCTCTCATGTGAAGCCAGTAGAATCGAGATCGTAATTTTGAAAGTGTCTTATTAACTCCCAAATGTCCACCGGAAGCCCCGTCGTGCATTTCTGTTAGTACATCCTTCACTTTTGATGGAGGAACTAGAATCTGCATTCGATGGGATTTTCCGTCCGCGGCTTCCCATTTACGCTTAAGAATTCCATCTTCCACCAGCAAGGAATTCCATTGTGCCCAATATGCCTTAAATGTTCCACACTTGTCGAAAATATTGTTCCAAGTTGGTCGCTCGTTCTTTCCTTTGTGTTCCAGGATTAGCGGCATATCTTCATCCTGAAGTTGAGCTGCAGGTATAGCATCACTCGTCACACCCATCAAGTATTTCTACTTGTACATTTCGAAGGTCGTATGTCTCTTGTTTTTCTCCCACTCTATGACAATGTTTACACTCTGGCTTACATGGTCTTCTTGATAGAGCATCAACGTTATTATGCACCTTCCCTTGACGGTGGGAAATTTGGAAATCGTACGTTTAAAGTCGTTCGATCAATCGAGCTATTTGTCCTTCCGGATTCTTAAAACTTAACAACCATTTCAGGGCCGCATGATCCGTCCGAAGGTGGAATCGACATCCGTAGAGGTACTTATGGAAATTCTTAATGGCTTCTACGGGAGCCAGCAGTTCCTTTCTTGTTGCGCAGTAATTTCTCCCTGGCTTAGATAGAATTCGACTATAATATGCGACAACTCTCTCTTTACCATCGACTTCCTGTGACAACACTGCTCCGATTCCTGTGTTACTTCCATCAGTGTCCAATATAAATTGGCGATCCGATTTTGGGAATGCCAATGCTGGAGTCTTACATAACTGGGCCTTCAATGTGTGGAATGCTGCCTCACACTTTTCTGTCCAATTGAATTTCTTGTCTTTACCCGTTAGTTCGTGTAGGGTTTTAGCCACATTGGCGAAACCTTTAACAAACCGTCGGTAATATGTGGCTAATCCCATACAGCTTCTCAACTGTTGCTTATCTTCTGGAGTAGGCCACTCTCGGACAGCTGCTATCTTATCAGGATCCGTTGGAACTCCTGCAGATGAAACGATGTGTCCCAGGAATTTTACTCTCTTTGGAAGAGTTCACATTTCTTCGAATTGAGCTTTAGGTTGGCCTGTCTTAGTCGTTTGAAAACGGAGCGCAGATTATTGATGTGTTCTGGTAAATTCCTTCCAACAACGATGATATCGTCCAAGTACACAAGACACGTCTTCCATGCAAGTCCCCGTAGGACACTTTCCATTAATCGTTCAAACGTTGCTGGTGCATTATACAGTCCAAAAGGCATCGCGTTGAATTGATAAAGTCCGTTTCCGGTAGTAAAGGCTGTCTTCTCCTTGTCCTCCTCCTTCACTTCCACTTGCCAGTAACCGCTTTTTAGGTCCAATGTTGAAAACCTCTGAGCTCCAGAAAAGGTATCTAGTGTGTCGTCGATTCGAGGGAGTGGGTAACTGTCTTTCCTCGTAACGTCGTTTAACCGGCGGTAGTCGACACAAAATCTAGTTGTCCCATCCTTCTTCTTGACGGGCACTACCGGCGAAGCCCATGGGCTCGATGATTTCTCGATGACTCCTTGCTCTTCCATCTCTCGAATCATGTTGCCTACTTCTGATTGTTTGGCCAACGGTAGTCGACGAGGTGGCTGTCTTATAGGTCTTGACTCACCCGTGTCAATGCGATGTTTAAGTATACCGGTGCGTCTCAATTCATCATTTCCTGTCACAAAAATATCAGAAAAATCGTTCAGGAGTGGTTTAACGCTTGCTTTTTCTCTGTCTGTTAATCCGATTTTCTTGCGCATCAGCCCATCAACCACAGAGGATGCACCAGAGGGCTGAATTGAGCCTATCAATATGATATATTATCTTATCGAGGGTATCCCAGATAAATTGTTATGCAATCAAGTTCGCATGCAGTGCTTTCCTAGGAAGGAATCCCTAATCGACGCATTCGATAAGATAACCTTGCGGGAACAGTCGTCAGTAAACGCGAATAACAAAAAGGATGAAACGTCACATAAGAAACCCAATGCAAGAGGCGAGAAGAACAAAGCTGCTGGTAACGAAGAAAGGGGCATAGTCAACAATCAAATAGCGGAATGACAGAATCAGGGCATCATTCGACCCTCATCATCTGACTATGCCAGCCCAATTGTGTTAGTCAAGAAGAAAGACATTGGCGCAAGGCCTTGCCCGGAAAAACAAATTATTATGGGCAATTTAACAAGTCTCGGACCGGATACCGGTGGAGAGACTTGCTAAATAAGGCCAAGACCGGATCCCGGTTGTAGTGCCGATGATGATGATGAAGAAGAAAGACGGAACACACCGATTGTGCTTTGACTAATGGCTTTTGAACAAAAAAATCACCCGAGACAGATATCCCCTGCCGATAATCGAGAACCAGCTGTATAACCTTTACGGCGTGAAGATCTTCAATACACTCGACTTGAAGAATGGTTTCTTCCATGTACCACCCAATGCCGAGATGTTAAATATATCGCATTTATTGTTCCAGACTGGCAATTTGAGTTCCTGCGTGTCCCTTTTGACCTGTGTAATTCACCATAAGTTTCGCAGCGATATGTAAATGCCATATTCTGAGACGCCATTGGTGACGGGCATGTCTTAACGTACATGGATGATCTGATTGTTCTTTCCAGCAATCGCGAGGACGAGCTGAAAAGATTGAAAGACGTATTTGAGACGGTAAGGAGGGCTGGGCTGAGTATCAACTGGAAAAAATGTTGCTTCCTGGCAAAACGTGTTGAATTCTTGGGCCACATCATAGAAGACGGAACCGTCCGGCCAACGGACCGGAAAACTAAGGCGTTTAGACGCTTTTCCGAGCCTAAGAATATCCGACAAATGCAAGCTTTTTTGGGACTGACTAGATACTTCAGGAAATTCATTCCTGACTACTCAAGGACTGTGCGACCTTTATCTAACCTTTTGCGAGCAGATCATCATCATCATCGGCACTACAACCGGGAACCGGTCTTGGCCTTATTTAGCAAGTCCTGAGGCTTGTTAAATTTTCCATAATGATTTATTTTTTCTGGGCAAGGTCATTAGTCTTGCGCCAGGGGCTCCCCGACGGGGAATCGAACCCCGGTCTCCCAGGTGACAGGCGGGTATACTAACCACTATACTATGCGAGCAGATGTCGAATTTAATTTTAGAGACGCCGAACTACTGAAGACTTGCCTAAGCTAAAAACCGGTGCTTAATTAATATCGAATAGGAGCTGAGGCGGAACTCCATATGGGCGCATCGAAGTATGGATACGGAGCCATCCTCTTGCAACGCGATGAAAACGATGGGCTGTTGCATCCAATATACTTCGCTAGCGGTAAAACAACGCCGGCGGAGGAGAAGTATTCGAGCTATGAGCTTGAAGTTTTGGGAGTTATCAGGGCACTTCGGCGATTCCGAGTATATCTGCTGTGTATACATTTCAAGACGGCTCCTCGATAGTATAGTGGTTAATATACCTGCCTGTCACTCGGGAGACCGGGGTTCGATTCCCCGTCGGGGAGCCTCTGGTGCAAGACTAATGACCCTACCCGGACAAAAAAAAAAAAAAAACAGATCATTATGGAAAATTTAACAAGCCCCAGGACTTGCTAAATAAGGCCAAGACCGGTCCCCGGTTGTAGTGCCGATGATGATGATGATACATTTCAAGGCGGCGCAAGGCTAATAACCTTGCCCGTAAAAATAAATTATTATGGAAATTTAACAAGCCTTGAGACTTGCTAAATAAGGCCAAGACCGGATCCCGGTTGTAGTGCCGATGATGATGATGATACATTTCAAGATTGTAACCAATTGCAAAACCTTTGCAATGACGATGAGCAAGAGGGATCTTAGCGTTCGAGTAGCGCGATGGGCATTGCAGCTAGAAGAAGTCCTAGACCGGGACGAGGTATGAAGCAGATCGACACATTAAGCCGATAACCACTTCCCGGATTCTTGGTAATTAATAAGAGCTACGAATGCGTTACTGTGCGACTCAAGAAGCACAGCAGCATGACGACGACCTGCAGGAGAAGGTCAAGCGGTTATTATATCAAGATGTTGGTGATGAGGTGCGCGTTGTGATTCCGAAGTCAATGCAGCTGCAGGTGATACGAAAAGCCCATGAACGATGCCATTTTGGGATTAAAAAGACAGAGCCGCCGACCCAGAATGATTGCTGGATACCGGATTTAAAGGTTAATTGAAAAGGAAATTCGGGACTGTATTTTGTGTATACTGCGCGAGTGAAATCGCGGAAAACGACAAGGATTCTAGAATCCTGTGGGGAACGGCAATGTGTCGGTCGACACCTTCTACATCGAACACCTGGGTCCGCTGACGTCAACCAAGAAGCCTTACGGACACATCCTGATCATCTTGGACGCTTTTTCCAAGTACATTTCGCTGTATGACACGAAATTGACGGCATCCGCAAAAGTCATCTGCCATTTGCGAAGGCAGTCATTTAATCTTGCAAATTCTCGGAGGATTTTTTCTGACAGCGGTACCGAGTTTACTTCAAAGGAGTTCGAGAGTTATTGCCACAAAGAGGACATTGAGCACGTTCTGGCAACCAGGGGGATACCAAAGACCGACGGTTAAGTTGAAAGGGTGAACCGCACCCTAATACCACCGCTGACAAAACTATCAACTCCTAAGCCAAGTGAGTGGTATCGGCACCTGGACACGGTACAAAGATGCTACAACGCCGCGCCGCATCGGAGCATAGGGATGTCACCATTCCGATTAATGTTCGGAGTCGACGCTCGTTTGAAGGCGACCCGCAGATTAAGGTGCTTCTGAAGGAAGAATTGATTGCCTTATTCGATGTCCAACGAGCAGAACTCCGCAAGCAGGCAAAAGAGAATATCCAACGCATTCAGTCCGAGAATAAACGGAACTTCAATAAAAACAGAATGCAGCGTTCCGATATCAAAAAGGCGATATCGTCGCTATTCGCAAAGTACAGCAAGGACCTGGCTAAAAGCTCGCACACAAATTCCGTAGACCGTATGAGGTTATCAAGATCCTGGACAACGATCGTTACGCTGTGCGTCGGATAGGAGAGAGTCAGGGGCCCAAACAGACATCATATGCCGCCGAGTATATGAAACCCTGGGCAAGCGACGACAGTGAGGATCTATTTAGGTGTGACGAAGAGACGAAGGCGATCAACATTTGGGTCGAATGTCCTGTCACGGCCGAGTGTGAATGGTAATGGCGGAGGTGAATTTGAGATAAACTTATAGTTCACAGTCACATCGTGGCAATGGAGACAAACTGAATATCGTTTAGTCTTATAATTCACAGTCAATCAGAGCGGGATACTCTTGATAGGGTAAGCAAAAGAGTTAAAGAGGGTCAGTCATGAAAACTTTATTTTTATCCCACCGAATTTTGAAATCGCTTTAAGCGTGCGTTTTAAATAATCAATTACCGAAACTTTTGTCACAATATGTGTTACGGCAGTGGGTGCCTCTCCTTGTAAATGTTTTATATTGCATATTCGTTCCATTGAAGTCGGTGGGGTTGGCTTTCACCAGTTGTAAGATCTTGCCCAGATCTCGAATCGGCATGGTTTTACATAAGATGGTGGAACAATGTGTTAAATGGACGGTCGTTAGAAAATAAAGAAATCAGTGTTCTATCATCTGAAACTGAACATTTTGTTACCCATTGATACTAGTGGAACATACTGTGACACATATGACATTCAGCTGGACATCTGGCGGGTCTCCAAAACAAAGTACTGGAAAACTGGACACTATGAGCAGTAAAAACGATGTCGCCAGTGAGAGAAGTGTCACCGGGAATGAAAAACGAAAAGTCAGGGGAGAAGTGAAGTAACGGTTGTCATTAGCGGACGAATAAAGTTTGAAATAGCAAATTGATTTCACGGCTCTTATTTCATGAGAATAATTAATCCAGCGAACCCTAAGCTCGCTACAATACTATGAAATTGATTACCCAGCCACCTGCGATGGGACGATGCGTAAAATCTTCGCTACGGTCGCACGCTGAGGCGTGTAAGTGTGATGGTGGTCATCCTTCGATTGAATGTTTATATCCTCGTCCGGACGGTCATCGCTGGTTGTTTGCTGGATTTTTTTTTAGTTTTAAATCTACATTTATTTGCAATAAAACTAAAACAAGCTACAGATTTTACTTAGGACTAAATGCTATTTTACAAGTTTCGTTCTTATATTAATTTACTGACACTTCGGAAGCATTCTAAATTGTACAATCCGCATAGGGATTTTGTATTGGATATTACGCAGAAACGATGCGGACACGGGAACTCGAGAAGAATCGACATCTCTTCGTTGTTTCGTTATTCTCGCTTAGGCCACTGTTCGACAAGGACATTATAGCGTTTGCGACGATAGTGAAGAGCACGCGATTCGAACCGACGCTATCGCGGTTAGAATCACTAAAAGATAGAACCAAAGCTCAACGCATCAGGCTACAGCCGCGTGTACGAATTCGATTTCTAAACTCAAATACACTCAACTGCTGTGGAATTGTTATGTTATCGCTATGGTATGCGGTTCTGATACTTTTGCTTATTCGAATTTCTCTCAGTGGTCTTCACTATTGCCTGTGTGTGTATTTGTTATAAACGCCACACTACTCCCTCCTCAGTAACGTTGTTACGACCAACTTCGTGTGCGAACGAAGGAGCGAGGAGAAGTGAAGCATTGAAGCATCAGGCTACTGTCTCGTGTGCGAATTCGATTTCCAAATTCAAATACACTCAACTGATGTGGAATTGTTATGTTATCGCGATGGTATACGGCTCTAATGCTTTTGCTTATTCGGATTTCCTTCGGTGGTCTTCACTATTGCTTGTGTACTGTGTGTGTATTTGTTATAAACGCCACAACATTATGTAGTAAAATGTACTGCGCTTACTTTTGGCTTTATTCTTAACAAAATATATAAATTGTTTCTTTGAAGCTAGCAAAGAAGTGTTGAGTTATTCTGTGTTGTGGTTCTTGCCTTATTATTCGTTATTCGATTATTTGATTCAGCCTCAACAAAACGTGACTACTACTTTTAGTTAAAGGGATATCTTAGATGTTAGGGAATGAGTGTGCATCAGGGGGTTTGACACTCAATAAAATTGCAACAAGAGTATTTAATTATTTGCGCACCACAAGCACGCATATAGTTTGTTTAGTCACTGACGACGGTTCCCGAGTTTCCTACGAACAAGTGTTCCGGTAAGCAAGATCCAGCAAAAAAAGATGGATTAAACGAATTACGACAACGTGACGACTTCTCGGGCCCAAGAACTGAATTGGAGCCGTCGAGGGTGTTGGAATCAAGGTAGTGGAACCCGCGATACATCGAAAAAGGAAAGAAAAGGTATCACCCCACGTAAATCTCGCGAAAACTTCCACTTTAATTAAATAAATACGTACGTATGCTGCGGGAGCAATAAGACGTTTCCAGCGCCGGATGCCAAAACTAATAAGGGAGGTTCAAAGTTCCATTTGGGATATACATACATGGTCTTCTTGGATATTTATTCGATATTGCAGCGAGATGGTATCGTATGGTCGTTGCTCCCTTCAAGCAGGTAACCTCAAGCGTCGGGTAACTAATGATTTCTTGATGTTGCTGTTGTTATTATTATTATTCACTCATCCTTCGTTTAATCTCAGAATTCAAACCCATTCATCTCCTTGAACGACATTCTCACAATGTTCTATTTACGATAATAACAATTTGTTAATGTTGCGACATGAACTCAGAATAGCTGTGTTTAGATGTGTGGGGTTTGGTTTGACGGTGTTCCCAGACCATTTTTCGAGAAATACGTCGGTCGGTGGGAATTTTTGGACCTACGACATTGGTCCTTTGAAATTGCGTTTGATGGTGTTCTTAGAACTCTTCACGGGAAGTGCGTCAATGGGAACTCAAAGACCTAGAATAAGGGTTTCGCTGTCGTTCGATTGTTCAAGATACTGATTAATCGTTCGTATATCTCCGAAAGAGGTCGTCCGTTATTGCTGCCCAGCAAACAACAAGCCAAATCAACGATCCTCTGGACCTTCAATATTCGTCCATTAGATCTCCGATAACGATCCATATCCAAATCAATCACACCGGTGAAGGTGCAATTCCCGCATCACAATCGTGCCGAACAGATGATATTAAATGGAACCTGATGCGACAGCATCAGACCCAGTGGCTCAACGGCTTGTACCGCTGTAACAATGAGATTTGCTGAACATACTCGACTGTGTAAGAAAAAATCAACGTGCCTCAGCAATAAACGAGTGAATTGCGTTTTGATACATAGAGAATGTTCGAGTATGGAGACCTGGGGAATACCAACATTAATTTGAACGGAGGAGATCAATCAGAATCATTTGAATGGAGTTGCCAGAGAGATAGACTTCTGTCTACTAACTTAATACCATTATCAAAATTTGGCCGTAAAAAATCTTTTTTCGAAATGGATAGCGCCTTTTTTCATAATAACAATGCACCCTGTCACAAGTTGTAGAAAACCATGGTCAATTTACAGGATTTGGGTTTTGATTTGCTTCGCCATTTATGATTTTCACAAGATCTGTCCTACTTTGGGCTGTTTGGAGACTTTAAGAGCAAATTCTGTAGTGAATAAGATTTGGCTCTAATGACGAAAGATAAGCCATTCCAACGCTTGATGCAGCAAAGTTAGAAACTCTTTGGAATGATTATATTGCAGTTGAAGGTTGACGATGAAGATGTTGATGAGAAAGAATAATTTTGCCCAAAATATTTTGTTTCAGTAGCTAGTCTCGGGACCTTTTAAACATATTGTGATGTGTTATATACATATTGCTATATAACTATAAAATAAATAAAATAAATAAAAGTTACCTTAAATGTTGAAAAAGCATCCGATGCTATATCGAATGTAGACACCTCAACGTAACGAAAGAAATTAAAAAACTCATCTGAGTGTAACATGATTTTGGCTAGTGCCTCGTACCGTGCACATTCCCTGAGCATTGTTCCACAATTAAGAGCAATCTCTTGATGCTCATAGCCAGCCATGAGTGTAAATAAAATTTCCGGTTTCGTGCAGATATATTCCACTGTTGGGGATCTTGTGCCGATTTGACGTCGCAGGACATTATTGAACACCTGAGCAACATCTTTTTTTCCTTCAAAGTCAATCCGATTTAGGTTCTAAAAGAAATAAACAATATAGGTAATTCGGTTTGCAACATTTTCTGATAATCTAAATCACATAGCACATTAAGGGATTGTTTTTTTTTCGGCAAATTATAGCAAGTTAAAACAATAAAACTCATTCGTTCTCTATATAATTTATAGTAAGTTAAAACATGAAAATACTGTTGTTCTCAATATAATTTAAGGGCAAATAAAGTGGGATAAAAGCCTGCCGCTTTCTGAATAATTTATAGCAAGTTAAAGCAATAAAACTCATTCGTTCTCTATATAATTTATAGTAAGTTAAAACATAAAAATACTGTCATTCTCAATATAATTTAAGTGTAAATAAAAAGCGATAAAAGCCTGCCGCTTTCTGAATCATTTATAGCAAGTTAAAACAATAAAACTCATTCGTTCTCTATATAATTTATAGTAAGTTAAAACATAAAAATACTGTAGTTCTCAATATAATTTAAGTGTAAATAAAAAGCGATAAAAGCCTGCCGCTTTCTGAATCATTTATAGCAAGTTAAAACAATAAAACTCATTCGTTCTCTATATAATTTATAGTAAGTTAAAACATAAAAATACTGTAGTTCTCAATATAATTTAAGAGTAAATAAAAGGGGATAAAAGCCTGCCGCTTTCTGAATAATTTATAGCAAGTTAAAGCAATAAACTCATTCGTTCTCTATATAATTTATCGTAAGTTAAAACATAAAACCACTGTAGTTCTCAATATAATTTAGGGTGGTTTCAACATTAAAATTCTGTTGCTTTCTGAATAATTTATAATAGGTGTGCAAGTAGAAACTCAACTCTAAAGTTGGTTGCATTAAAAACATACTTGAACGCATCCAATTTGCCCGCCATTTTGGATATATGTAGCTTAATCCTAGCTGTTTTTATGACTAAGTTTTAGTAATTTACAATTTGTCATTCCGTGCGTATTAGTTGTATAAGAGATGGATGTTGAGAAGCAAAATTTACGCATTCTATTCACTTTTCAAATAGAAAAAAAAAATAGAGAAAACAGTACAAATTGACCATCGACCATATGCACTGCAAGTAATAAAAAGTAATTAGTGCTAATATGCGGCAAACAAAGTGTTCCTGGGCGCATGCGTATGCGCATATTATCCGGAAACAAATACGTAAAAACTTGTGAATAAAACATTTATACGAGTATATATAAACAAAATGACTAACTGTACTGCCCACCATGGACGATGGTGAGACTGGATTCAAAACGGCGCTACGGAGAAAGCCCATTCCAGAACGGACTCTTCAGCCAAACGGCTGAAGTCCGATGACAATGAGGAAGAATTAATTATTCCCAATAATGCTCATTATACTGGAGCAGGGAACAAATTTAAAAAACTGGCGACGCAAGAAAAAAACGTCTTCAAAACGAAGACAGCATCGAAAAAGACATTGGGCGAGACAAATGGATTGCAGAGCTATGGAGAAAACACATTGAATTGCAATAACAAATACAAGAAGCTCTATAACGGCAGCAGCAACAAGCAGATGAACAACGACATCAGATATAGATACCACCAACAAACAGGAAAGAGAAAGTGTCTCCCATTATAGTCAGCCTCATGGGGGCAAAATATATTATTAAACCGGGTAAAAATTAACTTGCAATAGTAGAAAAATGGCAGAGTCGAGTAGGCGACGTCATGAACTTCCGGGGTCCTACAAGCCAATAAATAGGTAGAATAATTTAAGAACAAAACGATTAAAAAACAACCATATGTTTCTTGTGCGATAATTTAAAGGACTATCACACCATTAAAGATGCGTTAAGGAAAGCATGTAGCGAGTACTACACGCACACCCCTAAATCAGAAAAAAAAACTGTCTCAAAGGAGTTGATCTGTCATTTTTTCCCGAAGAATTGCCCGAGGAATTAAAAAATATCGAAACCGACAATTTAAATTTACGGGTGTTAAACCATTTTCCAACGGCCTCTCCCGAAGTCGCTACGGCAAGTTGACGTTCTTCATTGTCTCTTTAAGTCCTACCAGTAAAATTGATGCACTCAGGCATATTAAAGTCCTCTATTATCAAACAATAAGTTGGGAGAAAACAAAGAAGTACGAACGCGTATTGCAATGCATGCGGTGTCAACGCTTCGCTTCAACAACTTTGTGACACCTACTGTACCATACGCCCAAATGGCAGTTGGTGTAATGAAATCACCAATTGTGGGGCGGCCATGTAACAACATAAAAATGTCTGCACCATAGGCACAAACAGACATAAAAGGAATTTTACTGTCCATGCAAGCACAGTTTTCCACGTTTGAAAAAAAAAAAATAAATAACTGACGGAACAAGTGGCTTGAATTGATATTATATATTCGACACTCTCTCCAGATAACTCAACACCATAGACACAATGTTCTCTTCGGCTGAGTTAATCCTTAAAATAATTGCTGCGAATACGAATTCACTACTCAGAATGGAAAGAGGAGATAATTTGGACAAGCTGCTGGAAGCCGAACGCCCAGATTTACTTTTGGCTAGCGAGACAAAGCTACACCAAAGGCACAAATTGGATTACAAAAATGATAAAGTAATCAGACGAGATCGTCCAAACTCCACTCAAGGAGGTTTTAATTAAGAAAGTTCTGCAACAGGTTTACAGCACAGATGTACCCAAGTTCCAGGTGCTAGAAGCCTGCATTATAGATATTCCTTTGAAAAGTCAAAGGCATTTATATGTAGTCTCTGTTTATGCTCCTGAAGCTTCCCAGTGTACACAATTTATCAATGAACTTGATTGGTTTATATGTGTTCCCTGGGGTCCACCAACTCTCGTCGTAATCATGTATTTTGTTTTATCTTCATTTATTTCTAGGCCCACCTCTTCTGCCGCTTGCATGATGATTTCACAGTTTCTAGATTGTCGCCCAGAACGGCGATGTCATCCGCATATGTGAGCACTTGTGTGACCCCGTTCAGGGATGATCAGGCCATGTTGTCGTCTTGTACCTTTCTGATGACATACTCGAACACAAGGTTAAAAAGAGATGGTATGGGGCCGTCCCCCTCTTTTAGTCCGTCCCGGATTTCAAATGTTTCTGAGAGGTGGTTTTCTATTCTAACTCACTCTTTATTTTCGTTCATGAAGATTTGAATGAGGGCGGCATATTTTTTCGGGATTCCCAGCTCAAC
Source organism: Microdon myrmicae (assembly GCA_963931805.1). NCBI lineage: Eukaryota > Metazoa > Arthropoda > Insecta > Diptera > Syrphidae > Microdon > Microdon myrmicae. Next base: position 93,706,019 of record OZ007502.1, read on the forward strand.
TACAATATCTTTGCCTTGCGATTGAGTCGTAGGATTTTTTGAAGTCAACGAATAGTTGGTGAACCGTCTCTCCGTATTCCCACTTCTTTTCCAGCAGTTGCCTTACTATGAACATTTGGTCGCTTCTTGAGCGGTTCCTACGGAATCCGCACTGGTAGTCTCCCAATATTTTTTCCGCGTTCGGTGTGATTCTCGCCAGTATGACATTTGTTAGTATTTTGTATGTGGTTGGGAGCAATGATATTCCTCTGTAGTTTTCGCAGTTAGATCTGTCGCCTTTTTTGAAAATGGGGACGACTATTGAGGTTTTCCATTCTTCCGGAATGACTTCCTTATCCCATATTGTTTTAATCAGTTGGAGGATGTTTCGAGCGGTTGCCTCTCTTCCATGCTGCACAAGCTCTACCGGTATGCAGTCGACTCCGGGAGCCTTCTTGTTTTTCAATGGATTTATTGCGTCTACAACTTCGTTGAGAGACGTCTCCGGGATCTGAGGCTCGGCTGTATGTACGCTTGGTGCATTTATCTGTGGTTGATGGGTGCGTACATTGAGCAGGTTTTCAAAGTACTGCTTCCATCTTGTCACGATATTGTTTGTTTCTGTGACCAGACAGCCGTCTGCGTCTCGAATTATTTTGACTCTCCCTCGGTAGCCATTTCTAATTGAATTTATGCCGACATACATACCTCTGATGTTCTTTGCTCTAGAATTTTCTAGGATTTTTTCGATCCGAGTCTTCTCCCATTCGCGTTTTTTGCGTTCGAAAAGTCTCGTTGTCTCCTTCCGAATTGTCACGTATCTTTCTGCGTGACTTCATCATGTCTTTCTAAGTGGATCACTCTGAGGCGTTTACGTTCTTTGATCTTCGCCCTGTATTCATCCTTAAACCAAGGTTTGGACTTAATTGTTTTCTTAAATCCTAATACTTTTTGGGCTGTTGGTTTGATTGTGTCTCTGATCGATGTCCATTTAGTGTCCACACTATTGGATTCCTCTTCCTCACTGCTCACATTCTCTAGAATGCCAATTCTATTCGTTAGTTCGTCTTGACATTCAGCCCTTTTGCGCAGGCCTTTTAGTTTATCAATCTCGAACTTCTTGCTCGTATCCCGTGACTGCCTGTGTGGGTTTGCTGCGAGCCGACTCCTAATTTTGCTCATTACTAGAAGATGATCGGAGACGCAATCTGCTTCTCTATATGATCTTACGTCAAGTGGTGTTCGAGTGTTGTCTTTTGTCTATGAGGAAGTGGTCTATTTGGTTACGCGTTACGCCGTCGGGTGATATCCATGTAGCTTTATGGATTTTCTTGTGCTTGGACATCGTGCTTTTCACTACCAGATCTTTTGACGCTGCGAACGTGATAATTCGAATTCCATTATCATTTGAAATGTTGTGTAGACTTTCTTTACGTATAGTTGGTTGGAAGATATGTTTCTTTCCAATTTTCGCATTGAGGTCCCCCAGGAGGATTTTAACATCGAATGATGAGATCCCATCAAATACTTCCTCTAGGGTATCGTAGAACGTGTCCTTTGTTTCTTCGTCCGTAGATTCTGTTGGGGCGTGTACGTTTATAAATACATAGTTGTACCATGGTCCTTGGATTTTTAGCACCGACATTCGGTCATTAATAAATTTCACATGTTTTACATGGAGCGTAATCTTCTTGCTTATGACGAAGCCAGTCCCGAGGATATTGTTACACCTCACTTTACACCCCCTCCCAACACCCATAACATAATTAAGATACCATCATCTTAAAATCATGATTACATCTATTCTGCATATAATGCAATAATTCGCAGTCATTCATCATTCATTCCAATCAAATCATATCGCATACGATAAGTCCATGCCAAAGCATATATCCATCGTGCACTTGACCTTGCATTTCGTTTCGCATTACGAAAAGCAAAACCAGACCTAAACGGTCTCAGTTTACGAATACACATGTTAACAAAAATAATACATGTTATTCGAGCGCCAGCAACATGATCGAGGAAGACCGGCTGCGACACAGTTGAACCTCGGAGAAATGTTGATCGCAGCGAAAATGGCGGACGCAGCGAGAAGTCGCAAACGATTTGCACGTAGGGCAATGCACTGAAATTGCTGCTGCAAATCGAGTTAATATATGAATCGCTTCTGCTGCAATTTTTGCAGCGATTATTGAAAATTGCGAATTAAGAATGACAGGCAATTAACCCCCAATTAGGCTACACGCGCTGGGTGGAAAAATTGCTCCATCTGCAATTGCGGATAATTAAATTGGTATATAAGGTGGCTGCAAGTGAGTAGTAATTCGCTCAGTAATTGAAAGCAAGAAGACTGCGGCCATCCGTAAGTAGAGCGGGTCTTCTTGCAATTAAATTACTATAGGGCAGTTTAGTTTAAAAGTAACAAGTGTAACTAACTTTAAGGGATCGACATTCCCGACTAATTAAATATACAGTCAAGTGAAGTAAAGTGTTTTCATTTTTAAACTTTCACCCGCACATTCACAACTGAGAGGAGCCTGTCGCCAAGGAGATACCGCGCCGAGGAGACCAAGAAAGCCTGGCATAGTTAAGCCACGCTGAATTACCAAGTAAGTTCCGACTAACACCACATGAATAGAACCTGTGACACTTCCAATAACAAAATATTAATGATAGCATCTGGGGTTACGCTCAGGTGTTACATTTTGATAAATAATTAATAAATGATAATATCTGGGGTTACGCTCAGATATTTCATTACAATAACTATTAATAATAACCAATAAAACAAAAACTACCGTCTGATAACCAAATATTTAAATGTTTATATCGGAGAAGAAACTTCGATATAACATTTTGGCGACCGTGACAGGACTAGGGAAGCCCAAGTTTTGATAACTTGTAAGTGCTTTTAAAAAGCCTAGCCAATATAATAACTAACCTCAATTGTACTGGGCAAAAGACACCTTTCCCCGTCACTCGGAGCTGAGTCTGGCTTCGGGGGTACAATCTGATAACCCATTTCTCAAATCAAACAACAACAAAAACGAACACTTCACAAAACTGGTGACGGAGGACCAGCTTACGAAACACATGAACTCTGAAGATCGCCATCCAGATGACCAGAGGCCCCAATTCCCGCGGAGCGGACGACAACTACATGCCAACCAATTACTGGCACATACATGCGAGGCATCTTGGAAGATGCAGCCCAAAGCCCACAACAAAACACAAAAAAAAAACACACACAAACAAAAGCAATACAAAAAAAAGGGAGAGAAATATCAATCCAACTCAGCAGCAGCCAATGTGACTACATCAATCGTCAAAAAGATACCTGTAACCACAACAATCAAAAATCAAATCATCAATAAAAATTAATGAAAGACCAGGTCAAAAGAAAATATCAACTGTAAGGCGTGAAGCTTACCTGGCAGCACCAAATAACACAACACCAAAGACAGCAGAAAACCCCAGTGACAACGGCTATTCACCATCATACCAGAAGGAAACAGCAGCACAGCACGACACCAGTAGTAACAGTAGCAGCAAAATAAACCAGAGTAAGCAACCAATTTTTTTTTTGAATACGAATTTCTATAATCTTAGTTTGCCAAGCCCTATTAAAAACCCATCCTTAAAAGAAATACACTGTCGTAGACCATATTGTGCACTTAGTAATCCTAGGGAACAATTTCCACCCCTACATAAACAAATAATTTACGGGATAGCAAATGTTTTAATTTAATAAGTCACCCTAATTTTTAATTATCCCTACGACCATCATCTGCCACCAACACTCGTTACTCGACCATTCCACTGTCTGCCTGTCGAATTTCCAAACGAAACCAACTTTTGAACTCTGTCATCTCCATATCTCTCCATACTGCGACCAGTAATCTTTGGGAAGCATTTCCACTACAATAATACAACAATCGCGTACGAAAGCGTTTTAAAAAAAAAACTCCCCTTTTTAATTATCACTGAGGCCTCGTCTACTTACTTAACCGCGTCACCCTCTGTCGAAATCATGCCCATCGATTTTATTAAAATCGCAAAACTTACTTCCCAGCTTGTACCAGTCTTCTCGGGTGGGCACAGTCCCCTGGTTGACAATGAGTTACAAGTATTTTTAGGATGCTGCAGGAAGGTAATCGGATGCCTACCTGCAGAAGAGCACTCCGCGTTTTTAACAATATTCCCCACGCGTCTACGAGGTGAGGCATACGTATTAATTGCCTCAAACCCTCCCCACACCTTCGAGGAAGCCGAGAGACTCCTCAAAAATACCTACCTACCTCGGGAAACATACCAGGAGTTAGTGAATAAGCTACTTACGATCCGACAGCTACCCTTGGAAGCCCTCATCACTTTTACCGCAAGGATAAAGCAGATGCTGATGCTTTGCAAGGAAGCCGCGGACCAAAAATACGGTGTGACAGCAGCCTCCGGTGTGAAGATACAGTTGGAGGACTTCGCCAAAAACGCACTAAAAAGTGGCGTCAACAACTCACACCTCTGCCAATATTTACTGACCCTGGGGGATGGAACGGTAGACGACTTAATCCAAAAAGCTTTAGATATGGAAAAGCTACAACAGGCCGCGTTTCTCACCCAACAATATAGCGTCATACCAGGTTCTACTCAACCCCTTCACGTCTCTAATTCCTTGAAACAATTAAACACACAAGCCGTACCTCTCAACCCAAATACTCCACCTACCTCGGGTCTCCACTATGCAGATTTCCCTCAACAATGCCGAAAAAATGACACTGCAAAACAAAGGCAAAACGAGCCTTGTACAAAACATTTGCGTTTAATTACCAAAATCATGTGCAATTACTGCCACAAAAAGGGACATACATATAGTGACTGCCTCACACGGAGAAACACTCCGCCCCATACGCCTTATAGTCACGACATTACAAACTACCAGAAGTCAGAAGACTACACGAATATCATTAATTCAAACATTAATACAAACCATTCAAGAGAACCAAATCAACACAGGGGGACCCCCTTTAATTCTCCTAACAGCACTTACGTTGAAAACTCACCTAAGGTTTATAGCATTAGAATAGCCTGCGATTTTTGTGGTCAAGGCCATCACGTTTCGGACTGCCACCAAAAGGTAAAATGGGAATCCCGGAACACAAGAAACACGTCCGGCCCAAAAGAATCACGAAATATCCGCAACTTAGAATACTCTCAGCAGCCACGAACTAGTGCACCCACAGTGAACCTCCCTCTAGATATAGGTCTAAACGACCATGTTCAACTAGTGGTAGACACAGGCGCTGAAGTGAGCATCATCACTGAGCAAGCACTCAGGGATATTAAAATTAAAAGAGACAATACTTGCGCGTTGAAATCCCCATATGGAACAGGAAGAACCCTAGGGAGTTGCCAAGGAAACTTCAACTTAAAAACTAAAATTCCCTGCAAATTCCAAGTCGTACGCCAATTGCCCGGTTTAACCGAGGACGGACTACTAGGGAACGACTTCCTTTCAAAGAATTGCATTGTAAAAGGTCCAAACCAACAACTTAGGTTTCCACGCACCAAAAGCAATCTGGAAAAATTTAGTATCCCACTAAACAAATATCCACGCCACAAAAAGACAGCCATAGAGAGGCAACTTATAGAAAGAGCGGGACCCAATACGGTCAGAGATACCGCCTATAAAGCCCCCAAAAATTCTTCTACACAAGAATCCAGCTGCAGAACCCCAGTGGCAGTGGAAAATTCCCAATTAGCGAAATTAGCTCCGCGAGATACTATGAAGAGGTCTAAAAGCTATCAAAAGGTAAAACGATACCCCACAGGAGTAAAGAAAGAAAACCCATATCCCAACCAAGAATTGAGCAATGAGGGCTCTCCCCACAAAGCTATACTACCAGGAGGCGCTACCGCCCCACACATAAAAGCAAGCAAACTACTAACAGTTTCCAGAACAATAAACTCATTTAGAGAGCATCCTACAACTCCACTGATAAACCAGGGAGCATATTCGTTAATGAGTGATCACGGTTCGAATATCCAGAGCATTCGATACCTTTTCGCAGAGAAGGAGTCTGCGGACGAACCAATCATCCAATCAGCGAATCGACAGTTGACCTCACAGCATACTAAACAAAATTCGACAGAATTCAGGATTCGCCTGAAAAGTAAAACCACAAGTCCCCATCACACATGGACAACCGATGCGAGACAAGTTACAGCAATAGCGGGACCTAAAACGGTCAGACATACCGCCTGTAAACTCTCCAAGGTTTCTCTTACTCCAGCGACAGGGACACCCCACCGACAAGTGGAGGTATTTTCAGGTAGAGCTGTTTACGTGCCCATGCGATCTCAACAGGTCACAGCTGTTCCAGTGAAGCCAAAGGAAGAAACGCTCGGTCTGAATCAGAAATCAGACGATGGAGCCTTCCTATCGGACACATCACTGACAGAAAGTAAAACCACTAAAATGATTTTAAACATACGCAAATCCTTCAGATTAAAATCTGAAAACCACAAGAGGAACTCTAAGTCAAGCGGCAAAAGCCCTAGCTCCTCTCCAAACAAAAAATTGTGGGAAAAACCCACAAAAATCAAACTGAAACAAACCCAAGATAAAGGCAACACCTTTACATGGAGAAACATAAAAAGGACATATAAGACATGTTCAGAAACAGACAGCTCATACGCTAGCTCCTCTCAAAACAAAAAATTGTGGAAAAAACCCACAATAATCAAACTGAAGCAAATCCAAGACAAAGGAAACACCTTTACATACAATTCTAATCAGAGAAATACAAAAAGGACATATAAGACATGTTCAAATACGATAAACTCATATTTTAGCTCACCGCAAAACAACAAAAAATTATTGTTGCAAAAGTCCAACCAAACACCCATGTGGAAAGGCCTGTTTTTCGTTACAGCAGTAACAAGGCCAAACAAGACAGCCATTGACGTTGGCCAAAAATTGATAATAGTTCGAAATGGTAGGTTAAAACCATATTCCAAGATTAGCTAGTTTCAATACACACCTATTACCTAGCCCAACACATTCGCTATCTCCAGTAGGTACCACTTTTCAAATTCATGCACTATATGGCCATGTACGGAAATAAAAATAAGATGTACAAATTAAACAAGTAACTTACTATTACCACTACCATACAGATGGAAAATAAACCAAATTACTATGTACAAACAAATCCTTTACTGCCGAAAACAAAAGTAAAGAAATCTCTTAATACATATATGATTACTATTAAAAGTAAACTAATTAGAAAAAATAAAACCATTAGATAAATAATTTCATGTACTATTAAAATTGCAAATAAGCCAACCACTGTCGTACAAAAGTTTTTCTCTACTGATAAAATTAAATTAAAATTAAATATATATATATACAGATAGTAAATATAATTGATTACAAATTATAAAGAAAATAAAAAATGCGAATATAAATACTTTCATTCATCATTACCACTAATGTTAAAATTAATAAATAAACAGGGTTGAACAAACAATCGCTACAAATAAGTTCTACTATTATAAACGCTATTCAAATTACGAAAATCATTAATCATACTAGAAAAAAAAAAAAAATATATTACTGATACAAATTCCAATACAAACAATTAGTTACATAAAAAATAAGTATAGCACAATATAGTTATACAAACAAAAGGAAACAAAAAAAAAAAAAAAACACAATTGTTAATAATAAACTATAAGAAAACATTTATATATATATACCAAGGAAAATCATCAATTCATTCATTAAAGAAAATTTTAAATTACAAATTGTAAATAATTAATTACTTACATATATATATACAGATTATGAAGAAAAACAAAAATTGTTGATAAGTAATATCTATTACACAAAAATTATACAGATAATGAAGGAAATTGTTAGATAATAAACCCTTTATAAAAGGATTATTACAACCACATCTTGTGATTAAAGTATTAAGTAAAAACACAAAAAAAAAAAGGAAAACTGCTACTACCTATATGATTTCTGTTAAAAGCAAAACTAATTAGAAAACTATTAATAAATTCATATACTTAAAACAAACCCATCAATATTAGCAGATGCAATAAAACTACTATGTAAGCCCCAATATCCAAAAGAAAAGAAATTATATATATATACATATACATACAGAAAATTAAGAAAAAACATTTGTAATATCTAAGACTAATACAGATAAAATAATGAGTTAACACAAAAAAAAATATATATATATAATTATTGCAATGTTACAGAGAGACAAAACAAATTGTTAACTTACGCCAAAACACAGAAGAAAACTCTATGGGCAAACTACAACATAATGCACTAATACATGTTAGAAACCATAGAAAATACTTATGTAAATACACACCACTCATAGAAGAGAAACTTGAATAGGTAAACACCAAACTCAACTCACAACTGCAACCCACTCTTATACCACAGAAAATCACTCGTACCGATGATTTTCTTTCTTTCAAGGGGGGAGGAGTGTTACACCTCACTTTACACCCCCTCCCAACACCCATAACATAATTAAGATACCATCATCTTAAAATCATGATTACATCTATTCTGCATATAATGCAATAATTCGCAGTCATTCATCATTCATTCCAATCAAATCATATCGCATACGATAAGTCCATGCCAAAGCATATATCCATCGTGCACTTGACCTTGCATTTCGTTTCGCATTACGAAAAGCAAAACCAGACCTAAACGGTCTCAGTTTACGAATACACATGTTAACAAAAATAATACATGTTATTCGAGCGCCAGCAACATGATCGAGGAAGACCGGCTGCGACACAGTTGAACCTCGGAGAAATGTTGATCGCAGCGAAAATGGCGGACGCAGCGAGAAGTCGCAAACGATTTGCACGTAGGGCAATGCACTGAAATTGCTGCTGCAAATCGAGTTAATATATGAATCGCTTCTGCTGCAATTTTTGCAGCGATTATTGAAAATTGCGAATTAAGAATGACAGGCAATTAACCCCCAATTAGGCTACACGCGCTGGGTGGAAAAATTGCTCCATCTGCAATTGCGGATAATTAAATTGGTATATAAGGTGGCTGCAAGTGAGTAGTAATTCGCTCAGTAATTGAAAGCAAGAAGACTGCGGCCATCCGTAAGTAGAGCGGGTCTTCTTGCAATTAAATTACTATAGGGCAGTTTAGTTTAAAAGTAACAAGTGTAACTAACTTTAAGGGATCGACATTCCCGACTAATTAAATATACAGTCAAGTGAAGTAAAGTGTTTTCATTTTTAAACTTTCACCCGCACATTCACAACTGAGAGGAGCCTGTCGCCAAGGAGATACCGCGCCGAGGAGACCAAGAAAGCCTGGCATAGTTAAGCCACGCTGAATTACCAAGTAAGTTCCGACTAACACCACATGAATAGAACCTGTGACACTTCCAATAACAAAATATTAATGATAGCATCTGGGGTTACGCTCAGGTGTTACATTTTGATAAATAATTAATAAATGATAATATCTGGGGTTACGCTCAGATATTTCATTACAATAACTATTAATAATAACCAATAAAACAAAAACTACCGTCTGATAACCAAATATTTAAATGTTTATATCGGAGAAGAAACTTCGATATAACAATATGTGTATCGGTACCTCCACACGCCAGTGCAAACCCGTTGGTTTCGATTACTTGATGTGGGAGTCGGACTTCCTGAAGCGCGACGATGTCCATTTTATATTGTTTCGCGTTTTCTACGACCGTCTGTATCGCGCCTGGTTTATATAGCGTTCGAACATTCTTCGTCCCGACGCGTACATACCTACAAGTAACGGTGCAAAAACTGTTGCAGTTGTGAATTGAAATTCTTCCGCATCCACCGCACTCTCCTGACATTTCCTCACCGGACTACCATCTTTTCCGCGATCTGGATTCATTTTGCCGGCAGAAGGTCTTCCGGAACCGAGCAGAGGTCATAAAAGCTTTTGAAGATTTCATTGCCTCAAATGGTCAGCACTTCTACGAAAAAGGAATACTTGACCTCGTATCACGTTGGACGAATTTCATAGATGTTAACGGATCCTATTTTGATTGAATAAAAATGTTGCGTCTCCAGCGTCGTGCTTCCTCTTTCGAGGGAAGAGCGTGGGGGTTATTAAAATAATTAAGTTTTATAATTATAGTTTTATTTATTTTTTATTGAACTCAGCTATCTCAAGCTGACCTCTCTTCTGAACTACTTTTACAATATAAATTTTCCTGTTTTTATAGAACATTTTGTTCCAACTAACTGTGTCGTATAAAATGAACAAAACAATCCAGAAGTCTCTGTGACTTAAAATTTTGAATAAACTTTGAACGAAAATCAAAGTGGCTATGTTTTGAAATGAAAAATGTGCTTGTTATGAAAAGGGGCATGTTTTTAAATGTGCTGTAAGTGACTGGATATAGAATATTGTGTCTGTTTATTTATGAATTGTATTAAATGAGAATGTAAGATATGTGAGGATGTAGTTTTAAAGGTTGTGTTAGAAAGGACATGAGATTAGTGTTAAAGCGAATAAGGGTAGTATTCTGGAATACAACAAACATTTACGGAAAAATAATATTGGCTTTTAAATGTTTACTATAAAATCGGACATTTCATGGGGTACAACACAATATATTGCGCTAGCAAAAATTGTAAAAGAGGAAGCGCTCTTATACATTAACCGTAATGGTAAACAAAATTACAAGTCATTGTATGCCGAAAGGCATAAAGAAAAAAACTAGATACTGCATAATTTAGATAACATACGAACAATATTTGTTAAATAGGACATGCATTTAGTCTTACATGAAGAAATATGTGTAAGTTTTCTTGATTTAAATAAATGTGGACTTCAAATCACAAAAAAAAAAATAAAAAAATGATAATAATGGATGTCGATCAGCAACATTTACGACATTGCATTCTATTGTCTTTTCAAATAGAAACAAATAAATAAATAATTCGACTTTGAGTGAACATTCTGTGAGTCATTCAACAGTAAAAAACTGGTTTGCAAGATTTCATGAAGGAAATTTTAGTGTTGAAAACGCTCCACGTCCAGGTGCAGTCATAAAATTTGACCTCGAAGAACTTCAAGTTTTGCTGGATGAAAATCCATGACAAACTCAAGAATAGCTTGCAGTACAGTTGATAGTTTCCTACCAAGCAATTTCACTTAATCTTTGTATAATCATCTTTTCTATTAAAGTTGAATTTGACAAAATAGTCGAGTATCTACTTGCATGCCTATTAATAAGTTAAAACAGTAAAACACTTTCGTTGTTTTTATAAATTATAACAAATTAAAACATCAAAGTAGTGAAATTCTCTATATAATTTATATCAACATTAAAAAAGCTTTCATTTTTTTTTTTTAGTAAATTATAACAATAAAATATTTTAGGATAACATACCTGTATTAATAATAAAAGTAAATTGCTATTGTAAAGTTCTTGTGATAATTGTGCAATCACATATTCCGTCTGCGGTTCTGAGTCTGATGTTCCATATAGCATATTTTTTATTAAAACCTGTAAATTGGGATTGATTAATGGTATGTTCAGTGTTTGATAACAAATTTGAAATTAATTGTATCTGTTCGAAGTTGCAAGTTGTCTTTATATTATCTACCTATTCGTTTTGAGTTTATTTGAAAGTAGCAAACCTCCGAGAGTGTTTTTTATTTATTTTTTTTAATTATGTAAAAACCATAAACTTGTTTTTTGGCGCAAGGCTAATAACCTGGCCCGGAAAAACAAATTATCATGGACAATTTAACAAGTCTCGGATAAGGACCGGATACCGGTGGAGAGACTTGCTAAATAAGGCCAAGACCGGATCCCGGTTGTAGTGCCGATGATGATGATGATGAAAAACCTTACACTTTTTTTTATTTATTTAGAAGTCCAATTGAGACAGTTCAGCCACAGGGACCTAGTGAAACTGTATAACAAATTATAGAATTGACTGATAGACCGAAAAAGTTGAAAGAAGTGGTAGGATGGTTTTAAATTTGGCACTCTGGTGAGACGCCATTGCATTATGCTATAGGTAACGCCATCCGATCAGTCGGAATCTTTAACTGTATGTCATCCCTTGGCGAATGGCTTAGTCTAAGGTTAAAAGAACGATGGCATGACGTTAGCTAACAGATTATGAACTCGACTGATGGACTGAAAATGTTAAAATAGGTGGTAGGATGGTGTCAAATCTGGCATTCCGATGAGACACCATTGCACTATTATATAGGCTCGGTCGGCAGAAAATTTTAACAGTATTCCATAGTGGATGGTTTAGTCTAAGGTTGAAAAAAAAACGGTATGGCGTTGTCATTTTGCATGATTTCTTTCTTACTATTCCACCATCTTTGTAGTTAGAGACCGCCTCTGGATTGACCCAGTAAAAAGCTTAATGAAAAAAAAACAATCTCCCATAATCTGCGCCTATTACTTTCAATAGATACGGATGATTCTGGTAGCTGCAACACCGCCAGAAGACACAGATAACGACGAAGAATATACTTGTCATTGTTTCCAAGTCGGACGTCCCATATTTTTTTTATTACACTTGTCTCGGGAGTTGCGAACCTATAGCGCAGAGATGCCACTAAATAACTGTTGCAGTTCTTTTTGAACAGTTGCGGATTGTAACGCTCCGGCAAGACTTGGGCGAGAAGAGAGTTCCACAGCTTCCCCGCTCTACAGTGGAACGAGTTCTGATGCACAGATGTTCGCGCCGTCAGGAGATGAACTGCAAGTTGGTGCAATTTGTCGGATTGTCTTGTGGAGTGCAAATAAACCGAACTGGGCTGAACAATGCCACGAATCTCCGAAGAACAGTACCCGTGATAATCTCTGTAAAACAGACAGAGGCCGGCTACGCGCCTTCGATGTGAAAGCTACTGTAGTCCCGACGTCAACGTCGAGTCACCGATCAGGCGGATCGATCGTGTCTGTATGCTCTCAAGTAGGTTGAGGGTACGCTTAGGAGCCGAGCTCCAAACATGAGAGAAATATTCGAGCGTGGGTCTAATTTGAGATTTATACAGAAGAAAAAGATGGGCCGGAGTAACATTTTTCATGGCTCTAAAAAGATAACTCAGTTTTCCAGAGGCTAACTTGGCGTTATACGACACGTGTTTATGCCACGATACATTCCCACAAATCATGACGCCGAGCAATTTCAAGCTTTCCCCAGATTCGAGGGCCCGACCATTCAGTTGTGAAACCGATGATCCACTTTTCTTTGTAAATATAGTATACTGTGTCTTTGTCGTATTGAAGTCGACGAGATTGGCCTTTCCCCACTGCAGCACCTTATCTAGATCCAGACTCAGAGAGTCAATCTGTCTACATCTCAGTGTGAAGTTGATGAACCAATCGGCCGATAACTCGAAAAAGAGGAAATACGTGTACTATCATCCGCAAAACTGAACACTTTGTTATCCGCTGCCTCCAACAAACCATTTATGTGAAGCAAAAACAATGTTGGAGCCAAAATAGAACCTTGAGGGTCTCGGAATTAACAGGATACAGATCCGAACACTCGCCATCGACAACAACCCGGATCGATCGATTTTCGAGGAAGCTCTTCTTCCACTCGCAAAGCTGCTGGGAAAGTCCATATGAACGACGTTTGCCCAGTAAAACCACATGCCAGACGCGGTCAAAATCCTTGGAGGTATCCAATGCGACCGCCCTTGACTTACTATGCCCCTCAATCGCAGATGTGTTGCATGGATGACCCAGCTGGAAGCGAAGGACAATATAATTTTACACCATTCTCGCAATTTTGTGTGCTAGGTGCATTTGCCAATCTTCATCGAATAAGTGCATTAGGTATATATGAAGGAAGTTTGCTCAGCAATGTCCCGTGCCAGACGCGGTCAAAGCCCTTGGAGATTTCCAATGCGACCACGCTTGACTCACCATGCCGCTCAATCGCAGATGTCCATATATCGGTTATAAGGGTCAAAAGGTCTCCCATGGACCGCCTGCTACGGAATCCGTATTAACCATCATTCAGAAGTCCTTTGCACTCCAAATACTTTAACTCGGCAGTGATGACCTTTTCCATCACCTTAGATAACATTGACAGTAATGCTATCGGTCGTAATTCTGTGGGACACTTTTTTCCCCTCTTTGGGTTTGACTGCACTCGAGCCACCTACCAGCAGGTAGGAAATTTCCCCCGTGCATAAGATAGGGGAAAGAGTCTGCCAAGAACCGGCGATAGTTCTGGAGCACAGTTCTTAAGTACTATTGCTGGTATTCCGTTCGGGCCGGTTGCCTTCCTACAGTCCAGTCCATATAGAATGCGTATAATAGTACGCGGGCGAAACCTCACATCCCGCATGGAAGACCGTAGCGGCGCAAAAACAGGTGGCTCCAAAAGGCCGGCATCGAGGTTTGAATTCGCGAACACATTAGCTTTACCCTCTGAATTTGTGATTAACGTCCCGCTGCCCGTCACAAAAGGGGAAAAGAGGATGAAGCGAAATTATTGCTGACAGCCCTTGCCATTGGCCAGAAGAGACGCGAACCAGTTGGGTACTCAAGGAGTCTATTGGTCACTCCGCCGTTGTAAGCCTTCTTCGCGGTATCAATCGCTTGGTTGCACGCGTTTCTGATTCTAACAAAATTCGTTCTGTTAACCTCGGTGGGATTGGAGCCCCACTGTTTAAAAGCTTTATATTTTCTCGCATTTTTTATCAAACTAAGGTTTATCGAATGAACTTCTTTTGATAGAATGCGGAATGTAGATCTCCATCCCGAGAAGAATAATCTCCGTGTCCGACTCCACGCATGTGTTAACATCAGAGTCGCTAAAGCACACCTACGACCAAGGAAAGGATTGGGAAGAAATCTCGCAAATCGTCCCAGTTAGCAGCACCATACTTCTATACATGGTGAAGCTGTTTAGGTCGGTTATTCGCCAACAACCTTTAACCACATGATGTCCATGTTATTGGGTTCTAGCGCCTCCATTCTTTGGCAAGCTAGATCGGACCGCGTGAAGACGCAGACTCCGCCCTTAAAACGGAATCTCGAATGTATATCACATCCTGAGCAACGAAGATATGTCGAATCAGTTGACGAATCGACCTGGGTCTCGGTAAGGCAAGGATATCAGGCTTTGTTGTTTGCAAATATTGGCGGACGGCGTTCACATTCGTATTGGTGAAACCGATGCCCCTGATGTTACAAAATGCTGTTATCAGTCGAACATCGACAGAGCCTCGAGAAAGAGCCCGATTATGCGATGACGAATTTCTTAAAGTTTGGTTGTTTATCATATTATTTGCATGATGTTCCCCTGACATAGTGCTTGGTAGAAAACTTGGATTACGAGGACAGGTCAACAAGTCTTTAGAAAATGAGGACGATTTCCTTCTATTTTCTCATTTAGCTGACCTAACAATGACGCATAATACCGTCCAGTTATCGTATGCCCCTTTTCCAAGTAGTCAATGAAGTTAATACCATGTGCATCCCAAAACACAATAACCACAACTTTTCCAGCTGATTTCACCGCCTTTGCCCTCTTTGGAGTCCGTTCGCCTTTAACAACCCACTGTTTTGACTGTTCTTTCATCTCGGGAGTAGAGTGATGTATCCACGTTTCATCTGTAGTTACTAATCCGGGTTGCGACGCATGTGCTTCAAAAGTTCTCAGCAAATGCGATACCCATCTCGCAGATATTTTCTTCATACGCAATGTATCATGCAAAAACACGAAAGAAATTGAAAATTGACAGATACCTAGTGAGGAATGATGGTTACTAAAAACAGGCCATTAGCGATGTTATGAGCGCCATCGTAGGCGTTTCTAAGGATTTATTGACCTACCATTGTATCATAAAATCACATAGTTTTCAATTGAGCCTACATATAAGCAGCCCCCTGAGTTTTTCAACAATGACATGAACTGTACTACTGAAGCTGCTGACTAGCTTATCCGTAAAATGAATAGATTTATTTAACTATTCAGGCAATCAAAATAAAAGGAGGTACTTTTTAGCCTTCAAAGGTTACAATAAATAGTGGACTCGCTTACAAGTCCGCAAGCCTGAAGATTTCGAATTTTTGCATATCACTGTGATGCTTTGTCATTCATGTAATTGAGTACCTAATGCTTAAAACACATATAATAAAGATTATTTCATAACATTCTAAGTCAGGGTTACTATGTAATTTCTCGAAGAATTTATGCCGATGTAAATATAGACAATCAGTGGGTTCAAGTGCTTTCGGGGTAATAAAAAACATTTTAGGATACACTAGTATCATCACCCCGTTAGTTAAGTAAATTGCAAATTACCATCATTCGTGCAAACTTAAGGAGATATATGAATTACGTGGTATTTTTCATTTATTAGAAACGATTGCCTCAAAGATTAAGTGATGGGACGTAATTTGAGTGACCTAAGGCCGTATATTAGATTCACTTGAAAATTTGAATGGTACACTAACAACCGCGCCGCAGTCGCTTAGATGACTGGTGATAGCTAAACGTGAGGAAATTGAATAAATTGCTCCACTAAATCTTGTCTCAATGTCATTTGAGGCTAGTAATAATCAAAAGCAACGCGTAAAAAGAATATTGCAAATTTGATTAACGAGTACTGAGTATGTTTCTATCTAGGCTGAAGCAGGTAGCAAATAGGTCAAATTTTTATGACAGAATTCCTAACCATATGATGAAGAGATCATTTAATTACAACACTTGAGATAAAGAAATGTGTAAGAAAAATCTTGGAGTAAAATTAAACAGAAGTATTTACTATGGGTAAGGAAAGGAATTTGTAGAGGATCATATAATGTAATTGAAGGAAATTTAGAAAACAATGAAGAACTTCTTCCCTTTTCATCCGTCGACAGATAAATTATTCTTAACACTAGGTTTACCAAGGGATCATTTTGACCTGTGTGAGAAAAGTTTGGTTGGGGGGATGGGTGCGAACATACAGGGCAAAGTCTCTGATTGCCTTCAACCCGGCGAAGGCCAGGACGATCCTTGTCCCTGTTCAATCCAAGTTGACATGCAGTCTCCACGTGACACCCCTGGATAGCTACTTTGACACCCGCCAAGTAGTGAACCAATGCATGCAGCGACATCCTGAGAAAGGTTGGCGCAAGGCTAATAACCAGGCCCGTAAAAATGAATTATTATGGCAAATTTAACAAGCCTCGGATATGGACCGGATACACGACGACGACCACGGAAACGAAAATGGCTAAATGATTTAAGGATTTTTTCATGGAACATACGCTTACTATACAGAGCTCGAGCTGCACAGCAGCTAGCCGATGCCCTGTCCGAATATAAGGCTGACATAACAGCATTACAAGAAATAAGATGGACGGGGAGTGGTGTTTTTCAAAGAAAAGAGTATGACATTTATTACAGCTGTCACGCAAAACACCATGTGCTCGGGGTAGGCTTTCTAGTCAGCCAAAAACTGAAGCCTGCCATCATCGGCTTTAATGCAATAAATGAAAGGCTATGCACTCTTCGCGTACGAGGCAAATTTAAGAACATAAGCCTCATAAATGTTCACGGACCTACAGGGGAGTCCCCTGACGACGAAAAAGAAGAATACTATGAGAACGTCGAACGGGCCCTCAATGCCTGCCCAAGATACGATGTGAAAATCGTTCTTGGGGATTTGAATGCGAAAATAGGTCGGGAGCCGGTTTTCAGGCACTACGCAGGTTCCCATAGTTTGCATGAGAACACTAATGACAATGGACTACGAGTCATCGAATTGGCAGCATCGAAAAACTTGGTCGTTGCGAATACCAGGTTTCCGCGTAAAGATATCCACAAAGCCACCTGGGTATCACCTGATGGAGCCACTCGCAACCAAATTGACCACGTGCTGATAGATCGCCGCCACTCTTCGAGCCTGATGACGGTACGAACGTACCGAGGTGCCAACGTCGACTCGGATCACTATCTTGTTGGTACAGTTTTCCGAGCGCGGATTGCCTTACGGAGACGTATTGCATCCGCGGATCAGGTTCGAATCAACACGGCTGCCTTACGCAATGAGAACACCAGCAACACCTTTGGTCATGCGTTAAGACTTGCCCTCGAAGAGCTCGACGGAGGGAGAGTAAGTCCTGGGGCCAGAATGCCGGGCGTAGAAGAGAAATGGACACGCCTTAAGAATACTGTCATTAGTACTGCCAACTCCATTTTAGGCAGTAGTCGTAGAGATCGGAACGACTGGTTTGATGATGAGTGCAAACTAGCGACTGAACGTAAGAACGCTGCAAACCGGGCAATGCAGCAGTCTCATAGGACGCGGGTACGCGAGGAGAAGTACAAAGAGCACAGAAGATCTGAAAAAAGACTTCACAGACAAACGAAAAGTGCCTGGGAAAAAAACCTTGTCTGTGAAATAGAGAAAAGTAGAGAGCGAGGTCCGCACCAGGCGCGGAAGTTCTATCAAATAATCCGCAGTATGACGCGGTACACACCACGCTGCACTTACTGCAAGGATAAAGAGGGTAATCTAATCACCGATCCTGAAGGCATTCTGGAGCGATGGGAAGTCCACTTCAATGAATTGCTAAATGGTCAGCTCACAGAAGAATTGGAGGCTCCACCAATGCAAGACCAAGACCAAATGCTGCCGCCACCAAGCATTGAGGAAACACTAAAAGCCATTAGACAGCTAAAATCAAATAAAGCCCCTGGAGCTGATGGCATACCAGCTGAGCTGATCAAACAAGGAGGGAGAGCGTTACATCACGCAATTCACGAGATCGTGGTGCACGTATGGGAGCAAGAGGAGATGCCGGAAGATTGGCGTCGTGGTATAATTTGCCCCATACATAAGAAAGGAGATATAACACTGTGCAGCAACTATAGGGGTATAACGTTGCTGAGTACCGCCTATAAGATACTCTCCACTATCCTACAAGACCGGATATCCCCATACGCTAAAGCCATTATTGGTCAATATCAGTGTGGCTTCATCCCAGGCAAATCAGCAATTGATCAGATATTCACCCTTAGGCAGGCGATGGAAAAATGTCTGGAATTTAAGATTCCGCTATATCATCTGTTTATAGACTTCAAGGCCGCCTACGACAGCATAGCCAGGGTAGAACTATATAATGCCATGAGAGAATTCGGCATTCCAAAAAAATTGATACGACTTTGTAGGTTGACCATGACCAACGTAACTAGTCAAGTAAAAGTAGCGGGATTGCTGTCCAAACCAATAAACATCTATAATGGACAAGGGGACGGTCTGGCCTGCCTCCTCTTCAACCTGGCGTTGGAGAAAGCAATCCGTGACCCTGGCGTTACAACAAGAGGGACTATTGTCACCAAGTCCAGCCAGATACTTGCCTACGCAGATGACATCGACATCATCGGTAGAACCGAATCGGCGGTACAGGAATCCTTCACCCAGATCAAGCAGGCGGCACAAAAACTGGGACTGCACATTAATGAGGGAAAAACCAAGTACATGGTGGCAACTTCTGCGAAGAGAAGACCTAACGTTGGTCAAACTATCAGCGTAGTGGAGCACGAATTTGAAGTAGTGCAATCCTTTAACTACCTTGGGTCAATAGTATCAGCCGATAACAATATGGAAGAAGTAATACGCGAACGGCTGATTAAATCCAACAAAGCCTACTATGGTTTATCAAGGCTCTTTAAATCCCGAAATTTATCCAGAACATCCAAGCTACTACTGTACAAGACCATGGTCTTACCAGTACTCATGTATGAATCCGAGACCTGGGTGCTTAATAAAAGGCACTCTGAACTATTGGCCGCGTTCGAGAGAAAATTGTCTTAAGGAGAATTGTTGGCCCCGTATGTGAGGGAGGACGATTCCGGAGACGCTACAACCATGAGTTGTACGGAATCTACCTTGAAGCTCATATTGTAAGAAAAATCAAGCTCGGTAGACTCCGGTGGGCGGGACACCTAGCTCGAATGAGCGAAGAGGAGCCTGCCCGGAAAGTCCTTTGTGGCAGGATGTATGGAAGGAGACAGCGCGGCAGACCTTGTCTGCGATGGAGGGATGGCGTAGACCAGGACGCCCAGAGCCTGGGAGTGCTAAACTGGATGACATCGGCTTGAAATCGGGACCGGTGGAGAGATTTGTTAAATAAGGCCAAGACCGGATCCCGGTTGTAGTGCCGATGATGATGATGAAATATAGACAATCAGTGGGTTCAAGTGCTTTCGGGGTAATAAAAAACACTTTTAGGATACACTAGTATCATCACCCCGTTAGTTAAGTAAATTGCAAATTACCATCATTCGTGCAAACTTAAGGAGATATATGAATTACGTGGTATTTTTCATTTATTAGAAACGATTGCCTCAAAGATTAAGTGATGGGACGTTATTTGAGTGACCTAAGGCCGTATATTAGATTCACTTGAAAATTTGAATGGTACACTAACAACCGCGCCGCAGTCGCTTAGATGACTGGTGATAGCTAAACGTGAGGAAATTGAATAAATTGCTCCACTAAATCTTGTCTCAATGTCATTTGAGGCTAGTAATAATCAAAAGCAACGCGTAAAAAGAATATTGCAAATTTGATTAACGAGTACTGAGTATGTTTCTATCTAGGCTGAAGCAGGTAGCAAATAGGTCAAATTTTTATGACAGAATTCCTAACCATATGATGAAGAGATCATTTAATTACATCACTTGAGATAAAGAAATGTGTAAGAAAGTAAAATTGGAGTAAAATTAAACAGAAGTATTTACTATGGGTAAGGAAAGGAATTTGTAGAGGATCATATAATGTAATTGAAGGAAATTTAGAAAACAATTAAGAACTTCTTCCCTTTTCATCCGTCGACAGATAAATTATTCTTAACACTAGGTTCACCAAGGGATCATTTTGACCCGTGTGAGAAAAGTTTTGGTTAATTTTCTTCAAGAAAATTCTTCCCGTATTTTATGTGAGTATTTGAAAAGATTTTTCCTCACATTAATAAAACATATGTTGGCAAATCGATTCTTACCTATCTTCTGGCTTTGGAGAAATGTATATAATACACTTATTTTTACCGAAGCGGTCATTTTGACCATTCGGATTAATTTTATGATGACCGATGAGAGTGACGAACTTACTGAAGTCAGTCTTGTAGGAACTGTTTAGGAAAAAATGAAAAAAGGATGCACTTCTGGAAGACCTAAAAATAGCTTTACTTTCAACGAAAATAATGGTCCAACAGGGTACGTAAGGAAATAAATAGTGAAAGGTAAAGCAGCTGTTTTTTCTTGCTAATCAGTGAGCAAAATATTGAGCACATCAGATTATGTAGAGAAATAGAGGCTACGCGAGTTTAGGGAGCAAAATAGAAGCTGACGAAAGAAGATTTTGTGCATTTTTAGCAATTCTATATGCAGGAGGTGCATAGGAAGCCAAGAATTTAAAGATTTCATATCTATGGTCTACAAAATTGGGATCCTAAGTAGAAACAATTTTACGGTTCATCCGTTTTGATGAAAGAAGTCAATGACTTTAAAATGATAAATTTGTTCTAATATCACTCTGTGAGTAGGGCGTTAGAATATACTCACAGCTAGGTCGGCTTGTCGTAAGAGACGACTAAAGGCCGAGTGGTAGCCGCGGTCCCAACGCCCTATGCGCCGGGTGAAATACGACCCCATCAAGCTTTAGGCTCCATGAAATGGTCGGGAGAAATCCCTGCCCGTCTTTCGGAGCTTGGCTGATGGACCGGTTCGAGAAAAATTTGGTTAGGTGGTAGTCGGTCCCAAGGTGAGATACCACCCCATCACGCTGTACATTCCGCGATATCGCCGAGAGAAATCTTCGACAGTGTTTCGGATGTGTGGCTGATGACCCGGACTGAAACGGAGATAAGTCATAATGGTACCTTCTGATATCAATAATTCCGGAGGTAAACTAGTCTCCCATTCGGATTTCCGGGGGGGATTATGTCAGGGGGAACATCATGCAGATATCATGATAAATAATGGAACTTTAAGAGGTTCGTCATCGCATAACCGGCCTCGCTCTCGAGGCTCTGCCCACGCTCGACTGGTGACGGCATTTTGTAACATCAGGGGCATCGGTTCCACCAATACGAATGTAAAGGCCGTCCGCCAATATTTGCAAACAACAAAGCATGACATCCTTGCCTTACCGAGACCCAGGTCGATTCGTCAACTGATTTGACATATCTTCGTTGCCCAGGACGCGACTTACATTCGAGATTCCGTTTTAAGGGCGGAGTCTGCGTCTTTACGCGGTCCGATCTGGCTTGCCAAAGAATGGAGGCGCTAGAACCCAATAACATGGACATCATGTGGTTGAAGGTTGTTAGCGAATAACCGACCTAAGCAGCTTCGCCATGTATAGAAGTATGGTGCTGCTAACTGGGACGATTTGCAATATTTCTTCGCATCCTTTCGATGGTCCGAGGTGTGCTTCGGAAACTCCGATGTTAACGCTGCGCGAAGTCGGTCACAGAGGTTATTCTTCTCGGGATGGAGATCTACATTCGGCATTCCAATGAACGAAGTTCATCTGATAAACCTTAGTTTGTTTGCAAAAATAAAGCTTTTAAACAATGGCGCTCCAATCTCACCAAGGTTAACGGAAGGAATTTTGTTACAATCAGAAACGCGTGCAACCAGGCGATGGATTCCACGAAGAAAACTCACAACGACAGAGTGACCAGTAAACTCCTTGAGTGCCCAACTCGTTGGCGTCCCTTCTGGCCAATGGCAAGGACTGTCGGTAGTAACTTCGCTTCATCCTCTTTTGCCCCGTCAGTGACGGGCAGCGGGACGTTAGTCACAAATTTAAAGGATAAAGCTAATGTGTTCGTGAATTTATTTTCCGTGAATTCAAACCTCGATGCCGGTCTTTTGGAGCTACCTGTAATCGGGCCGGTACGGTCTTCGATGTGGGATGTGAGATTTCGAACTCGTACTATTCAACGCATTCTATATGGACTGGACTGCAGGAAGGCAACCGACCTGGACGGAATTCCAGCAATAGTCCTTAAGAAATGTGTTCCAGAACTATCGCCGATTCTTGGCAGACTCTTCCGCTTATCTTGTGCATAGAGAACCTTTCTAGCCTGCTGGAAAATCGCTCGAGTTCAACCAATTCCAATTCCAAGTGTCGCACAAAATTATCGACCGACAGCATTACTGTCTATGTTATCTAAGGTAATGGAAAACGTCATCAATGCCGAGTTAATTAAGTATTTGGAGTGCAACGGACTTCTGAATGATCGTCAATATGGATACCGTGGCAGGCGGTCCACGGGAGACCTTTTGACCCTTATGGTCGATATATGGACATCTGCGATTGAGGGGCATGGTGAGTCAAGGGCGGTTGCATTGGATATCTTCAAGGGTTTTGAACGCGTCTGGCATGTGGTATTACTAAGCACACTTCGTTAATATTGACTTTCCCACCAGCTTTGCGACTGGACGAAGAGCTTCCTCGAAAATCGATCGATTCGGGTTGTTGTAGACGGGGAGTGTTCGGATCTGTATCCTGTTAATTCGGCGGTGCCCCAAGGTTCTATTTTGGCTCCAACCTTATTTTTGCTTCACATAAATGATTTGTTGGAGACAACGGATATCAAAGTGTTCAGTTTTGCGGATGATAATACACTTGTTTCCTCCTTTTCGAGTGTTCGGTCGGTTGGTGTACCTACGTCGTACCAGTTGAGATGTAGACAGATTGACTCTTTGAATCAGGATCTGGTTAAAGTCCTGCAGTGGGGAAAGGCCAATCTCGTCGACTTCAATGCAAGGGATAACAAAGTGTTCAGTTTTGCGGATGATAGTACGCTTGTTTTCTCTTATTCTAGTGATCGGCCGATTGGTGCATTAATGTCGCATCAGCTGCAATGTAGACAGATTGACTCTCTGAATCTGGTTCTGGTTAAAGTCCTGCAATGGGGAAAGGCCAATCTCGACGACTTCAATGCAACGAAGACACAATATACAACATTCACAAAGAAAAGTGGATCATCGGTTCCACAGCTGATGCTGAATTGCCAGGCCCTCGAATCTGGGGAAAGCTTGCAATTGCCCGGCCTCACGGGGTGTGGGAGTGTATCGTGGTATAAACACGTGTCGAACATCGCCAGATCCGCCTCAGGAAAACTGAGCTATCTTTTTAGAGCCAAGAAATATTTTACTCCGGCCCAACTTCTTCTCCTGTATAAATCTCAAATTGGACCCGCGCTCTAATATTGCTCTTATGTTTGGAGCTTCGCTCCTAAGCATGCCCTCAACCTACTTCAAGTCTTGGTGCCAACGTATGGCGCGGGTTCACTATCACCCACCAACGATTTTTTACCCAAGGACTGTCACCAAGAGGATAAGCCACGAAAGAAAACACACTGGCGTAGTCTAAATGTTAATGCCTTTTATTTGTCCTTTACTGTTTTTTTCTTTTTTGTTCTGTTTACACATGGTTCAAATGTTCCTTGTTGTTTCTTTTATATTTTAAGGGAGCGCGTTATTGCACTCGACGTATGTCACGCATGCACTTAACTGAACATCTTGGTGGGGGAAAGAGGAGCGCGCTACGCGAGTTGACGATTGGGTTGCACTGACTAGCTCCGCTTATCCGCCTGATCCGCTAATTAACTGTTCCAAACGCACTCGGGTGTGAACTGTTATTGCCCGCCTACTCAGCTGCCGGTTGCAAACAATTTCGGACGCGCGTGAACCGAATAAGTATACTAAAACTCGGGGAGCCGGACTAGACACGCATTTGCTTCTTACGCAGCCGCGTTTGACCTTGGTACCGTTGGTGAGCACGCTGCGGTGGTTGAGGTGTGACTTGGGGTGATGTCGAAGCGACCGTGGTTGTGACTCGACTGACTAATGAAATGGAAAAAATTTCATAGCAAAAATAAACTTACTGTCACTTCCGAGGAATTTCGAGAAGAGTTGCTATGCTCGCATAAGAATCCAGTTCCAGCGAATTCTCGCCGTACAAGCTGTGTTGGATTCGTTGGTTGCGTATACTGGGATATTGGTTTGGCAGCATAGCCAAGTTTGATCAAGGGCCTTGGTTGTTGTGATTGTTTCGTGGAAAATTGGCTGCCGCTTGGTCGCAAGCGAGAAGTATAATTTAAGGGGGAAATTAACCGAAGTGGTTTTCGCGGAAAATTGGAATTGCTTGGGTGCAAGCAAGGAATATCGTTCAGATAAGATATTAACCGAAGTAATTTCGGGGGAATGTATGTGGGGTGATGTAATTGGGGGAGATGGTTGGTATTCCATTGTAGGTTGGAATATTCGTTTTATTATGGCTTATGGATTTCCGGAGAAATTGAGATTACTTGGTCGCAAGGAGGGAATGTGAATTCAGTAAAGGACTGACCGAGGCAATTTTGGAAAAAATGAATGCGGGGATGATTAGAATATATTCTGTTGAATTATATTCTGTTAGGAGTTCTGGGATGTGTTTTATTGCAAGGTTTGGGATGTATGCGCTTGCAGATAGGGATTTGTTTGGGCATGTTTCCGAACGGATTGCAGGTTGGGTTATGGGTGACGCGCTGTTTGTTTACTTTCGGTGCGTTTACCGAAAAGGCGAACGACTGCGATATCGAATAGAAACAAAACGACTCGATAAAACGACAAGAACTCATTTTTTATTACACGACAACATTTACTAAGCAATAAAACGACAGTCTCAAAATCCGTTTAAAGTTACTTATTAAACGATTGTTCGACAGCAACGAAAACGGCAGTTGCGTCGACGACGAGAACGATAGCAACGCAACGATTGCTGAGAAAAGATTTTATTGTCTCGATATGTGGAAGCGTAGGCGCAAGAAATCCCGACAGCAGCTGATTCGATTTGGTCGCTCACGACCTCCAGAGGTTCGACTGAAGGAAGGAGCATCGGTTCTCTTTTTCGAAATTGGTACTGCTCATATAGCCCAATGGAAGCCTTACAATCTACAGAAGATCAGAGTTGTACACAACGGTCGTCAATTAATACGCTCAACTCATATGTGGAAGCGTAGGCGCAAGAAATCCCGACAGCAGATGATTCGATTTGGTCGCTCACGACCTCCAGAGGTTCGACTGAAGGAAGGAGCATTGGTTCTCTTTTTCGAAATTGGTACTGCTCATATATCCCAATGGAAGCCTTACAATCTACAGAAGATCAGAGTTGTACACAACGGTCGTCAATTAATACGCTCAACTCACTTAACGTATATATCATTAAATGAAATCACAATATTTTCCCGCTTAAGGTCGAAGCGATGTGAAATTCTAAGGAGCAGACAGGAAACTTGCAGCTGTATTTTGAACCATGGGTTCATTTACGTACAATTACAAATTTATCGTCGCTCGTTCCTGGCGATCGATGCAGATAAAATGCATTCCATCGAATATCCTGCCGAAGACGAAGGCTCCACGATCAAGTTGAACCTGATGCTTCAAGGCGGGCTGTATGTCGCGTCAGGCGCGAACGAAGCAGTTCATCATAGTTGTTTTTTATTGTTGTTATATTGTTAATTAGTATATTATATTTGTTCATATTGTTAGTCATTTCTTGTTGTTATAATTTATAATTTAGTTATAATTAATTTGCATGTTTGGCAGCACTTGCCCCTTTTGTTATCGTTTGTTATTTAGTTTTGTGTTGTTATAGTTACTGTCGTTGTTGTTGTCAGTTGCCTTATGCTAAATGATCTAGTTTTCGTTTCTTGTATTGAGTTTTTCGTTTTGTGTATCGACAAATCATTTTTCGTTTCGTTCAATAAAAAGGATTTTCGTTTGCATTTTTGAAAATAGTGTCGGTTGTACAACAAACCTTTCGTCGTTTATTCGTATTGCAAGGCAGACGCTCCGTGCCGAACACTGTTAGCGGTCGAAGTTAGGTGGAAATTTTGGGTTGGTTCTCCATGTGGTATAGAGAACCCCCACAAGAGCATACACAGACGAGCGATCTGACTGATCGCTGCCCAACTCAACTTTTCTCCTGTATAAATCCCGAATTAGAGCAGCGCTTGAATATTGCTCTCATGTTTGGAACTCGGCTCCTAAAGATACCCCCGACCTACTTGAGAGCATACAGAGACGAGCGATCCGCCTGATCGGGGACTCGGCGCTGACGTCGGGACTACAGTCGCTATCACATCGAAGGTGCGTAGCCGACCTCTGTCTGTTTTACAGATATTATCACGGGTACTGTTCTTCGGAGATTCGTGGCATTGTTCCACGAAATTCGGCTTATATACGCTCCACAAGACAATCCGACGGATCGCACCAGTTTGGGGTTCATCCCCCGAAGGCGCAAACATCTCTGCCTCAGAACTCGGTACGTTACAGAGCGGGAAAAATGTGAAACTCCCTTCCCGCGCAAGTGTTCCCTGAGCATTACAACCTGCAACTGTTCAAAAAGAACTGCAACAGTTATTTGGTGGCATCTCGGGGTGCCTACTCGGCCACTATAGGTTCGCCTCTCCCGAGAGAAGTGTATTTAAAAAAAAAAAGAAGAAATTAATAATAATAAATAAATAAATAAATAAACAAAGAACTCGAACTTTTTGTCTTTTTTAATATGTTCTAAAGTACAAAAAAAAATTGAATTTATTAAAAAATATAGTGACAATAATTGTTGACAGGCCTCGTAATGTGACTGACTGTCTAAAAAAAAGGGTACCTTACTGTAGGCCACTCTAGCACCCCCAAAAATGATTAAAAATCAATAATCGGAGAATTTTCATAAACTATATGAGTGTGGTTGGAGCCCCTACTAGAATCATCCACGAAGGTCGAAATTTAACAAAATGGCGGACATGCAATCCTTAGGTTTTCGCATTTTTTTTTTTTGCTCTTTAATGTCAAATTGAAAAAATCATCTACATTTAGGTTCAGACTCGAAGAAATTTAATTCACTTTAAAAAATAAACGAAAGAAAAACCGATCCATCGAGTAGCTTTGGGATATCGTGGAGACCAATATGAAAAACACGGTTTCGAAAAAAACACGTTTAAAGCTTCAAAATGCTGTACGGGGGTGGGGTGAAAAGTTTCCGGCCCGACCGTCAGATGGCACTAGCAGGTCTAATTACTATGCCAGGTTCTATAGCATTATGTCGCATTAGCTTGTATATACATTTTCAGGTCGATTGGTGTGTTAATATATATTTGAGGGTCTACTGAACAAGACGCCTCGAAGTGAAAAATAAACGACCTCACTTGACCTCGTTATGCTGAAACTTTTTTATCAAATTATTTTCTCAAAAACGGTTTTGGGGACTTATTCTACACACTATAAGTTATCAAAAAATGACAAAACAAAAAAAAAATCGTTGTTTTAAAATTTCTTGATGATAACCTCCCCTTAAGGTGTTGTATTTCAACTTTCACTGAATGAAATGTCATTAAACTTTAATCTCTACAGGGACGATTTGTACCTCAAAATAACCATTATATATGACCGGTTTACATGGGAAATAACAATCACCAGTGCAGCCAATCAAAAAATGTTCACTTCTCTTGTTGGGGGATTCTGCAGTCAATAAATTATTATCAAAATTTTGTTGACAGTAATTACAATTATAAAGAACTAAACGTCCACATATGTGGCTAAGGGCGTGAAGAGGTTAAAGATGATACATAAATTAATCACCATCCGACAGATTGCGTCAACGGTTCCATATGAAGAAAACAATTCGGGTTTATTTTGGGACAGAGGGTCTACTGGTGTTCACGTTTCAAACTCAACGTATTTTGCAAATAATTCGTTTGTTTCTATTGTAATATAGTATGCGGCAAACTAAACTATAGGAGGATCAGGCTGAACTGATCTTAACGTTCTGTTTTACTGTACGGTGGCCTCGAAGAGTATCTTGTACAGAATGAGTGTCTCATCCTTTACGAGAGTAACTTCTATTCGAGTTGGAAATGCGCATGCCAAACCCCTTTCAGTGTCGGACCTTAATTAGTGTCCGTTTTGGTTTCATTCCTGGGAGAGGTCATTTCATAATTTGAATAACCAATGTATGCATAACTGAATAGGCAGTCAACGCCCGAACAAGTCAACGACCGAACATGCCAACGACCGAACATGTTTGGGGTTGAGATCCAGGTTTGTTCTAAAAATCAAGAGGAAGAATGACAGAATAATAATAAATCTACAATTGAATAGACCCTCGATGTTAGAGCATGACTGACATGACTATGACTGGCATTGAGTTCGAGTCTTGTCATAAAAAACAATAGGAAAGACATCCGAATGTATGACTTATTTCTCTATTATAGAGGCACGGAAAGTAAATGAAGTTGTGACAGGCACAAGATAAGCGCCACGTAGTGAGTAACCGCTGATATGACTGATAAGTTTGCAGATTCCCCCATAAAATCTTATAATGTGACCAGGACCACAAAATGAGAAAAAAGTAATAACCGAAAGAAGTTGATGGTAAAATTTTGATATGAGATCAGACTCAACAATTTCGAGAATAAATTTGCTAACTCATGAACAAGTTTATCTCTTCCCTTGAATTCTTATTATAAACTCATAGTCTCACTTCCAGTTATCGGGCAGGTCAGTCCAATCATGCTGAATTATACTCGCACCACATGGATTTTTAAGATCAACGAGTGAAAGTGTAGGCAATTAAGGAGGTCATATAGATCACTTAAAAGCTCATAGATCACATTGTATATGATAATTTGTGAAAAATTATTAAGCAGAAAGTGGGCGTTAAATTTATTATTCAAATACATTATAAGATAATTAGAAATTGTTTAATAGATAATGGCTTCCGTTCTAAAGATGTTTCATAATAATAGTTGGCAAATGTATTATTAATGGTAAAGCAATGAAAAATTGTCGTCAACTCTTTTTTGATAGACACGTATAAGAGATTTCTGCGACTGATAAAATAATAATTTCTATTGTCTTCTTTTGACTATAAAAATGATTAGAATAATAAGTTCTATTCTCAAAGCTTTTTTTCGGTAATATTTCATGTTTTATTTCTTGCACTGGTTGAACTAAATATCCCGATTAGACATTAAGTGTAAATTCAGTGCAATAAATCAATATGCTGCTTAGTGGCTAGATAAAAACATCCTAAATAGGTATCAAGCTCCTGCTGCAATGCAAAGAGCCTAATTATGTATATGTGTACGGTAATTCAGCAACTATTGATTTCGAAAATAGCGATTACTTGCACTCACATACTAATCCTGCAAATCCGAAAAATATCGTTCGGAAAACTGTCTGAAATGCGATGAAAAAGGCCACAAAGCAATTGGCTGTAAAGCACAGCCCAAATGTATGTTCTGTGAATCAGGATGCGAAGGCGGTAACCACCACTCAACAGGGAGTTTCAAATTCCGAGCATTTAAAAACGTGATGTTCAAACTCCTCAATAAAAATGGACAGGTTTAAATGCATTCAAATGAACTTAAACCATTGGGGAGCCGCACAAGATCTCCTTTCCCAAACGGTTAAGGAATATGGTGCCGACGTGGTACTCATCAATGAGCAGTACAGGATACCTGGCACTGGTACAATTACATGGGAGGAAGACAGCAGCGGAACAGCGGCCATCTGAACAACTGGAAATTCCCCCATGGAATGCAGAATTGTCCAGCGGCAGGAAGGTATTGCCTATGCTAAGATCAGAGGAATTCATTTCTACTGTTGTTACGCTCCGCCAAGGTGGGAAATAGAAGAATTCAAATGCTTTTTGGACAGGATAACACAAGAAGCTAGATATAAGAGCCCTCCTATAGTTGCTGGAGATTTCAACGCTTGGGCAGTAGAATGGGAAAGCACAGGGACCAACAGTAGAGGCCAGGCACTACTCGAATCTAGTCCTAGATGTGGTGTTACTTAAAGATGTTGTTGATGACACCTTCATAAACGAGAGAGGCCGGTTCAAAAACGACATCACATTTGCCAGCTCAATGTTGGCAAGAAGTATGGAGTGACGAGTCTTGGACACCTACACCCATAGTGACCACCAAGCCGTGATGTATGAAATATTACCACACAGGGGATTCATCACTGGCAAATTGGCGAAGAAAGCCCAGAAAAATGGGTGGAAAGAGACGGACCTCGATGCGGAACTGCTCGATTATATGGAAGACCAAATCGCACACTTTGACACACAGTTCGATGCGAACAGACAGGCTGGAAAAGTCATGAAGTGGCTAGCTACCGCATGCGACGCTTCTATGCCACGACAAAGACAACCAGCAGGGGCTATCAAACCAGTGTATTGGTAGAACTCAGAAATCGCCCATGTGCGATCGGAGTGCAACAGGTTACGACACTTGCAACAAAGAGCAAGAAACAGTAACACCTAACCACAGTTGCATGCGGAATTCGTCAACAAACGGAATGAGTTGAGGAATGTAATCCGCAAAAGTAAATATGACGCGTTCTGCTCCCTAAGGGATGAATTAAATAACAACCCATGGGGCAACGTCTACAGGATAGTCATGAAAAGACTACACAACAGTAGACAAATGCAAAAAAATAAAACTGACATGGACAGAATCGGTGTTGTCGTCTTCCCACAGTGTGATGAGGTGTTGAGAGTGCAAGAGGAGTGGAGTATCACTGAAGGAGAGATACCTCCCGTGACCACCGAAGAGGTGCTCTTGGCTGCAAGGGTTGTCAAAAAAGCAAAATCCCGAGACTGGATAGTATCCCTAACGCTGTAGTGAAGACTGCTTTAACAAAAAAGCCGGAAGTCTTCAGCAGTCTCTTCACAACCTGCCTTCAAACAGGACAATTTCCTAAACGATGGAAAAACAGCGGCTTGTGATTATACCAAAAGGAGTCAAGAATCCAGAGGCGTCGTCGTCTTATCGCCCGTTGTGCATGCTGTAGTACTACTGTAGCGATTCTAACAGATACACACAATTCACAAGCAAAAATAGTGAAGAACACCGAACGAAAGAAAATCGAATAAGAAAAATACATCAGAACCGTATACCAAGCGATAAAATAAAAATAATTCATACCAGTGGAATATAGTCGAGTTTGGAAATCAAATTCTAAACACGGTTAGTAGCCTGGTGTGTAACGCTTAGGTCAAATTTTTTTCGTGATTCGAGCTGTCATAGCGTCAGTTCGAATCACACGATCTTCTTCACTATTATTTCAAACGCTATACTACTACTACTACTATTTATTGGCCTGTAGTAACCCGAAAGTTCATGACCTCACCGACTCGACTCCGCCATTGTTCTCTGTCCCGTGCGCTCTCCTTCCACGTTCGACCATCCGATCCGATCTCGTCGAGGTCCAACCAAACATAGTCCTCCCATCTCCGTCGCCGCCGTCCTGTCGGTCTCTTTCCCGTTGGTTTACCGTCAAGAATTCTATGCACGGGCCTATCGTTGCCCATTCGCGCCACGTGTTCGGCCCATCTTAATCTTCGCGACTTGATTACTCTCACTATTGTAGGTTTGCGGTATAGCTCTTCCAGTTCGTGCATGGTGGACACAACAGGAAAACTGTTTGAGCGAGTAATTGCCACTCGCCTGGAAGAATGCACTGAGGGGATATCGGGGCTCTCTGAATCGCAGTATGGGTTTGTGGGGGTTTAGGGATAGATGTACCAGCGCACGGCACCGGTTCACTAAACCGCCCTAGCTTCCGGATTTCGCGTACTGGTCACGGACTAGGACGCTACGTCTAGAACGGCGATCGAATCACTTTGATGTACTCCGCAAATAAATAACTTGACTCCAAATCCCTTATTAAATCTGTCTTTATTGCGCAAGTGACTTGAATCGTGAAAACACTAAATTACAGTTGGTACTACGGTTAATTGTTGGTATTGGATAAACTATTATTGATTTAGCCTAGTTACATAACTTGGTGGTTTGGTTGACAATGGAGGCGAAGGAACAATTCGGTAAACTGTTATTAATTTAGTCTGGGCACAAAAGTCCCGGATTACTTTAGCGAACTGAATGCTTGGGAACGCTTGTGTTACGTTAACTGTGGTTGGTTTAGTCTATGTTCGTAACGCGGTGGTTTACTTTAACAAACTGGTCGCTTGAGGATACGTGAATTACATTGGGATAAAAGGCGATTGGCTTAGTATAAATACAAGACGTGATGGTTTAATTTAACAAACTGATTCGCGTACGTAGCAGATGGCGGTGACACCAGACCCGACTCTTAAAGGTGGTTGGACAGCGACTTTTTGTTGCGGACGCCACGGTGGATAAATTGCGACTGACTTATGAATGAGAATGATTCATTCAATGCGTCGTGGGGGTGCGTCATAGCGAAATTAGGCTCGCTGCCAATTATGAAGAATTTTGGAGGAGTTGCTATGCTCGCATAAGAACTCAGTTACAGCGAATTCTGGACGTACAGGCTGGGTTGAAGTCGTTGGTTGGGTGTACCGGGAAATTGGCTTTGGGGACGCGAGCAAGTATGGGCGTGCATTTTCGGGGGAAATGGGAATGGCTTGGGTGCAGGCAAGGAATATCGTTTGGACAGAATGTTGGCCGAAGTCGTTTCGGGGAAATGTATGCGACTTGGTTAGTTGTTAATGTTCCGTTGAGGATTGGGATATGCGTTTTGTTATGGCATATGGATTTCGGGGAAATTAGGATTGCTTGGTTGCAATGAGGAAATATAAAGAATTGACCGAAGCAATTTTGGGAAAATGAATGCGGGGATGATTAGAATATATTCGGTTGGATTATATTCTGTTGGGAGTTTGGAAAATGGTTTTTATTGCAGATTGGGGATGTATGCTATTGTGGGGTGGTTTTTGCATGTTAGGTTGGGATTGTGGGTTGGTTCTCCGTGTGATATAGAGAACCCCCACAGGTTCCGGGAAGGTAGATCAACCGGCAAGGCACTATCTGTGGTGTGCGACATCGCTCGCAATGCGATAGCTGGAGGACGATGGCTAGATGGTACTAAGAAATATTGCGCGGTGGTGACGCTAGATGTTAAAAACGCGTTGACCTCGGTGAATTAGAATCGGATTCTAGAAGTGTTGGGCGATCTACAAGTCTCGCCCTACTTGGTGCGTATAAGCAAACTATATCTCGTATAGAAGACTGCTCTATGACACAGATGAGGGACCACAGGAATAAAAAATAACAGCGGATGTACCTCGGAGATCTGTATTAGGTCCGCTGTTATGGAATATCATGTATGATGGTGTCCTCAGGATCAATGTATCAGAAGGGGTTTAAATCATTGGGTACGCAGATGATTTGGCAATTGTGGCCGTAGCTAAACATCTAGATAACCTGTAGAATATAAGCAATCCAGAGCATTAAATGCTGGCTAGATATGGCCGGACTGAAACTAGCTGGTGGTGCAAGGCTAATGACATTGCCCGGAAAAACAATTACTATGGAAAATTTAACAAGCCTCATACTTGTTAAATAAGCGCCAAAACCGTATCCCGATTGTAGTGCCGATGATAATGATGATGATGATGAAACTAGATGGACATAAGACTGAGGCAGTTTTAATAAGCAGACGCAAGAAAGTTGAACACCTTGATTTGGAAATAGAAGGACAAATAATCAGATCCTGTCCCTATATTAAATATCTTGGTGTTATACTCGACTAGTGGGTTCCTCGATAGTATAGTGGTTAGTATCCTCGCCTGTCACGAGGGAGACCGGGGTTCGTTTCCCCGTCGGGGAGCCTCTGGCGCAAGACTAATGACCTTGCCCGGAAAAAACAAATCATTGTGGAAAATTTAACAAGCCTCAGGACTTGCTAAATATGGCCAAGACCGGTTCCCGGTTGTAGTGCCGATGAGGATGATGTATACATAGAAATATTTTTTTTATGCTTAACACTTGGCTTCCTTCATTAAAAACTCTTCAGAGTATCTAAAAAAAATTATCTTGTTAACACTCACTCACACCGCGCACCCCTTGAAGACCACCTCGGTCAAAAATCCCGAGCCAACTCAACTCTACTGCGATCGTTCGATCGGAGGAAAATTTTTTTCCATGTTAACCAAAGGCAACGCGTTACTTTTCTTTTTTCTTGTCTTCGCTGACCTCACATAAAATCCTTTGTATCCGGATCTCTATTGTGAGCCAGCGATCTTTTGTTTGATCCTTCGGTAATTTTCCTAGGGTCGACAATAACCAAAAGCCACTAAAGTTTTTTTTAGTAATGTTTAGAATTGATATTTACCGTGGGTGTTTTTGGTAATTACATTTTAATGGA
Source organism: Microdon myrmicae (assembly GCA_963931805.1). NCBI lineage: Eukaryota > Metazoa > Arthropoda > Insecta > Diptera > Syrphidae > Microdon > Microdon myrmicae. Next base: position 93,741,245 of record OZ007502.1, read on the forward strand.
CAACGGTGCCAAAGATATTTTGTATATCTTAACGGTATTATTGTCCAGCAATCCTATTCACAGGCATCGCTCTTTGTTCCGTTTAGGAAACGTATCCTTACAAGGGATTAAGAGAAACGGTGCCGCCATTGAGTTTTGATGTCGGTAGAGAATTTTTCTTAGGGGATTGGTACATTAATCAATCCGCAGGGGATTCACCTTATGTGACCCAAAATTTAATGGGGCTTCGGATGGTGTGAACGTTTGGGTGGGTGGTCTTGGTACGGAACAGCTCCCTTCTCTCTGCGTGGACTGTATTCCGGCGCTGGCCGGCCAAACGAGTTATTTGTTTAGCGTACCGTACTTCCAGAGCCGGACTCTGCTCTGGACGAAGGACGTTATTGTCTTTCCCAGTACGGTTTGTATTCTCCACATAAAACACTGCAGCTATAGTTACATAACCTTTATTATTCGTTATGCACTGATTTCTATTGTGGCCTTATGAAGCGCACTACAGTAAATCATGTGCACCGAAACTGTAAGTTATCCCTTCACAAATCGGAACTCCCGTGGCAACTCCTGCTGCTTCGAAAAAAAAATGGGGTGGCGAGAGGCCGACTTTAGGGAGAAAAGGACAAATGTGTCCTTCATCTTGTCTCTGGCTTCTGGTCATCTTGCGATAACCAGAATCACCCACATCCGTGAAGATGTTGGGTTCGGTCTCGAGATATCTGAAAAAGAAAAAGAGGGGGAGGTATCTAAGGATAGTGTGGACAGGGTTAGTTCGGGTGGTCTCTAACTACTTGGATGGAGGGATGGTGGGAAAGAAATCATACAAGACCGGTGGGTCTTGAGTGCGGTAGTAAACGCAGATCACGTCTTTGGCGTCTGATAATCCACGCGCTGGTCGGTGTGTGTGTGTGTGTGCTTGTGTTGTCTTGTACAGTGCGTGCGTGTTTCTACTGTGTCAGCAGTAGACCCCATGGGATGGGTCCAAGAATCCTCTATTATAGAGGAGAATGTTTTTGGGAAGGGTGCTTTCTTCAGTTTTGTACTGAAAAAGAAATTGTGGTGGTCTGATCCGAAGAGATCGAAGGAGAGGAGGGTCAAGAACGCAAGACTCCCGTACAAGTGGGTTCTCGCTGTTCTGAATGCTTTTGAGGTCCTTGTATGCTAATTGTAGCAAGTACTCGTCGATAGGGATAATGGAGGCGCCTTCGTATAGGTGAGAGTTCGGATAGTGGCGGCCGTCAGGCCTTCTGTAGTGGTTGGTGCGCTCTTGCTGCTCTGCCGATGTGCTCGCCTTATATAGGCCTTTGGCGGAAGTTAGCGGATTTGTTTAGTTAAATTGTTTTGCTCTAATTCGTTGGAAGTGTCCCGCCGAACACTTTTCACATACATCAGGAAGGCAAAGGACACCACAGAGCGGACGCAATGTCAAACAAAACACACGAATCTTTGTTTTCTTTCAATTTTTATTTTAATTGTTCTTTTCTTTTAACGTTACATTCCGTTAGCTAAATTACAAATATTTTATCACTGGGTGTTTTAGCACATCTACACCAAAGCAAGGAGGCGTTAACTTGCACACAAAGAAAAATCGAAACTATTACGATGGCACACAGGGACTTAAGTTATCTCGCGAAACTACGCTTGCGGACCGCTCGAAAATTAAAGTAATGGCGCGGCGTTGATATATCCCTCCTCGATCTGGATCTCTCGCTATCCTCCTCGTCGCGTTGACGATCAAAATCTGACTGCCTATCTCAAACCTCAACAATATCCTGCTCACACAGATACCCAGATTCAAACTGGTATCTGTATCTATCCGGAAAATATTCCCTATTTGCTCTGCTAACAGAACTTCCGAATTTTTGGTAGCAGCATGTTATCACATCCCCCGGGATATTTTGTAGTTTCCTGAAAGGGGAAAGTCATCTTTGCATACATCTTTATTATCGCTGATAGAATTTCATTTCCACGGCCTTCTGTTTGCACAGAACATCTGGCGCCCAGACCAGAGATATTCGGCGATTGTTTTGACGTGCAGTCCGTGGGTCTTATTTGAACTTGGTACCCGGAATCGAAATCCATTAGGTCTTTATAATGGTGCGAAATTCTAGCGTGGCCGTGGGACCGGAGTATTGCCTCTGTTGGCTCCTCATAAATTATCGGATATCTCGTTGAGATATATTCGATTGCGATAGGTCGTGGCTGCCTTCTGTTGTTCAACGGATTTGGGTGGTCCTTGCATTAGATTACCCGCACGTGCATCCGTTGATCGGTTCATTCTTTGATGATAGCAATTCTTTTGTATCGAATTTCGGAATTGCCGGTTCGATGAGATGTTCCTGGGCGCAGGCAGCATGTATGGCATTTTGGGAATTGTTTTTTTTTTTGTTTTTAGGAATAGAACGCATGGATGTTTATACCTTTGTTTCAGACATGATGAGTTATAATTGTTGAGCTTGACCTAAAAAGCTTTGGGGGCGTTCAGTTCCTTGCTTTTTGGTGTCGGTCTCAACGTTGGCGGCGAGTTGCAGGCCCTATGGTGGGACTTTGGGGCACGCGTCTGTGGGCACGTGCGCTGCGTTATCAGGTAAGTAAGTTCTTTGAAGGTAGGAACCTTACCTGCGCGGAATTGTGCGTTCGTAGAACGCTACAGGCCCTCAGCCATCCTCTCGTTCGCTCGTTTCCTGGGTGCTGCTTTCCTTAGTGGGTTCCTGGAATTGGTGCGCTTGATCGTTGTTTTCCAGGATCTTGTGTGATGGCTCGGTAAATGAATCCCACACGATTTGAATGAAGGTAAAATGAAAATCGCAGTCACTTTTGAAATGGTGCTTCAACGCCACGAAAGGAAATCATTTTTGCATCGAATTGTGACGGTTGACGAAAAATGGATTTATTTTGAAAATCGTGGCTTTCACTTGGCGAAGCCGGTCCTTAACACCAAAGCCAAATCCCTTCGGCAAGAATACCATGCTCTGTGTCTGGTGGAACCAAAGCGGTATTGTGTTTTATGAACTCTTGAAGCCAAGCGAAACCGTTAATACATAACGCTATCGTCAACAAATGTTTAATTTAAACCACCCATTAATCGAAAGACGACCGGAACGGACCAGAAGACATCACAAAGTGATTTTGTTACACGATAACGCGCCGTGTCACACAGCAAAACCAGTGAAAGACACCTTGAAATCGCTTGAATGGGACATCTTTCTGCACCCGCTGTAGTCCCCAGACTTGGCGCCATCTGACTATCACCTCTTCGCGTCAATGCGGTACACGCTCGCAGAGCAGCACTTCCGCGATTTCGAGGAAGTTGGCAAATGGCTTGACGAATTGACGCGAAAGACAAACAGTTTTTCCGACATGCTATTCATAAATTACCTGAAAGATGGGCGAAATGTGTAGAGGCCGATGGCCAAAATTTTGAATAAAAAAAAAATTAATTTCCCTAGAAAATTACGTATTTTTGTTTACCAATAATACCGGAAAAAAGGTATGCATACACCTAGTACGCATCAAACCCCAATGTAAAGAACTTGTCAATAGCTTAAATCTAAAGACCTTCCAAGCACTTCAAAACGCTAGAATTATTTTCTATGACGCAGTCTGAACGCACTCATCAGCGAAGTTTTTCAAAACAATTGACAAATAACCTCTGATGCTTGCTTGCTGGTTTCGCACTCTATATTCTATAACTTTCCATCAACTTCCCTAAATAAATGGATTAAGTATATTATTTGGTCTTAAACGGATACGTGAGACTCCACCCTACTGAGTACTTTGTTTACCACGTTATAATAAAAAACAGAGACAATTAAAAAGCAATAGGAAATAGTATCTGAAGTCTGCTCTTCTCTTTACGATTTGAGAATGATATTAAAATAATAGCTCTATGTACTCCCAAAAAAGACAAATTCAATTTGGAAAGCGTATTAAATATGAGACAGCAGCACAAAAAAACCAATCTACAGAAAAGGTGATGGTATCCATCTACAAGAACATCGAAAAGTATTTTACTGATCGATTATCTCCCTACTGGTAGAATGAAAAAGGGCAAAAACTAATGCCACGCAACAATTTTGAGTTCGCTGAAAGCAAACAGCTATAAAAATATCAAGGAATGGTAAAGAAATGGAAGAAACTGGAGCATTGCCGTTTCTTCCATTTCTTTGCCATTCCTTGGAGTACAATCAGTCAGCTAATGGAACCAAAAGAGGAAGGGGTATTGGCGTAGTGCAGACATAAACTAATTAGATAAAACAGATAATTCAAATATATACATTACCCCCCAAACCGCAGCATCTGATATTTGTGCTGCTTGTATTTTGCACACGAAGAAAAAGAAATGATTTTTGTTGCTCTGTAGTTCAGAAAATTATCTTTCCGAGCGCTACGTTTACACTGGGCTTTCATTTCTTAGTCATTACCGGTAGTGCAGGCACCACATCCATGGTCAATGGGGGCAAGCATAATTCTCTTCACGAAATTAGGGAGAACCTAAGCTTCAATGGAAGTTGAAGGTTATGCAAAAATAAATTTAATACCTCGATTGTTCCAAATAGAGTTGGGGGAATATTGAAAATATGATGGAGTGTTATAAAATATGCTAGAGCGCTCGGTATATATTGTGTTATTGGAGGATGCAGTAAAAGGAAAGTTCTTCATTTGTTATCTTACAGTTGGACCCAACTTGAAAGGTCTCTTGCAGTTTCATGATTCTTTATTAAGGGGGTACCCTGTTGTAGAAGGCCAGGAAAGGCGATTTTATCGATTAAAAAAAAAATAAAAAACTATTTAATACAAAATTTTGCAAATTTGAGCAGCATTTATTGTGCATACACAGAAGTTTAAATACATTTTTTCGTTAAATTGTATGCATAAAAAAGCAATTTATAAGTGAAAGCCCAAAAAAAAAAAAGAAGGTTTTGTGGTGTGCAGTGTAGAGCCTCGTTGTATGATCCGTAAGAAAAAACTAAACAAATGGTTTTGTTTAGTTTATGAGTGTAGTCAATTGAGGAATATTTGAGATATTTAAAAAAAAAAAATTTTAATAAAAAAATGTGTGAAAAAAGTTATTTTTTGCGAACAATTTCAACTTATTTTTGCTTATAACTTTTTATATACAAAATGTTAACTTGTAAAAATACATTCATCAATTAACTGACCTTTCATTTAAAAATAAAATATCATATGAATTCATGTGTAAAATTATGAGTTATCTTGCACACGCCTTCCAAAAACACGGTTTTGAGAAAAATGCATTTAAAGTTTCCGAACACTGTACAGTGTGCTCGGGCATGCATACTTTTCGAGCTCATTTTGACCCGCTAAAATATAAATTCATACTTGGGGCTTGGAGAGCACATTCTACAAGTGTTATATAATACTATCGATTAAGAAAAAAAAAATCGATTTTTTTAAGCCGCCACACCAGAATACCCCCGCTTGGTAGAAACTTTGACGTGGTGCGGTGGCTTACACTACACTCAGGCTATGCTGACGGAAGCATATGCTTCCAATAGGGTCACTCATGTCAGACAGGCTAGCGAGGAGTAACACACAAAGATCTACAACGCGTAACCCAGGGCGTTACGCGTCACCATGTCCATTGGATGGTTTGCAACCAAGGGTATACCGGCTATATTATAACGGCCCCTCTCTGACACCGGGTCGAATCAGAGCAATAAACATATCTTACTATATCAAAGCGGGGCTCCGATATGGCGGACTATTTGAAACCCCAAGACTCGTGGGAACAAAAATGAAAAATCAATATACACGAAACAATCCTACGAAAACCCCGGTAGGCGTAGGTGTGATGAGCCTGTGTGGGTTCTTTAAAACATTCCCAAAGAACCACCCATTTCCTTAAATCAACCTGCCTTTCCCTTACTCCACAAGCCACTTTACTTACCTGCAATCGAGCAGCGTAAACTACCTTTCATTCGCTTTTACCTGAAATTAAAACCCCAGCAAGCTTGCACATCATCAAATCATTTCGTTCATATTACATGAACCATACAAACCCAATCGGCTCAGCTTGTCAGCAATTATAATCGACAAACACACGCTGGCCAGCGGATCTGTTGACACGGCTGCAGCGGATTTTTCCGACCATTGATCGCCCAAGCGACACCCGATCATCGAATAGGACATGACCGCGATCGTTATTCAAATAACCATCCTAATGATCATGTCCTATGATATAGTTTTCCGAAAACTAACATCTATTGAATCAGACACGATCATGATTGCCAATGATCGTGTCCCACGTACAGTTTTCTTAACCAAACAAAAACCACCCTAGCCATTGCCATAGGCGAACAATTCTTCGGTTGGCTTATCGTCACAGAGAAATCTATTGCCTGCAACGATATGATTCTGGGCGAATATGTAAACAGCCGACGTTCCCATGCAGCATTGGTTAAACCAAACAAATGCGCATCTCAGCGTATGACCCTCCGAAATACCGTTTCTATTTACAGAACACACAGACACCTATTTCTTCCTTCGGCGATTTTCGCTATCGCTTATCTCAACGATGCTAGCAGCCCTAATGCTTGTTCTTTTGTTTGAACAAGTGCAGGATCGATCGATGTCCGCGTTTCTAGCAAAGGGTATTGTACCTGACCACATTGGCATAGAAAATTCCATCACGATGCCCGCTAGCGGATGTGGAGTGAAACGGTCATCGTAGAGTCAAATCGTATCCACCGAACAACGCACACGTCCCGGGGACGTTGCGCATCAAGTTTCTTTTAATTATCCCTCGCCGAGTACACTCACACCGAGGAGTCGAGATTCATCCACCGTCGCGTACCTTTGCACAAGAAATGGTATTGAGACGTTATTTTCAAAAGTCCTCATTCGTTGTTAATTGAAATCCATTTGCGAAATTTGGCTTTGGCAATCAAACCAAAATTAAGTGATATTGGAAACGTAGTTTAAGTGAACTAGCTTCATCATAAGCAAGAAGATTACGTCCCATGTAAATGATGTGCAATTTATTAATGACCGAATGTCGGTGCTAAAAATACAGGGCCCATGGTACAATTATGTATTTATAAACGTACACGCCCCAACAGAATCTACGGACGAAGAAACGAAGGACACGTTCTACGAGACCTTAGAGGAAGTATTTGATGGGATCTCATCATTCGATGTTAAAATCCTCCTCGGCGACCTCAATGCGAAAATTGGAGAGGACGATATCTTCCAACCAACAATAGGTAAAGAAAGCCTACATGACGTTTCAAATGATAATGGTATTCGAATTATCACGTTCGCAGCGTCAAAAGATCTGGTAGTGAAAAGCACGATGTTCAAGCACAAGCAAATCCATAAAGCCACATGGATACCACCCGACGGCGTAGCGCGTAACCAAATAGACCACTTCCTCATAGACAAAAGACACCACTCGAATATCCTTGACGTAAGATCATATAGAGGAGCAGATTGCGACTCCGATCACCTTCTAGTGATGGGCAAAATTAGAAGTCGGCTTGCAGCAAACCCACATGGGCAGTCGCGGGAGACGAGCAAAAAGTTCGAGATTGATAAACTAAAAGACCTACGTAAAAGAGCTGAATATCAAGACGAACTAACGAATAGATTTAGCATCCTAGAGAATGACAGTAGTGAGGAAGAGGAATCCAATAGTGTGGACACTAAATGGGCATCGATCAGAGACACAATCAAACAAACAGCCCAAGAGGTATTAGGATTTAAGAAAACAACTAAGTCCAAACCTTGGTTTGACGATGAGTGCCGGGCAAAGATCGAAGAACGTAAACGCCTCAGAATGATCCACTTAAAAGCATATGATGAAGTCAACGCAGTAAGATACGCGACAATTCGGAAAGAAACAACTAGACTTTTCAAACGCAAAAAACGCGTATGGGAGAAGACTCGGATCGAAAAAATCATAGAAAATGCCAGAGCAAAGAACAGCAGAGGTATGTATGCCGGCATAAATTCAATTAGAAATGGCTACCGAGGGAGAGTCAAAATAATCCGAGACACAAACGGATGTCTGGTGACAGAAACAAAAAATATCGTGACAAGATGGAAGCAGTACTTTGAAAACCTGCTCAATGTGCGCACCCATCAACCACAAATAAACACACCAGACGTACATACAGCCGAGCCTCAGATCCCTCTTTCGACGAAGTTGTAGGCGCGATAAATCGACTGAAAAACAACAAAGCTCCCGGAGTCGATTGCATACCGGCAGAGCTTGTGAAGTATAGAGGAGGGGCAACCGCTCGAAAGATCCACCAACCGGTTAAAATAATATGGGACAAGAAAGTCATTCCGGAAGAATGGAAAACCTCAATAGTCATCTCCATTTTCAAAAAAGGCGACAGATCTGACTGCGAAAATTACAGAGGAATATCATTGCTCCCAATCACATACAAAATATTAACAAATGTCATACTGGCAAGAATCACACCGTACGCAATGCGGATTCCGTCGGAACCGGTCAACAAGCAACCAGATGTTCACAATAAGGCAACTGCTGGAAAAGAAGTGGGAATACGGAGAGACGGTTCACCAACTGTTCGTTGACTTCAAAAAAGCCTACGTCTCAGTCGCAAGGCAATGACTTTACCATGTTGTAGTTGAGCTGGGAGTCCCGAAAAACGATGCCGGCCTCATTCAAATCTGCATAAACGAAAATAAAGGGTGAATAAGAATAGAAAACTACCTCACAGAACCATTTGAAATGCGGGACGGACTAAAACAGGGGGTGGCCTCTCACCATGCCTTTTTAACCTTGTGCTCGAGTATCTCATCAGAAAGATACAAGACGACAACATGGCCGGATCATCTCTGAACGGGTTCACACAAGCGATAATCTAGAAACTGTAATTAAAAACTCTGAAATCATCATGCAAGCGGCAGAAGAGGTGGGCCTAGAAATACGAGGGTTGCCTCTTATGTTTCGGGATTTGGCAACCCTAGCGTTGCAATCCGGCAATTGACAGCTCTGTCGTAAAGTTGGACATTTTTGAGGTTATACGCACTCAGAACGTTTTAACATACGAGCACTATTTGTGTTGTTTACAGTAACTTAAAAGATTCATCTCGGCCCAAAAATGGAATTAAATCGTCAACATTTTCGTGCGATTATTTTTTACAACTTTCGGCGTGGATTAACTCAGCAACAGTGCATGGATGAACTTAATTCAATTTTTGGCGATGAAGCTCCATCAAGGACCAGTGTTTATCGATGGTATGGTGAATTCAATCGTGGTCGTAGTTCACTCCAAGATGAATTTCGTGAAGGTCGTCCAAAATCAGTTGTTGTTCCGAAAACCATTGATGCTGTGCGCGAACTGATATTGGAAGATCGTCATGTGACCTATCGTGAGATTGAGACAACCTTAGGCGTTAGTGGGACCAGCATACATTCAATATTGCATAAACATTTGACTGTCAAAAAAAAATTGTTCGCGTTGGATCCCACACAATTTGTCAATCGCGCAAAAAAAGGCTCGTGTCAATTGGTCGAAAGAAATGCTCAAAAAATACGGTCGCGGTGCTTCGAAACACGTCTATGACATCGTGACGGGTGATGAATCGTGGATTTACGCGTATAAGCCCGAAAGTAAACAGCAGTCGACTGTCTGGGTGTTTCAAGGTGAGCCAACTCCAACAAAAGTTGTTCGCGCACGAAGCACTTCCAAGCAAATGGTCGCCTGTTTTTTCGGAAAAACTGGACATGTCGCAACCGTACCACTAAAACAACGCAGTGAGTGGTATACAACCATTTGTTTGCCAGTTGTCTTCCAAGAAATCAGGAAAACCAACCGCCGAAGACGGATCACTCTTCACCACGACAATGCGAGCTCGCACACATCGGCTGCGACAACTGCATTTTTGAGCACCCAAAACATCGATTTGATGGGTCATCCGCCGTATAGTCTTGACTTGGCACCGAATGACTTCTTTTTATTCCCGTACGTAAAAAACAAACTGAGAGGTCAACGTTTTTCGACACCTGAAGAAGCGGTTGCTGCATTCAGAATGCATGTGTTGGAGATACCTCAATCAGAGTGGCAAAAGTGCTTCGACAATTGGTTCAAACGCATGCAAAAGTGTATAGATCTTTATGGGGAATATTTTGAAAAACAATAAAGTGATTTTCGATGATCAATATTTGTTTTTGTTCTCTAATCCCGAAATATAAAAGGCAACCCTCGTAATTGAAGATAAAACAAAATATATGATTACGGTGCGCGCAGCTGGACCTCAGGGAACACACATAAACGTCAGAGGCAAGACATCCGAAAAAGTTAAAGAATTTAAATATCTAGGAACAATACTGATGGCCAGTAATGAAATGTCGATAGAAATTAACAAAAGACTCCATTCCGGCAACGCTAGTTGGCACGCAGTCAGTAAACTAATGAAATCCAAACTGCTATCACGTAATAATGGATTCTCCAATAGGGACTTGACAACTTTTCGGTAGTAAATTTTTATATGTTGAGTTTACTGAATAAATTAACAGTGACAGTTCGATGATTAGTGAAAGGGTGCGTTCACAAATTAAATTCAAAATTGTCAAGTCCCTTTTGTATAGCCCTAGGGTTTTCCAATAGGGACTTGACAACTTTTTGTTCGGTAGTAAATTTTTATAATTTGCAAACGTTGTTCGTTCGTGTACTTAATCATGAGGAACATGTTGAGTTTACTGAATAAATTGACAGTGACAGTTCGATGATTAGTGAAAGGTTGCGTTTACAAATTAAATTCAAAGTCGTCAAGTCCCTATTGAAAACCCCGATATAAAGCTCCGTGTCAATAGAACCATAATCATGCCGATTGTTCTATACGGATACGAAACATGGGCTCTCACAAAACGGGAAGAAAACAAATTCTGCATATTTGAAATTAAAGTTCTAAGGGATATCTTTGGTGGTAAATATGACGAGGAGGCAGGACAATGGAGGAAACTCTACAACTATGAATTGGAAGAGGTATACCGCAAATCAACAATAGTGAGAGAAGTCAGGTCGCGAAGATTAAGATGGGCCGGACTTGCGGCCGAATGGGCAACTATAGGACCGTGCGTGGAATTCTTGACGGTAGACCAACGGGAAAGAGACCTGTAGGACGGCCGCGACGGAGATGGGAGGACAATGTTAGGTTTGACCTTGAGAAGATCGGACCGGATGATAATTGGTAAATTATTTTAAAAAATCATCCTTCATACAGATCTATTAAAAAGCAATTTTCTACAACTGATTACGTGTTCTAGAGCAGAAACTACTGATGTTATGACCTCAGAATAACCCTTTACAAGTAATTAAATGTTCTAGAACAGTGATCAATGAAGTCATCATTTTATATGGTTAATATTTTTTGCCACTCTGTGTGTATTATAAAAACCAATTCTGTTCTGAAGTAATCGAACATCCCTGCATCAGAACTCGTTTCGTTACAGAGCAGGGAAGCTGTGGAACTCCCTTCCCACGCGAGTGCTCCCGGAGCGTTACAACCTGCAACTGTTCAAAAAGAACAGCAATAGTTATTTCGTGGCATCTCGGGGCGCCCACTCGGCGCTATAGGTTCGCCTCTCCCGAGAGAGGTCTAATAAAAAAAAAAAAACAAAAAAAAAAAAAATATATATATATATATATAACTGCAAAAGCCACGATGTATAAAGTTTTATAAGACATAAGTCTTACCACATATTTTTCCAACTGGAAACAATAAAGAAAAAAGAAAAAAAAAAACAATCCAACCAAATTGCTGTGTGACCGGTAAAGGAATGGTACTTAGAGAATTGGACAAATGACGTAGTGTACTAGCAACATAATTATAATTAATAATATAATAAATAATAAATCCTCCAACTGAAAACAATAAAAAAAAATAAAAATATAACAATTCAACCATATTGGTGTGTGGCAGGTAAAGGAATGGTGCTTAGAGACGTGGGACAAATGACGTAGTGTACTAACAACCTAATTATAATTAATAATATAATAAATAAAAAAAAACAATTCAACCATATTGCAATATTGTGTGGCAGGTAAAGGAATGGTGCTTAGAGAATTGGACAAATGACGTAGTGGACTAACAACCTAATTATAATTAATAATAAATCTTCCAACTGGAAACAATAAAAAAAAAAATCAGCCATATTGCTGTATGGCAGGTAAAAGAATGTTTGACAATGTAATAAGTATCGGTTATTTAATTTATTAGGAAATAATAGAATTATTATATAACCTACTATAATTGTAATTATAATTAGAATTAATAAGGTGTGATCATGGAAAAATCTTAATTGTTCTGTTAAAGGAGAATTACTGTCTTGTAAATTTAAATTTGACCATTTTGCCATTGTTAATTTTCTAATTAAAGTTAAATTACTTTATAAAAGGAACTTAAATCCTTTGCATGTATCTGCCATATTAGAAATTAGTTAATAAAGGTAATTCTGAGTATGAATGTTCAGAAGGCGGATAATTTTGATATCATTCAATTGATGAATTTAATTGAGTAGGATAAATAATTTGTCGTTGTTTAATTATTCTTTTTCAGGTTAATATTGTAAATAATAGAAATCCATGGAATCAAATTATGGAACCAATAGATGAGATTATATTTCAAGAAAGATATGTATCTGGGTATTCAGAGTATTGTCGTGGTATGCCGGCTAATCCAAGGAAATGTTGAGGGGAAAATGTTAGATTTACTCCAATAAATATAATTACAAATTGATTTTTTAATTATTTATTATTTAAAGTTAATCCAGTAAATAATGTGTATCAATGTGTAAAACCGGCTTAGTGAATTGGACAAATGACATAGTGTACTAATAACCTAATTATAATTAATAATATAATAAATAATATATCTTCCAACTAGACACAATAAAAAAATAAAAAACAATTCAACCACATTGCTGTGCGGCAGGTAAAGGAATGGTGTTTAGAGAATTGGACAAATGACGTAGTGTACTAGCAACATAATTATAATTAATAATATATTAAATAATAGATCTTCCAACTGGAAACAATAAAAAAAAAATATTCAACCACATTGCTGTGTGGGAGGTAAAGAAATGGTGCTTAGAGAATTGGACAAATGACGTAGTGTACTAACAACCTAATTATAATTAATAATATATTAAATAATAGATCTTCCAACTGGAAACAATAAAGAAAAAAAAAGAAAACAATTCAACCATATTGGTGAGGCAGGTAAAATAATGATGCTTAGGAAATTAGACAAATGACGTAGTGTACTAACAACCTAATTATAATTAATATTACAATAAATAATAAACCTTCCAACTGGAAACAATAAAAAAAAAATATATATATAACAATTCAACCATATTGCTGTGTGACAGGTAAAGGAATGGTGCTTAGAGAATTGGACAAATGACGTAGTGTACTAGCAACCTAATTATAATTAATAATATAATAAACAGTAAATCTTCCAACTGGAAACAATAAAAAAAAAACAATTCAACCATATTGGTGTGTGGGAGGTAAAGGAATGCTGCTTAGAGAATTGGACAAATGACGTAGTGTACTAACAACATAATTATAGTTAATAATTTGTTAAGTAATATTAAAAAAGAAATCAAGATGCCTAAAGGTTGGATAGGAATATATTTTTAAGGTTGAAAGTGAATGCAATTAGAAAATAGATATCAAATTATTTTAAAAGACGATTTACGATCACAGACGATATTCTTTACCCGCTCCTAGGCAAAATATAAATTTATCAAAACGATATCCTGCTAGACATTCAAATAGGGACAAGATGACCTAGCCGAAGTTATAAAGTTATACAGTCATACAAACACGCATGTATGTATTCTATCATTTTAAAACCGGTACAGCCCGAGGATCTACCGGTAGATGCAAAAAAGAAATCAAAATAAAAAAAACGAGTATAAAGGTCTCTTAAACCGAAATTAATTCAAATAATGATTGTTTTGTTTTCTTACTGTGTGTGCAGACCCGACCCATTGATTAGTCTCTTTCTCTCGTTGACAGTTTTCGGTATTTCCGTCGGCACAATAATAAAAATACAAACACATGCTCTATACTGCACTCTACGTGACGCATTCTTACGGCCATACGTAACTCATGCATCACACACTTAGAAAAATCATGAAAATTTTCCTTGATTTCTATTTAATTTCTTTTTATTCCCGGCGTTTTGTCTGCTTTCACTTCCAACTCAAATACGTTTTACTTCAACTATATAACAACTCCCAACAGATGATTGCTTGTGCTTGGGCTTACCAGATTTTTACTAACGTCCTCCTGTGCCTTCTCAGCCTTCTTATCGCCTCGTTCTAACGAGTTGACAGCTTCCTTAAGAGCCTTCACCAATTCTGCTGGACTCTTTTGTGATTTACCAAAGAGTGGCATGATTTTTCGCAGCACTTCTTAAGACTCCGTCGCAGGCAATTTGATCGATGAAAAAACAATAATCAAAAGGAGAATAACTTCACTTCACGAACACAAACCACAATAAGCACCGTGTTACGTTTTTAACTAGTTCTTTTATTCCACGGTTTCTTCTTCTCTTCCTTCTTCCTGTTGGTAGTTGTCGCAAGCCGGAGAAAAGGACAAAAAAATAACAACCAAAAACTCCTTAAACCCAAAAATTGTCTGGATTGATAATGAATTGCGTTAGGCGTTAATTGACAGCTCGACGACGGCAACGCTTGCCAGCAGAGTGATAACTTAAACGGTCTTGCGGTAAGCTTACACCTTTGCAGAACGATTTTTCGGGTATTCTTTTTGTTTTTGTATAAGAACTATCACTGTGGTACGTTCACCTCCTTCTACGGATTTTTGATTGCCATTTATCGACTTTTATTAACAAGGACAAGTTGACTGCAAGGATTGATTTTTTTCGCTCCCGTTGACTGTGTTGTCGAATCGAATAGACAACAAAATAAAGAAACAAAAATAAAAATCAAGCAATTTTTGCACATTCACTTCTTTGCCGACCCTCAAAAGTCGATGTAAGGGAGATATGATGACACACACCTTTGTAATAAAAGGCAGAAGGAAGTAAAAATAAATAAGGATGGTATGAAACTGAAAAAAAAACTGGCACTTTATTATGCTAAACTTTGATGTCGGTGACAGTGAGAGAGGATCGCTTTGCGTTTTCGATGTTACGTTCTGACCAATTTGGTTTCCATTGGATTTCCTATCAAGCTACTTATTTATTTTACACACACATGTTTTAACACCGAATCTCTCCACTTTTTGATCCTTGTTTTAGGCTGTTTGGTTTCTTTTTTCAAGGATTCTGCATTGAATGCGATACAGTGCAGCAAAATGAGCGTCAGATAAATGAACTTATGAAAAATACAAATTCTTAATGGCAACTGCGTATTAGTTGCTGACAAATGGCGATTTTATACAGCTCGCCATGAGGTTGTCTCTTTTTGTCATAGGTGTATTTAATAGCTGAACGATTTGTGTTTACAGCACTCGATTGCAGTGCACGTGCCGGGTTCATTTTTGCACCACCTGATATTATATGATGATGAAGTATTAATTTATTGGGCTCAAGCTACATTGGAGTGTTAAAAACAAATCTGTAAGAATATTAGAGTGTGAAACATAAACGAAAACTGAATATAACCTAATATCAAAGATACAATTATTAAGTTGAGAAATAAAAATGTTTTAAATAATTGTAATTGTAGCTGTATTAACGTATGGTAAATTCCAGATGAATACATAGTTCTGAATACTATCGTCGAGGACTACATATTTCAGTTAAGATATTTTGTTAATACTGTAGAAGGCTTACGGATATTATAATGTAGCGAGCTTAGGGTTCGCTGGATTAAATATTTTTAATAAATAAGAGCCGTTAAATCGATTTTGAATTAATGTAACACTTTATTAGTCCGTTAATAACAACCGTTACTTTTACCGTACACAACGATTTCTTGACTTATCGCTTCCGTACTTATCGCGTCTTTGAATGCTTACTTCTTACTTCTTACTTCTTCTTACTCGAAAAAAAAAAAAATTGTGGCGAGAAGGCCGAATTTAGCGAGACAAGGACATATGTGTCCTTCATCTTGTCTCTGACTTCTGGTCATCTTGCGATAACCAGAATCACCCACATCCGTGAGGATGTTGGGCTCGGTCTCGCGATCTCTGAAAAGAAACGAGAAAAAAGGGGGGGGTATCCAAGGATAGTGTGGACAGTGTTAGTCCAAGTGTTCTCTAACTACTTTTATAGAGGGATGGTGGGAAAGAACTCGTACAAGACCGGTAGGTCTTGGCTGCGGTAGTGAACGCAGATCACGTCTTTGGCGTCTGATAATCTGCGCTTTGGTCGATGTGTATGTTTGTGTTTGTGCCGTCTTGTACTGTGCGTTCGTGTGTGTGGTTTGTTAATAGTAGACCCTATGAGATGGGTCCAGGATTCCTCTATTATAGAGGGGAATGTTGTTGGGAAGGGTGCTTTCTTCAGTTTTGTACTGAAGAAGAAATTGTGGGGGTTTTATCCGAAGAGATCGAGAGAGAGAGAAGGGTCAAGAACGCAAGAGTCCCGTACAAGTAGGTTCTCGCTGTTCTGGATGTTTTCGAGGTGCTTATATGCTAATTGAAGCAAGTACTCGTCGATAGGGGTAATGGAGGTGCCTTCGTATAGGTGAAAGTTGTGGTAATGACGACCGTCAGGCCTTCTAGAATGATTGGTGCATCTTCTGAGGAGTTTCCTTTCGAAAACCCGAAGTCTTTCCATTTGGGCCGAAGATATGCAGGACCATATGGGAAAGGCGTACGATATTCCAGATCGGATTAGCTGCTTATAGCAGAGAAGCTTAACTTTGGTGTCAACTTTGTTCCTCCACTTCAAGATGTTGTGCAGTTGCTTAGACCGCCCGAGGCCCCTTTGGAGAATGTGGGTCACATGTTTGATGAAATTCATTTTTGGGGTATAAGTGACCCCAAGATATTTCATCTTGTTCTGTGGTCTAATCGTAGTATCTCCCAATTTTATTCGAATATTCTGTGAATATCGAGAAGCAGGTTGGGAGTGTTTACTACTCAGAATTATGGCTACTGCTTTGGATGGATTAAGTCGGAGTTTCCATCGATTGTAATACTGAAACAGTTCCTCCAAGTGACGGTTGAGTCGATTTGTTGCCAGGTTAGGGCCTTTGGTTGACGTGTACACCAGGACGTCATCCGCGTAGCATATCTGATTTACTCTCCCGTCCACAGGGCGGGGAATATCGGAGGTGCAAATATTGAATAAGATGGGGCCTAGACTGGAGCCCTGTGGTACGACTGCAGCGGCGTGAAAAGTTCGGGAAAGCTTTCCATTCACTCTAACTTGGAAAGTTCTGTTTCGAACGAACTGGTAGATGATACTACATAGCGTTCTACTGAGGCCAGTATTCAATAATTTAAAAGCGAGACCTTCGATCCAAGTCGTATCAAAAGCTTTTTTAATGTCTAGGCTTACCGCAACGGTGGGTTCCTTATTAAAGAGCCGCACGCAGACGTGGTTTTGAAATAAATTGAGAGCCATAGTGGTGCTGTGCGCTCTTCGAAATCCGAATTGGAAATCAGGTATTAGGTGCCTGGTACTGACAAAATTATTTAGTTTCTCGTATATGAATTTTTCATATATTTTGCTGATGCAAGTGAGAAGCGAGGTAGGGCGAAAGCTTGAGGGGTGATACGTTGGTTTCCCAACTTTTGCTATTGGACAAATGATAGCGTGCCTCCAAGCTTGGGGAAAGTACCCCATGTTGTAGGCATGGTTGAACAGAATGGAGAGCTTTATAAAGAATAAAGCAGAAAGCCTTCGCAACGAGTGGTATGACATGTTGTCGATACCGGGTGATTTCTTAGGGTGTCGAGATTTAACCAGGCTCTGTAGGGTATTTGGTGTGATGAAAACGTGACCATTATCATGTGTGTCATTGAAGTATGCACTGTTAGTTGGGTTAAAGACAACAATTGGCTCGTCGAAGTCGTCCAACTTACTGTGGACCTCTGAACTAACGATTGCATTAGTATCCGGGTCGCCATCTTGGAGAGTGAGTTTGTGATTGTTTTCGAAGGTCTCTCCGATGATATTTGCTTTATTGGTGTCGTTATTGACAACAACGCCATTGTGCATAATTGGCCCAGTGATGCGGGATGAGCCACATATCTTTTTAACGTTTTTATAAACGTTCTGGTCCATCTGAATACCTTTCAACTTGTCTTCCAATTGTCGGGTACGATTGTTTTGGATTCTCTGTTTTATCAGTGTACCAATATTGTGAATAATGGATCGCAATAATGGCTCCCTTTGCGTAAAGCGGTGACGAAAACTCATTCTGCAGAGCTTTTTACGCTCCCGGATGAGCCGAAGAGTGATGTCGTCCTGGGGGATCTGATAGGTCTTTTCAAGTTTGTACTTCGGGACATGAGTCTCCGAAGTTTCAACTAGAATCTCGTGAAGTCGTTTTGCAGCGTTGTTTATCTCAACCGTCGTTAGGTTCCTGTCAGTGGGAATAGAGAATTGGTGGAGTTTATCGTTCAATGTAATATTGAAGTTGCCCCATTTGTCCGCCCATAATCGGGTATGTATCTGAGATGAGCCCGAGATGCTCGATAGCCACGAATGAATGTGGTCACAGCGTTGTGGTCAGATACATCCGCTGAAACTTGAGGAGGAGTGATTTGTGGAAGTAAGTCTTTGGACACAATAAATATGTCCAGAATTGAGTTACCTCGAGTACCAACCGTGGGTGCGACTATTTCGAAGTTGAGGGCATACATGTTTGCGGTGTACCATTGGTGCAGTTTTGTGCCATTTGGGCAAGAGACAGAGTTGTTCCAGTGGGGATGTCTGGAGTTAAAATCGCCGCCTATGATGAAGGGTGTATGTCCCGAGGTCCGTATTAGTTTGCCGATATCTTCCGGATTAATGGGGCCATTATTGGTTTTATGCGAGTGGTATACAGAGTATATATTCACTCTACCATTACTAGCCAGATGCAGTTCAACTCCAGACACCTCTATGGACTGTAGGTGTAGGAGGTCAATAGCTTCATAGCGAAGACCGCCATTAACCAGTATACAAGTTCCACCTCCGTTGATGGTGGGACCGCCTGTGAGGGTTCGATCTCTTCGAACCATGGAGAAGTTTGGGAATACGGGACGGTGACATGGATGCAACCTAGTTTCGGTTACATGTACCACGTCCGCCCGGTTTTCCTTTATGAAGTCAGAGACTATCATACGCTTGGAATGCGAAACAAGGGAGTTGACATTTATGAGGATAACTTTAATTTTGGAATCTATTGTGGAGGGTATGTCTTGCATATGCAGTGAAAAGGAGTGCCTCCCTCTCTGCCTCGGTTGATAGTTTCTCATATCGGGGTCGGATATCCTCAATTAAGCGGGAGAAACTAAGTTGTTTCTCGAGCATTGAAGATTGCCCCCTCGGAGGCTTTTGCACCACCGCTTGAATTTGAGGCGTCGTGTTGGCCTTTACCGGGGCTCGCTTAGGGACTTGAATATGTTTTTGGGGGGTAGGAGTTGAAAGGGTTTTTGTATTCCTTGCCTGCTGACCCCTAAGCATGTCGGCAAATGTGAATCCATTTTGGATGAGGTTTTGTGTGGCCTGTTTTCCGAAGTCTGACTTGGCTGTTTGCTTAGCTCGAGTCTCCTTGGATCTTAGTTTAATTTCCTTATATTTAGGACAATTTCTATAACTGGCCGGATGCCCTTTGTTGCCGCAGTTGCAGCAAGTTGGCAGTGTTATTTCATCCTGCACATTTGTTGCCGGATCGTATTTCGCTAGCGGAAGTTCGCACTTGCCAATATCGTGGGATTCTCCGCAACGAACGCAGCGGCGACTCATGTTGCAGTTTCGGGAGACATGCCCGAAACGTTGGCAACGTCTGCATTGAGGTATTTCTCTGTTATGAAATACCTCGAAGACAACTTGCTGATGCAAAGTTGGAAGCGACTTTATCCGTATTATGGAATCTATGTCGGTTCCTGGGGCAAGGAGAAGCTGCCATATGTTCAGCTTGGTGTATCTTTGCGGTCTGATGTTCACAAACCGCTGTGGGGGAGAGAATTTTTTGACGTCAATGAATTTGACCTTAGGAAATGTTGCCTCAAGAGCAGTTACGATGTCGTCCTTTTCCCAAGAGGCAGCGACTCGTTTTAAGAGGATTGTCCTCGACTTTTCATCGGCCGGAGTGAAGGTGTAATAATTCACCTCCTTGGCCTTAAGGTTGTCGTTAACCGTGCGATAGGTTTCCCTATCGTAGGCTATGATTTTATTTAGGGATGGACTTAAGGTCTTTGCCTTGAAGTTAGAAATTCCTAGCCGGTTCATGTCACCGACGAAATTTTTTTAATTGAGGTCTCGTGCAAAGACCCCGGGTTGCTGCTTCTTCTTAGAGACAGGTGGGCGGATTACGCCCTCTGGCTGAATAGTGTTGGGAACACAAGCAGCCTTTGGTTTTGGGTTAACCACCGGAGTTGGCCTCGGAGGGCGAGACTCCTGCGGAGGCACGATTTTCGGGTAGTTTTGAGTTATCGCGGGGTTCGACAACTTTTTGGGGACAGGTGATGATGACGATGGGGGTGGTGTTGGCGGGCAGCCGGTAGCGACGCGCTTGTTGGAGGGACCTCCCTCACAGCTTGTTGTCGGGAGCGGCGTTTTTCGCTTTGGTGCCCTAGACGGGTTTGGGGTGGGGGTACGCGAGTCACCGCCGTCCATTGACTCGTCAGAATTGTCAGTGACAATCTCTAACTCCGGCTCGAGGTCTGATTCTGAATCAGAAGCTTCCGAACCGGCACCGAAAAAGGACGTGGATGGGGCAGCTTCCAGTCGCGATAATTTATTTTTTAGGACCGTGTTCTCAGCTCTGAGAGCCTCGAGGTCCTCCTTCAATCTCTTAATGATAGCCATCATGCCCTGATCCGGCTGATGGCCCATACCACGGGAAGAGCAGGTGTCCATGTTTTATCTGCCACAAAACATGTGAACAGATAAACGACAAAGAACAAGAAGCGCGCGGGAACAAACGAAACCAACAAACGAAAAAGAAACAAAATCAACAAAGGAAGAAGAAACAGAAATCAAGAAACGGAAAAGAAAACAAAACCAACGAACGAAAAAGAAACAAAAACCAGCAAACGAAAAGGAAACAAAAAACCAACAAATGAAAACAAAAGGAGGAGAAACCTAGTCTCAAGGGTTTTTTTTTTTTTTTTTTTTTGGATAATATGTTAATTTAAATTTTGGGAATTCCTTTATTAAAGTTGTTAAAGCTAATTAAAATTTAGTATATCATACGTATGATGTATTATGAATTGTCTTGATTGATATCTCCTCGCCTGTTTGCTTGGCTATGATGTCTGATCAAGTATGAACTGTCTCGTACTGAACTGTCTCAAAACACTGTGTGCGTGATGTCTTCACTGATGAGTATGATGTGTACTAACTGACTTCCAATCTCAAACTGTCTAGTATGACTTGTCTTGTCTTGGGTATGGGTGTCTTGTATGTTCTTCTTACTCGGTCTGCGTGCGACGTATTTATACCGTTTCCTCATTCTGATTCGGCGTTTCTTTTCCGTCCGTTCCATAACCTTGAATGTTCTACTGTTCCTAGTCTCGTTTTCCAGTACTTTCTAGAATACTCTAGTACTTTGTTATGGACTTTCTCGAATATTCTAGTACTGATTGTCATATGCGTCACAATATTATAATTAAATTGTGTGGACAAATAAGAATTGATGACTTAATGTCGCACACTCCCTTGGTTTTTTTTTTTTTTTTTTTTTTTTTTTAGTTTTTAAACCACATTTATTTTCCTAATTCTTTTTACATGTATAATATTACGGGTAAATGTTAAACCCTTTACTACAATCACAGTCCTTAACTTAACTTACTGGCTCTAACTACTGCAGGGAGCGTTGTTGATTATTTGTCAATATCTCTTAGCGAGTCCTCTACTTCAATCCTTTCTTCTTCGCCAGAAGTTGCTCCTCGGGATGTAAGTATTCTAAGTTTATATTCGGGATCATATACCGGTAGAATGGCACTTGCAATTGAGCGCTTGCGCCTGAAGTTACTCCTCGGGATGCAATTATTCTAAGTTTATATTCGGGATCATATACCGGTAGAATGGCACTTGCAATTGAGCGCTTGCGCCTGAAGTTACTCCTCGGGATGCAATTATTCTAAGTTTATATTCGGGATCATATACCGGTAGAATAGCACGTGCAATTGAGCACTTGATTCTACGACGTTGTTTTCCAATTCGAGTGTTAGCTGGTTTTTCAGTTTTATATCGGAATTTGAGTTCGATCCAGTAATTACGATTAGTTTGTACGTTTTTCGTTCGTAGTTTTACGTCGAATGAATAAATATTTATTTTCGCCGTTGACGTTTAGTTTTTATTCGGCACCAACGTCGTTTTTTATTATTTTTTTCTGCCAAGTAGAATTTGCATAAAGCAGTTTATGCAAATTAGCTAAATTAGGGGAAATTTGCGGGTATTAGTGGGTGTTAGGCGAGGACATGGGCGCGAGGTCCGTAACACCGTCACGCTGAACATTACGCGATATCGTCGGCAGAAATTTTCGACTATGTTTCGGGTATATGGCTGATGGCCCGGACTGACACGGAGACAAGTCATGATGGTACCTTATGAGATGAAGAATTCTGGAGGTAAATTAGTTTCCCATTCGGATCTCCGGAGGAGACTATGTCAGGGGGAACATCATGCAAATATTATAATAAATAACCGAATTTTAAGAAATTCGTTATCGCATAATCGAGCTCGTTCTTAAGGCTCTGTTAACGTTCGACTGATAAGGGGATTTTGTAACATCAGAGGCATCGGTTTCACCAATACGAATGTAAACGCCGTCCACCAATATTTGCAAACAACGAAACCTGATATCCTTGCCCTAAATGAGACCTAGGTAGATTCGTCAACTGATTCGACATATCTTCATTGCTCAGGATACGACTTGTAGTCGAAATTCCGTTTTAAGGGCGGACTCTGCGTCTTCTCGCGATGCAATCTGGATTGCTAGAGGATGGAGTCGTTGGAACCCAATAATAATGGACATCATATGGTTAAGGGTTGTGTTGAGGAATTCTGTTAAATTTATTTTTTGTCTTTACCGGTCCCCGAATGACGATCGACCAGCGGCATTTTTCGAACACCTTTCACATACCATCGACTGGATACAGATCAACTACTCAGCTTCTGAAATTGTCGTCCTTGGCGATTTTAATGTACACAATTCCGGCTGGTTGGTACATTCTAATAGAACCGACGAGGCTGGGAGGTTGGCGGAGATGTCGCGATTTGGCTCAACTCGTGGAGGGACATACACGAGTGCCGGATATACGAGGTGATTATGCCAACACCCCGGATCTGTTTTTGACATCCGAGCTGAGTATATATATGTGGTGATTGCTGCGCCACTGGGAAACTCGGACCATTGCTTAGTATCTGTCGCGCAACCACTTGCAGTTCAAGCAGTAATCGACCTAAGCAGCTTCGCCGTGTATGGAGGTATGGTGCTGCTAACGCATCCTTTCTGTGGTCGGAGGTGTGCTTTTGAGACTCTGATGTTAACGCATGCGCGGAGTTGGTCACAGAGATTATTCTTCTCGGTATGGAGATCTACATTCCACATTCCAACAAACAAAGTTCATCCGATGAACCCTGGTTTGATAAAAAATGAGGGCAGATAGCAACGGCAAAAATAGAGCTTTTCAACAATGGCGCTCCAATCCCACCGAAGTTGACAGAACGAATTTTCTTAGGATCAGAAACGCATGCATCCAGGCGATTGATACCGCGAAGAATGCCTACCATGACAGAGTGACCTATAAACTCCTTGAGTGCCCGTCCCTTCTGGTCAATGGCAAGGGCTGTCAGCAATAGGTTCGCTTCCTTCTCTTTTTCTCCATTAGTGATGAGTAGTGGGACTTTAGTCGCAAATTGAAAAAATAAGTTAATGTGTTCGCGAATTTATTTTCTGCAAATTCAAACCTCGATGCGCGGGTTTTGGAGCCACCTGTGACCGCGCCGGTACGGCCTTTGATGTGGGATGTGAGGTTCCGTCCACGAACTATTCAAAGGATAAAGCTAATGTGTTCACGAATTTATTTTCCGTGAATTCAAATCTCGATGTCGGTCTTTTGGAGCTACCTGTAATCGGGCCAGTACGGTCTTCGATGTGGGATGTGGGATTTCGCCCTCGTACTATTCAACGCATTCTACTTGGACTGGACTGTAGGAAGGCAACCGGCCCGAACGGAATCCCAGCAATAATCCTTAAGAACTATGCTCCAGGAACTATCACCCGTTCTTGGCAGACTCTTTCGCTTATCTTATGATCGAAGGACATTTTCTGCCTGCTGGAAAGTCGCTCGAGTTCAGCCAATCCCAAAAGAGGGGAAAAAGGTGTCTCCCACAAAATTACCGACCGATACCATTACTGTCTATGTTATCTAAGATAATGGAAAAGGTCATCAATGCCGAATTAATTAACCAATAAACATCTTTAATGAACTCCGACAAGGGGACGGTATGGCCTGCCTCCTCTTTAACCTGTCGTTGGAGAAAGCAATCCGTGATTCTGGAATTACAACTAGAGGGACTATTGTCACCAAGTCCAGCCAGATACTTGCTTACGCAGATGACATCTACATCGTCGGTAGATCCGAATCGGCTGTACAGGACTCCTTCACCCAGATCGAGCAGACGACACTAAAACTGGGACTGCACATTAATGAGGGGAGACCTAAGTACATGATGGCAACTTCTGCGAAGAGAAGACTTAACGTTGGTCAAACTATTAGGGTAATGGAGCACGAATTTGAAGTAGTGCAATCCTTTAACTACCTTGGATCAATACTATCAGCCGATAACAATATGGAAGAAGAAATACGGGAACGGCTGATCAAATCCAACAAAGCCTACTATGGTCTATCAAAGCCCTTTAAATCCCGAAATTTATCCAGAACATCCAAGCTATTACTGTACAAGACCATGGTCTTAGCAGTACTCATGTATGCATCCGAGACCTGAGTGCTCAATAAAAGGCACTCTGAACTCTTGGCCGCGTTCGAGAGGAAGGTCTTAAGGAGAATTGTTGGTCCCGTATGTGAGGGGGGACGATTTCGGAGACGATCTACCTTGAAGCTAACGTTGTAAGAAAAATCAAGGTCGATAGACTCCGGTGGGCGGGGCAATGAATGAATGAATTAATTAATGAATGAATGAATGTGTTGCGGATTCACTAGATGCAGCCAGTGAAGTCGCAATGGAATGCTGCCCTTGGCAACACTATAACAAATGTCAGCAATTAGCTGACATAATCGAATTTGGTTGTCAAGCAACCAATAACAAAATAACAACTTTCTTCTTCGTTAACTGCTCTGCCGAGTCAGATGTCCTAAATAATCGTTGTAAATCCGATGAATCAAGATAAATAAACACATTAACTAATAAGAAACCTATCGGCGTCGAGTTCTTTTATCAAGAGGGACGAATCTTTCAGGAATTTGCTGCTACAATTAAAGGTATTCGGTTCCCGTTTTCCATTTAAATAGCGATTGGTTCCAGGTATCAGTGTTGTGGTTGCCATTGCTTTGGCAAATCCAGTTCATCTTGTGTGTGACCACATCTGAAGATATTCCCCAACGATATTCATCACGTCAGGAGACCGCATTGTTCCTGACGCCAGCCCACAACACAACAAGAACCCGGTGTTAGTGGAAGGTGTGTTCAACGCTTGTTGGACACACAGCATTCATTCTGTGTGTGAATGAATGAATGAATGAATAAATGAAGTGAGGGCAGAACTCTCAGTTTATTTCGCTTAGTACAAGCGGTATAAACATATAAACTTATAAATAGACTTACGAACTAACTTAAAAACGAAAGCATGAGGGCTGGAGGTGGGGGATTAACTTTAAGGTAAATTAAAAACCGGGGGGTGGGGAACTAAATAAAAATGGATAGAATAATAGTATAAGTGGGGGGACAGGGAAGGGCGAGGATAAGCCGGATGCTAGGATGAGAGTATGAATGCGAGAGAGTGTAGGCGGTGAGCGGGGTGGGCTCGGGCGGGGTGAGAGAGGAGACGATGTTTGAGAGCGGAAGATGTGAGATTGAAGTCAAAGAAGGTAGGGTGAGAGTTTGCCCATCGTAAGAAGTGTGGTGGGCGGGCAGATAGAATAGAAGAGACGAGGGTTTCGAAGGTTTTGGGGATTACTGAAAAATGTAATGGAGGGAGCAGGCTTGGACAGTTGATTGAACCTAAGAGTAGACGGTGGATGAAGAGGATGTCGGTATGAATTCTGCGCTCTTCAAGCGTGTTAAGGTTAATCAGGTGGAGGCGGCTCGTGTATGGGGTTAGAAACAGAGGATTTTCCCAATTCAATCCTCGGAGGGCAAAGCGCAAAAAACGACGTTGCACGCTTTCGACCCTGCGAATATGAGACGAGTAGTGAGGAGACCAACCTGACTAGCATATTCCAGAAGGGGGCGGAGAAAGGCTATATAGAGCGATCGGGAGACGTAGGGATTAGAGAATTCTTTCCATCAGCGTTTCACAAAACCAAGAACAGAGTTGGCCCTGAGAATAATGTCATTAATATATGGGATGAAGTTAAGCTCCCTATCACATAAGATGCCAAGGTCACGACGAATCGTTTGTACAGGTTTTATCTGTTGGTTGAGTAAGACCTAGGGACGTAGCGAGGAGAGGGGTCGTTTACATGAGAAGGTAATTGCGTGACATTTGGCAATATTTAGTTCGAGGCAGTTGTTTTGGCACCTAGGTTGAATGAGCGAAGCGGGGCCTGGCTGGAAAGTCCTTTGTGGCAGGATGTATGGAAGGCGACAGCGTGGCAGACCTTGTCTGTGATGGAGGTATGGCGTAGACCAGGACGCCCAGAGCTTGGGAGTGCCAAACACGATGGCATCGGCTCGAAATAGGGTCCAGTGGAGAGACTTGCTAAATAACGCTATGACCAGATCCCGGCTGTAGTGCCGATGATGATGATGATATTATATTAACAAAAAAAGCTTATCGCTGGTGCGAATGGAATGATGAGAATGAAATTTCCCGGAGATAAGGGTAATCTATGCTTATCATGGTTGGATTTGTGACTAGCAGGGTGCTTATCATGGTTGGATTTGTGACTAGTGTAGGGTGCTAACTGGCTCCATAACACATTTTGCCGGATCGCACCAAATTGGAGTACATCTCCCGAGGACGCGAACATCTCTGCATCAGAACTCGTTCCGTTACAGAGCGGAAAAGCTGTGGAATTCCCTCCCCGCGCGAGTGTTTACCTGTAACGTGAGCGTTACAACCTGCAACTATTCAAGAAGAAGTGCAACAGCTATTTAGTGGTATATCGGGACACCGATTTGGCGGTAAACAATTTTTGTTAATGTTCGCACGTCTGCGCTATAGGACAGGGCAGTATGTTAGTAGAAAGGAGTTTCATACTTGTGGTGCATGTTGATCAACTACACAACTACTTTATCACCCCTTGCAAACAGTGGTTGTCAAATGTGGCTCACCACTTAGGCTGAAAAGTCCCGAGATTTTTTTATGAAAACGCGTTTTTTTGGGCAAAGTTATACGAGGGCGGTTTGATAAATCAGCCACATTTTGAATTTCCCACGCAGTAACTGTAAATGCAACACTTATCCTTCGGATTACCCTTAAATGTCAGAGCGCAGTGCGATTCTTCAATATAGCGATTTTTCAACATTTCCCTTTCTCTAGTACGAAACATCCAAACCTTCGAGATACGCCTTGGTTTTCTCGATGACTCCCTCATTTGATCTGAATCTCTTTTCCCGGAGCCACCGCTTGTGGTTTGGGAACAGATAATAGTCGCTGGGCGTCAAGTTATTAGAATACGATGAGTGAGCAACCAATTCAAATCTAATCGCCCCAATTTAGCTATCGCATTCAAAGATGTGTATAACGCTGCGTTATCGTGATGGTACAGAACTTTTTCTTCGTAATGTGGGGTCGTTTTTTCTTTATTTCGTCATACAATTTGTTCAATAACGCTGCATAATACTCTCCTGTGACTGTTCTCCCCTTCTGCAAGTAATCGATGAGGATTATGCCAAAAAAAACGGAGGCCACAATCTTTTCGGCCGAACCTTGCTTTTTTGGCTGCTTTGGTGGGATTTCATGGATTTCCAAATACTATGCAGACTGTCTGTATTAGACAAAGGCGTATAGTAATAGACCCACGTTTCATCCATCGTCACAAAACATCGAAAAAAGTCCGCTCGATATATCCGAACACTGAAATCGTTATTGTGGGTGATTTCAATGTGCATAACTCTCAGTAGCCTCATCACTCCAGACACACAACACCTGAAGGTCAATATGTCTATCTCTTTGCTGATTCAAACGGTTTAACTCAACTCGTCAATGAGTCAACACGGGTACCAAACATAGATGGTCATTTCGCCAACACGCTGGACCTGCTTCACACCTCGTTCACGCAGGTGTTCCGCGGGATTCGGTACTCTTACCCACTCTCTGCCTGATATTTACAAATGATCTCTTGTCAATTACCCACAACCCAATTCACTCGTTCGCTGATGCAAGCACGTTGAGTTTCTCATACTCATGTGGAGGCAATTTTTTCAAGTTATGTGTTTACTTTCTGACTTACCTCCGTGTGGTTGTTGGGTCGTCCCCTCTGGAAGATCCTGTGGCGGCCGTTTACCGCTGGAGTGGACAGCGTGAGAAGTGTGCCCTCACAGCTTCCTCTGGTGGGGGCTTTCGGATGGGTCGCTCTGCTCGGCGTGAGCTCCTATCTGGCTCGGGATGGCCGTCTTATGGGACAGTGAGACCAAATGCCCTAGTAACTGGTTTGGGGTGAGCCATCAATTATGAGTGTAACCAGCGGATTGAGTTAAAGACTTTTTAATATTTCTTTATATTTATTTTAAGTTGATTTTATACTAATTCACAATACTTGGCTGTAACTTCGGCCTTCTGATTTTCGACTGATCATGAATCCAAAATGTACCGCCCTTTTATACTCTGGATCATCGCGATTTGTCAAATTTTATTTAAAAATTCCAAGAAGCACAAATAAGATTTTATGTGCTTCAATTGGAATAGGATTCCGGGAAGTTGATGGGAATTTATTTGAATAAATTCCCGGAAGGAGAAACCATGAAATGCATTTAGAATATTTCATAATTTCATGGTTATAGGGAATTGAATTAATGCACGACAAATGGACTTTCGTTTAAATTTGTCGTGCATATGATTCAATTGGATGGGGATGTGGGGTACTTGCAAATTGAATCAATGTGCGACAAATTAACTTTTGGTTTAACTAGTCGCTCATATGATTCACTATGGGAATTGGATTAGGATTATGGGTCATTGGAAAAGGGTAGTGATTTAGGATCACTGCACTCATATGAACACTCCCGACCAAACTTTTCGAACGTTATTACCAACCAGCAGTTTATGCTTTATACATTGAATTCCGACCTCAACAAGATATATCAATGAGGATTATCTAACCGAGTAGAATTCAATGCATTAAAAACTCAGTGCTGCCTCTTGTCGTCAAAGGTGAGTCCCAAAGTAAATACACTGTCTATGGACGGCACTTGCATCGACGAAGCC
This sequence comes from Microdon myrmicae, assembly GCA_963931805.1. NCBI lineage: Eukaryota > Metazoa > Arthropoda > Insecta > Diptera > Syrphidae > Microdon > Microdon myrmicae. The sequence goes on from OZ007502.1 coordinate 93,770,934, forward strand.
AAGCAATTATCAATCCTCGACACTCGAATTAATTCGACTCCTAACTGGAATGACCACATATTTGAACCTGCGAAATGTGCAGCCAAATGTATGGGGCTCCTTAAGAGATGCAAAAGATACTTCACTTCATCCAACCTGGCCACCATTTACAAGGCGTATATTAGGACTAAAATGAGGTTCAACTCCTTTATTTGGTCAGGCGCATCCAAAACTGCACTATACGTGCTTAATAGGATGCAAAAACAAGCAGTGATAGTTATTGAGGACCCAGTCGTAAGTCGTTTAATTCCGTCATATGAACGTGGGCGCAACATATCATGCCTATCTCTTTTCTATAGGTATTACCACGGTCGTTGCTCAACTGAACTTGCTGAATGTATTCCGCAACTTTAGACATTTTCCCGCGTTACCCGTCAATCTGTGAGTGCGCATCAGTTCAGGTTGTAAGTGGACTTCAGGCCCCCAAATAACCATAGAGAGTCATTATTTGGCCGAACCACACGAATGTGGAATGGTCTACCTGATCATGTGTTTCCTCGTCGTTGTGATGCCCAGGCATTCAAGACCAATATACATCGATCCATTAACTCATGGTTGTGGCGTCTCCGGAATCGACCTCCCTCACATACGGGGCCAATAATTCTCCTTAAGACCTTCCTCTCGAACGCAGCTAAGAGTTTATCATCACCACCGGTACTACAACCGGGATCCGGTATTGGCCTTATTTAACAAATCTCTCCAGCGGTCCCGATTTCGAGCCGATGTCATTCAGTTTGGCACTCCCAGGCTCTGGGCGTCCTGGTATACGCTATCCCTCCATCACAGACAAGGACTGTCGCGCTGTCGCCTTCCATACATCCTGCCACAAAGGTATTTCCGGACAAGCTCCTATTTGCTCAATCGAGCTAGGTGTCCCGCCCACCGGAGTCTACCGAACTTGATTTTTCTTACAATATTTGCTTCAAGGTAGATTGCCTACTACTCATGTTTGTAGCGTCTCAGGAATCGTCCCCCCTCACATACGGGACCAACAATTCTCCCTAAGACCTTTCTCTCGAACGCGGCTAGGAGTTCAGAGTGCCTTTTATTAAGCACCCAGGTCTCGGATCCATACATGAGTACTGGTAAGACCATGGTCTTGTACAGTAGTAGCTTGGATGTTCTGGATAAATTTCGGGACTTAAAGAGTCTTGAGCGACCATAGTAGGCTTTGTTCGATTTGATCAAACGTTCGGGTATTTCTTTTTCCATATTGTTATCAGCTGCTACTATTGACCCAACGTAGTTAAAGGATTGAACTGCTTCAAATTCGTGCCCCGCTATCATGATAGTTTGACCAACAATAGGTCTTCTCTTCTCAGAAGTTGCCACCATGTACTTCGTTTTTCCTTCATTAATGTGCAGTCCCAGTTTTTGTGCCGCCTGTTCGATCTGGGTGAAGGAGTCCTGTACAGCCGATTCAGATGGTGTCAATGTCATCTGCGTAAGCAAGTATCTGGCTGACTTGGTGATAATAGTCCCTCTTCTTGTAACGCCAGAGTCTTGCTTTGTCCAACGCCAGGTTGAAGAGGAGGCAGGTCAGACCGTCCCCTTGTCGGAGTCTATTAAAGATGTTTATTGGTTTGGAGAGCAATCCCGCTATTTTTACTTTACTAGTTATGTTGGTCATGGTCAACCTACAAAGTCGTATCAATTTGTTTGGAATGTCGAACTCTCTCATGTCATTATATAGTTCTACCCTGGCTACGCTGTCGTAGGCGGCCTTAAAGTCTATAAATAGATGATATAATGGAATCTTACATTCCAGACATTTTTCCATCGCCTGCCTAAGGGTGAAAATCTGATCAATCGCTGATTTGTTTGGGATGAAGCCACACTGATATTGACCAATGATGACTTTAGCGTATTTGGCTATCCGATCTTGTATGTTAGATCTAGAGGAAATAGAGGATAGTATCTTATAGGTGGTACTCAGCAATGTTATACCCCTACAGTTGCTGCACTTTACACTGTGATATCTCCCTTCTTATGTATGGGGCAAAATAATTCCACGACGCCAATCTTTCGGCATCCCCTCTTGCTCCCATACGTGCACCACGATCTCATAAATTGCGTGATGTAACGCTGTCCCTCCTTGTTTGATCAGATCAGCTGGTATGCCATCAGCTCTGGGGGCTTTATTTGATTTTAGCTGTCTAATGGCTTTTACTGTTTCCTCAATGCTTGGTGGCGGCAGTATTTGGTCTTGATCTTGCATTGGTGGAGCCTCCAATTCTTCTGTGAGCTGACCATTTAGCAATTCATTGAGGTGGACTTCCCATCGCTCCAGAATGCATTCAGGATCGGTGATCAAATTACCCTTTTTATCCTTGCAGTGGTGTGTAACGCGTCATACTGCGGATTATTTGCCAGAACTTCCGCGCCTGGTGCGGACCACATTCTCTACTTTTTTCTATTTCACAGACAAGGTTTTTTTCCCAGGCACTTTTCTCTTGTCTGTGAAGTCTTTTTTCAGATCTTCTGAGCTCTTTATATTTCGCCTTGCGTACCCGCGTCCTATGCGATTGCTGCATTATCCGGTATGCAGCATTCTTTGGGGATGAATGGTACAGACAGACAGCAATGCTTCAGAATGAATGATTTAAACTCCACGGTAGAGAAACGCCGAGGAAAAGAACCTCGTGTAGCGGAATTGGTTCTGGAACATTTTACGACCAGCTCATGTGAGTGACTCGAGCCAAGTAGCTTATTTACCACGAACAACAACAAAACCGACACCTTCGAAATTTTCAAAGAATTCTAAATTTTGAAGCATGGCTTTGCTGCTGTTTTTTCTCGGTCATGAATATTCTCAAACTGATGAGGAACTCCGTTCAGGAAGTATATTCCACAATTTTACGGGGTCGTAATTTGAATTTTAAACGCGGCTTAATTTAAAACTACCGCAACCTAAATAGGGTTAACTATAAGGATTTGTTGATGCATCATCCCATTACTAAGTAAGTAATTCTGACTAAGTGTATCTTTTCTAAACAAAAATCATATAATGGAATTTAGACTTCAAAAATACCTCTCAAGGGTATTTAATAACGTGTCTCTATATTTTTCACTGCTTGAATTCTATAAAATTGTTTTTGCTGTTTGGAGAAGTAGCCATTCGAAACAATGAATCGATTAATGGAATATTTTCCATTGATCAGGTGATAAATACATAATTGTCTTGTGTGATTGCAGCAATGGCTGCATTCAACTCGTTAATCTATTTTGAATAATCCATACATTAGTTTTCTTGTAACATCTAACATACAAAGATGAGTGTAGTTTCTTGCTGGTCAGTTTGTTCTGTGGTTGTGTGTCTCTTTGGTTTTTATATTTCCTTGCCACCAACGTATTCGTTTACCACAAGCAAGCGAAGGGCACATGATTCGAACAAGCCTGTCCTTATAGTTGTGTCATACGATGGATTTCGTAACGAATATCTGGAACGTGGTGCGACACCAAATATGTTAAAATTTCGAGAGGAAGGAGTATTCGCCGACTACCTGATAAATGTTTTCCCAACGAACACATTCCCCAACCACCATTCAATAGCGACGGGGTTATATCAAGATAAGCATGGAGTCCTTGGAAACAGTCTGTATGACACTAAAGAACGAAGAGTTATTCAGTTGTATGAACTTTTTCATTACAATGATTCTATTCTGCCAATATGGGTAAGCTTGCTCGAATTCTTATCGATTGGTTTCGAACACCGCCAATTCTCATTTAGACAATTAATGAGTTAGCCGGCGGCCATTCAGGTTGCATGATGTGGCCCGGAAGTGATTTTGACTACCGTGGAATCAGATGCAGCCATTTGCAGGTTTATAATCCTAAGGTTCCACTTGTAGACCGTGTTAATACCGTAATGGAATGGATTAGCGATCCAGTGAAGCCATCTAATCTAATAATGTTCTACTCAGAACAGCCAGATAAGTTGTCGCATGCAGAAGGACCGGATTCTGAAAAAGTATAACTTCTAGAGAATGTTATCTGTTGGATCAATAATTGCTGATTCACTTTCTTAGGTGACAAGTATGGTTGCTGCTTTGGATTATATGGTGAAATATATACAAGACCAATTGGTTGAACGCCAATTAATCGATCGAGTTAATGTGATATATTTAAGTGACCATGGCATGGTAGCTGTAAGACCTTCAAATATCATCAATCTAACAGACTATTTAGAGGATGGGACATACGAAATGTATGGATCATCTCCAGTCGTTCAAGTGATTCCTCTTGGAGGTATGTACCATTAGTTCTTGAGAAAAACTTTTTTGAAACCCATGCAAGTATAGTTCAAAACTGAATACTTGTTAAATTCAAATTTGTTATTCGATAAAGGTTTTACATGTTAAATTATTTTTGGTAAGAAATAATCGTCCTTGCCAGTAGATTCAATAAACCTATGAATAGAATATGTTGCGATATTCTCAACTAACGTTTGAGTTCAAATTTCGAATATCGAATCACACTTTTACGGTTGTGGATTCTAATATTCTTGTGGTGTAAAAGATAAAGTAGCTATATTCGATTATATTCTATTGGCTGATGTACAACTTTATTGACGTCCGTATTGTCCACGAAGACGGTCGAAAACACTATTGGAAAGAAGAACGAAATTTAGGGACAAGGAAAAGTACGCCCTTCGTCGATGTCTCTGTTTTCAAGTTGCTTTGCGAGCGCAAGAATTTCCTACAACATGATGTTAAATATCAATAGATATGTTGTTGGGTTATTTCAAATGGAAGTATTTGCTACATTGATCGATTTTTACAAAGGTTGTACAGAGAGTATTGATCATTCATTTCATTGGATCACTCTGGAGTTTCAAATGGTCCGCCATATCAGAGCCCCTCTTTGATATGGTAAGGTCTGCTTACTGCTCTGATTCGACCCGGTGTCAGAGAGGCGCCGTTATAATACAGCCGGTATACCCCTGGCTGCAAACCATCCAATGGGCACGGTGACGCGTAACACCCTGGATTAGGGGCGGTAGATCTCTGTGTGTTACTCCTCGCTAGCCTGTCTGACATGGGTGGCCCTACTGAAGCGTCTGCTTCCGTCAGCATAGCCTGAGCGATGCATCGTAGTTTAAGCCCCCGCACCACGTCAAGGTTTCTAACAAGCGGGGGAACTAACGAATAGATTTAGCATTCTAGAGAATGTGAGCAGTGAGGAAGAGGAAGCTAATAGTGTGAACACTAAATGGACATCGATCAGAGACAATCAAACTAACAGCCCAAAAGGTATTAGGATTTAAGAAAACAATTAAGTCCAAACCTTGGCTTGACGATGGGTGCAGGGCGAAGATCGAAGAACGTAAACGCCTCAGAGTGATCCACTTAGAAAGATATGATGAAGTCAACGCAGAAAGATACGCGACAATTCGGAGAGAGACAATGAGGCTCTTCAAACGCAAAAAACGCGAATGGGAGAAGACTCGGATCGAAAAAATCCTAGAAAATTCTAGAGCAAAGAACATCAGAGGTATGTATGTCGGCATAAATTCAATTAGAAATGGCTACCGAGGGAGAGTCAAAATAATTCGAGACGCAAACGGCTGTCTGGTCACAGAAACAAACAATATCGTGACAAGATGGAAGCAGTACTTTGAAAACCTGCTCAATGTACGCACCCATCAACCACAGATAAATGCACCAGGCGTACATACAGCCGAGCCTCAGATCCCAGAGCCGTCTCTCAACGAAGTTGTCGATGCAATAAAGCGATTGAAAAACAACTAGGCTCGCGAAGTCGACTGCATACCGGCAGAGCTTGTGAAGCATGGAGGAGAGGCAACCGCTTGAAAGATCTACCAGCTCATCCAAACAATATGGGATAAGGAAGTCACTCCGGAAGAATGGAAAACCTCAATAGTCATCCCCATTTTTAAAAAAGGCGACAGATCTGACTGCGAAAACTACAGAGGAATATCATTGCTCCCAACCGCATACAAAATATTAACAAATATCATTCTGGCGAGAATCACACCGTACGCAGAAGAGATACTGGGAGACTACCAATGTGGATTCCGTAGGAACCGGTCAACAAGCGACCAAATGTTCACAGTAAGACAACTGCTGGAAAAGAAGTGGGAATACGGAGAGACGGTTCACCAACTGTTCGTTGACTTCAAAAAAGCCTACGACTCAATCGCAAGGCAGAGACTCTACCATATTCTAGTTGAGCTGGGAGTCCCAAAAAAATATGCCGCCCTCATTCGAATTTGCATGAACGAAAACAAAGGGCGAGTCAGAATAGAAAACCACCTCTCAGAACCATTTGAGATCCGGGACGGACTAAAGCAGGGAGATGGTCTATCACCGTGTCTCTTTAACCTAGTGCTCGAGTATGTCATCAGAAAGGTACAAGACGACAACATGGCCGGATCATCCCTGAACGGGGTCACACAAGTGCTCGCATATGCGGATGACATCGCCGTTCTGGGCGATAATCTAGAGACTGTTAGTAAAAACTGTGAAATCATCATGCAAGCGGCAGAAGAGGTGGGCCTAGAAATAAATGAAGACAAAACAAAATACATGATTACGGCGAGAGCAGGTGGACCTCAGATAACACATATAAACGTCAGAGGTAAGATATTTGAAAAAGTTGAAGAATTTAAATATCTGGGAACGTTACTGACGGCCAGTAATGAAATGTCGAAGGAAATTAACAAGAGACTGCATTCCGGCAACGCGAGTTGGCATGCAGTCAGTAAACTGCTGAAATCTAGACTGCTATCACGTAACATAAAGATCCGTGTCTATAGAACCATAATCAAGCCGATTGTTCTATATGGATGCGAAACATGGGCTCTCACAAAACGGGAAGAGAACAAATTCCGCGTATTCGAGAATAAAGTTTTGAGGGGCATCTTTGGAGGTAAATATGACGAGGAGGCAGGACAATGGAGGAGACTCCATAACCACGAATTGGAAGAGCTATATCGCAAACCTACAATAGTGAGAGTAATCAAGTCGCGAAGATTAAGATGGGCCGGACACGTGGCGCGAATGGGGAACGATAGGACCGTGCATAGAATTCTTGACGGTAGACCAACGGGAAAGAGACCGGTAGGACGGCCGCGACGGAGATGGGAGGACAATGTTAGATTTGACCTTGAGGAGATCGGATCGAATAGTCAAGCGCGGAAGGAGAGTGCGCAGGACAGGGAACGATGGCGAAGCCGAGTCGGTGAGGTCATGAACTTCCGGGTTCTTACAGGCCAATAAATAATAATAATAATTGTACAGAGAGTGTCTCTAACTACAAACAATGGTGAGATAGCGGTTAATAGACCGTACGTTGGACAAGGTAGTAAAAATTAAGGTTTTTGGCGTCAGGTAATCCTTGTCCTTCTTAATATGTTCGCTTGCGTTGTTTTTTTTTTTTTTTTTAATATACTTGTGGGGAAGAAGTGTGTACCTAACAAGGGCACGGGATTCCCTTCTTCCACCATCATACACTCTACTGTTCAACAAGTCTTCCGATAAACCGAATTGTCAAGGATTAAGTCCAACACACAGAACAAACACAGCACAGCGAATAGAACACTGATGAAAGTCACCGGAAAATAAAACGCACTGGTGTCATTTCGTTTAGTTTTATTCTCCAATTAAAACCACCACTACCTTTGTTAACAGTATTGAACGTAATGTAAATTAATACTAACACTAATTTATATGAAGTACTTCTTATTGTCACTCGATGAAATGTGTATTTTAATAAAATCCTCCGAAATCAAATAACCGAAAAATCGACAAACCACCACTCGACTATAGTCGCGTCACCGTGCGCACCGGTGAGCGGGAAATCGCCTGTGACCAGGCTGGTCAACGGATGGAAGACGACTCCGCGATAATTATCTCGTTTTGAGGTGAGTTTGCCCAAGAAGAAAATGTTGCTCTGTGGTGGAAACAAGGAAGACAGACTTGGCAATGACTGTGTATGTGTGAGTGAAGATTGATTGACATTGGTTTATTTTTCATACACAAGGCCATAGGAATAAACCTGAAACTCAAGGACGGGGCATAATGGGCATCCAAGAGATGTGTGTTTGTTGAAACAAACGAATCGCGTCTCGTCGGATGCTAATGGCTTTGTATTTGTTTATGCATCTAGTTCGTAAGGGACAAGATTCGGCGAATCAAAGGACAAGGGAAATATGACCTAATGCATAGTTCGGTAATGAGGGTCGGCTAGATAAATAGCAGCCGCTCATTACATAGAAAATGTGATTCGGATACCTAAACGATATGAATTGTCTATGGTATGCATTGCAGCTGTTACGATAGCCGCAATGCCGAGGCACATGGTGCTAATAGGTTTAAGACGCGAGATGGGTATTTGCTTTGGTTTGCACATTGTGCGAGTCAGGGAATTATATTGCTGGGAGAAAAGGACGCCAGCCAATGTATACATAAAGAAATTTATTGTACACATGAATAAAACTGGGAATAGGCGACGCAATGATAATTATGCCTGGCTGGAATGGTTACATGATATGTGAACCGGGGTTTTTCTTTTCAGGATAATTTATGATAAGGAAAGTAAGAACTCTTACAGGAGATTTGTAAGCGAAGGAATGCTTGAAAAGGTAAGAATTCTTTTGCAGGTACTTTTGGGTTATAATAATTGGATCTGTTTGATGCGTGAAACATTTAAGATGCTAATGCTAATTGCATTAGCGAAAGCTGGTGCAGACTGGGTTGTGGTTATGGGGGTTTTTTCAGGAAGGCGAGCCGTGGGATCTGGCGGAACCGTCACATACTTCTCTCGGGAGAGGCGAACCTATAGCACCCCGAGATGCCACCAAATAACTGTTGCAGTTCTTTTTGAACATTTGCAGGTTGTAATGCTCAGGGAACACTTGCGCGGGAAGGGAGTTTCACATTTCTTCCGCTCTGTAACTAAACGAATTCTGATGCAGAGATGTTTGTGGCGTCGGGAGATGAACCGCAAACTGGTGCGATCTGTCGGTTTGTCTCGTGGAGTGCAAATAAACTGAATTGCGCGGAACACTGCCACGAATCTCCAAAGAACAGTACCCACGATAATATCTATAAAACAGACAGAGGTCGGGTACGTGCCTTCGATGTGATAGCGGCTGTAGTCCAGACATCAGCACCGAGTCCCCGATCAGGCGGATTGCTCGTCTCTGTATGCTCTCAAGTTGGTCGAGAGTATGCTTAGGAGCAGAGCTCCAAACATGGGAGCAATATTCTAGCGCGGGTCTAGTTTGAGATTTATACAGAAGCGGAAGTTGGGCCGGAGTAAAATATTTCTTGGTTATAAAAATATATGTCACTTTTCCAGAGGCGGAGCTGGCGATGTTCGACACGTGTTCATGTCACGACACATTCTCACTGACCGCGATGCCGAGTGACCTCAAGCTTTCCCCAGACTCGAGGGCCCGGCCATTCATCATGAACTGTGAAACCGATGATTCACTTTTCTTTGTGAATGTTGTATATTGTGTCTTCGTTGCGTTGAAATCGACGAGATTGGCCTTTTCCCACTGCAGGACTTTATCCAGATTCCGATTCAGAGAGTCAATCTGTCTACATCTCAGCCGGTGCGACGCTGATGCACCAATCGGCTGGTCATTCAAAAAGGAGGAAACAAGCGTACTCTCATCCGCGAAACTGAACACTTTGTTATCCATTTATTCCGACAAATCCTTTATGTGGAGCAAAACTAGGGTTGAAGCCAAAATAGAACCTTGAGGTACCCCAGAATTACCAGGATACAGATAAGAACACTCGCCGTCCACAACAACCCGGATCGATCGATTTTCGAGGAAGCTCCTCGTCTAGTCACAAAGCTGCTGAGAAAGTCCATATGAATGAAGTTTGCTCAGTAATGTCCCATGCGGTCAAAAGCCTGGAAGATATCCAATGCGACCGCCTTTGACTCACCAAGCCCCTCAATGGTAGATGTCCATATATCGGTTATAAGGGTCAAAAAGTCTCCAGTGGACCGCCCATCACGGAATGCGTATTGACGGTCATTCAGAATTCCATTGCACTCCAAATACTTAATTAACTCGGCATTGATAACCCTTTCCATCACCTTAGACAACATAGACAATAATGCCACCGACCGGTAATTTTGTGGGAGACTCTTGTTTCCCCTCAGGTAGGCAAGGTCCTTCGATCATAAGTTAAGCGAAAGACTCTGTGGCGTTTCCACATAACACCACCGCTTACCTTTCATTCGATTACCACGAAAATCTTTTCCTGGAGCAGCCAGAGCACCTGAAACCCTAAAATCAATAAATTACGCGGGTATATTTGAACGCCAGTTCTAACTTGTCTAGTAATTACATAAGAACTTTCTCCTAAAGTACTTGAAATCTATAATTTTCGCTAATGCAAATGGATTAGCATCAAACAAACATTTCCCCCAAGGACGTGTGTGCATTCAACGCATCATGTTCCTGAAATCCAATTGATTTACGACATCATGTAAGCGACATAAATCCCCGAACATGTCAATGCACATAACGAACAAAGTATTTTGCCGCACACCTTCATGACATGTTCACCCTTGTTTTACTCCACAGATCTTTCGAACGACAATGCACAGCATACCACACCACTGGCTACCGGAGGGAATCGAGTGTTGCATAATGTAAATGCGCACATGACAGACCGACCCTTTGAAGACGCCAGCGATATGTGCACGATCAGCATAGATGCTGTACGCAGTGCCGATCGTATAAACATTCAAATTCCTGTCGATATGACGGCTTGCACCAGCTGCAACCACTTCTGTTAATTTTCCCTTAGGTTGAATTTGTATATCCACGGTTCGCATGCTCATGGACACACAGCATGAGCGTGCGAAGTAACCACATCTGTGTGCGTGCACATCCTCACCGGGACCAACGTATGGAAGATCATTCCCTATTGGTCACAGAAACGATGGATGAAATTTGGTATCTTGTCGTTTCGAAAGGATTCTTTAGTCTTTCAACAGATTCCGTGGAGGCAAGTCGTGCCCTCCACGTAAAGCATACGAAACAGTCGGTAGGGTTGACATTAGTCGGTGTATTAACAGTAAACTTATCTCACATCATCATCATCATCATCATCAGCACTACAACCGAGAACCGGTCTTGGCCTTATTTAGCAAGTCCTGACGCTTGTTAAATTTTCCATAATGATTTGTTTTTTCGGGCAAGGTCATTAGTCTTGCGCCATAGGCTCCCCGACGGGGAATCGAACCTCGGTCTCCCGCGTGACAGGCGGGATACTAACCACTATACTATCGAGAAGCTAAAAAAACTTATCTCACGTTGCGTTCAAATCAAGTGTAACTACTATGTTCAACCTTTAATATTTAACTTATTCAATTGTAATTATTTAGTGTTGCCGAACAGTAAACTTAGCTCATGTTACGTTCAAATTAAGTGTACTTCCTACATAACTAAACATTTTGTAAATACCCAAAGTGTCACTGAACATTGGACTAAAATTATATTTTAAATAAACGGAGCTTCATTTAATGTAGTAGAAAGTTGGATTGTAGTTTATTTTTCAAGTGAATAATACTAAGAAGAAGAAAGAGAGTCGTTGTTTCTTTATTTATGCTAAGAATGATATACAGAGACCAACCTCCTCGTTCATGCCCGGCGTCGTGACCAGTGTTTCTTCAGTGAACTTATGATGGAGGAAAAAAGGTAACCTAGCGCCGTACGCCGGCGCACCATACTTGTTCCCCATAAGTCTGCCAATAACCGAAGATATTTCTGGAGCACAGTTCTTAAGGACTACTGCTGGTATTCCGCCGGGCCAGTCGCCTTCCTACAGTCCAGTCCACGTAGAATGCATTGAATAGTACGCGGGCGAAACCTCACATCCCGCATCGAAGACCGTAGCGGTGCAAAAACAGGTGGCTCCAAAAGGCCGGCATCGAGGTTTGAATTCGCAGAAAATATATTCGCCAACACATTAGCTTTATCCTTTGAATTTGTGACTTAGCAAAATACTTCCATTTGAAATATCCCAACAACATATCTATGAATGTTCAACATCATGTTGTAGGAAATTCTTGCGCTCGCAAAGCAACTTGAAAACAGAGACATCGACGAAGGGCGTACTTTTCCTTGTCCCTAAATTTCGTTCTTCTTTCCAACAGTGTTTTCGACCGTCTTCGTGGACAATAAGGACGTCAATAAAGTTGTACATCAGCCAATAGAATATAATCGAATATAGCTACTTTATCTTTTACACCACAAGAATATTAGAATCCACAACCGTAAAAGTGTGATTCAATATTCGAGATTTGAACTCAAACAATAGTTGAGAATATCGCAACATATTCTATTCATAGGCTTATTGAATCTACTGGCAGAACGATTATTTCTTACCAAAAATAATTTAACGTGTAAAACCGTTGTCGAATAACGAATTTGAATTTAACAAGTATTCAGTTTTGAACTATACTTGCATGGGTTTCAGAAAAGTCATTAGCGGAGGAAAAGAGGAGAAAGCGAAGTTACTGCTGACAGCCTTTGGCATTGACTAGAAGGGAAGCGAACTAGTTGGGCACTCAAGGAGTTTATCGGTCACCCTGTCGTTGTACGCCTTCTTCGCGGTATCAATCGTCTGGTTGCACGCGTTTGTGATTCTAACAGAAATCGTTGTGTTCACCTCGGTGGGATTAGAGCACCATTCTTTAAAAGCTCTTTTTTTGCAGCTGTTATCTGCTCGGATAGTTTTATCAAACCAAGGCTTACTAGATGAATTTCGTTTGATGGAATGCGGAATTTAGATCTCCACCCCGAGAAGGGTAATCTTTGAGACCAACTCCGCGCATGCATTAACATGGGAGCACACCTCCGACCAAGGAAAGGGTACGAAGAAATCTCGCAAATCGTGTCAGTTAGCAGCACCTTACCTCCATACATGGCGAAGCTGCTTAGGTCGATTATTCGCTTCAAATGCAAGTGGTTGCCCGACAGATGCCAAGCAGTGATCTGAGTTTCCCAGTGGCGTAGCAATCTCAACGATATAAATGTCCGGCTCGGATGTCAAAAACGGATCCAGGGTGTTCGCGTAGTCACCTTAGGTATCCGCCACTCGCGTAGGTTTGTAGGAATTATCTTAGTTATGTGCCGACATTGGCACGGGTTGACTAAGATTTCCTGACAAGTTCATTTTACGACGCACTCAAGATACTTACAGCAAAACCCAGATGTCCAACTGGTTACTGCCACTGTTCTAGCAAAGAAAATAAAACTCCAGGAAATGGTTGATGTTATATGGGGAATTTTATTGTTTGTTACACTTGGTGAGGTTTCTTATATTAACACGGAACAATGTATTGAATACTTAACAAAGGTTTAATTGTTTGTGACACTCGGTATAAGATTTCTTATATTAACACGGGACAATTTATTGAATGTTTCACAAAGGTTTAATTGTTTGCGCGCCAGGACATTCGGACCAACTCGGTAATAAACTTGGCAGTGGTTTAAAGTTAGGAATGCTACTCTCCTAGAATCAGTAGACATCCGTCCCCTTTACAACTATCGCATCGACTAAACTACTTCCTCTTCGGTTGGGGTGAGTGGGGTGCTGTGGTGAGAAAGGCAATGGGATTTTCCTGCTGGCTCGACCAATAGGATTGGATCTCCAGTACATAGATCCTATCGAGGGTGTGTCCATTTGCGCGCGGATCACTTTGTTTGCTCGTGATACTAGCTCATGGGTGGTCGAACCGTGGGAGTGAAAATTCGTGAAAGAACATCTTTGGAAGAAGTGTTTGCAGCTGTCTAAATATTGCGTTGGGGATTAGGATGCGTTTGGGATGATTACACAATGATGCTTGTGTTTACATCCATGTTAATCGCGTATTGCATTCATAGGGAGTCACGGGCCGAATTCCACTGTGAGTATTTACACTGGCAATGAATTCGGCTCTTGGCAGCTAGGCGCGAGTTGCGCTGGTGTTTTGAAGGTTGCATAAAAGCCGCCCTGAGTACTGGTGCAACATGAAAATCTGTCGCGCACGTGTGGGACAGTAAACGCAGGGAGACAGGGGTTCTGCTGATTGTTTCTATAATCCACTTCGGTTATCTAGTATGGCAACCGAGATGTTTTTTTTTAGAACAATGCTGAGATGCATTGATGTATGCGGTACTGGCGTACCGAATTTTTCCAAGGAAACCGATATTACACATTGAATGCGTAAATGTCCTTGGAGAGGAAAATGCCTGCGGTGCTGGATGCGATTCGCATAATCGAAAGATGATGAAATCGGTGGGAGAATGCTTGGGGAAGTTAATGTGCTTGCATAAGCGACAAATGGTAAGGTTACTAAAGCTTTACGGCAGGAAGATTTGGGAATAAGTTGAAAAGGTGGCAATGGCATTAGTAGAACTGCCACAGGTTCCTTCACAAGTTGAGTCAAATTTCGGTTAACAACGAACAACATCTCCACCAGCTTCCCAGGCTCGTCGGTTCTATTAGAATGTACCTACCAGCCGGAGTTGTGTACATTAAAATCGCCAATGATGACAATTTCAGAAGCCGGGTGCTTGAACTGTATCTAGCTGAAGGTACGTGAAAGATGTTCGAAAAATGTCGCCAGTCGATCGTCATTCGGGGAGCGGTAAAGACAACAAAGAAATTTAAGAGAATTCCTCAGCACGACCCTCAACCATATGATGTCCATGTTACTGTGTACCAACGTCTCCATCTTCTGGCAAGCCAGATCGGACCGCGTGAAGACGCAGACTCCGCCCTTAAAACGGAATCTAGAATGTAAGTCGTATCCTGAGCAACGAAGATATGTCGAATCAATTGACAAATCGACCCGGGTCTCGGTTAGGGCAAGGATATCAGGCTTCGCTGTTTGCAAATATTGGTGGACGGCGTTTACATTGGTATTGGTGAAACCGATGACCCTGTTTCAAAATGCGGTTATCAATCGAACGTCGACAGAGCTTCAAGAACGAGCCCGATTACGCGATGACGAATTTCTTCAAGTTGACGAATTTTCTAAAGTTGACAAAGTTCTTAAAGAAAAAAACTTTGCTTTGCAATCTAGAAAATTGATTGGTTAGAAATAAACAATTTTTGCAGTTCAAGACAGTTTTTTATGTACGAATATATCTTTGTCATTAGAAGCGTAAAAGTTTTCCAGAAATTTCTGGAATATGGACGTTGAATAAATCGAGGGCCGACATTTTACTTTGTCTATGCACTGATTCATCGTATTCATTATGGTGTTTTTACTCTCCACACACTGAGATAAATTCATATTGCAACAATGGTAGGTAGAACATCGTCTGGTGTAGATTCGGTGATACCAGTGCCGAAAGAGTAAATAACACTTATCGCTTAATTCACCAAATTGTTTAATATCTTTATAATCGACAAAAGATATTTTTTTAGATTGTCATCCAAGTTTGCATACGTGGGTGTAAATATTATAATTTCTCACCCCAACAGCTTTAAAGCATGCTTTCTAAAGCAGGTTGTAACGTCTTCTCAGTTTATGTTTTTTGTTGTATAGATCATTTGGATGATGTATATCAGCGCTTAAAAAAAGCTTCGGAGTTTGATGGAAATTTTGATGTATACAAGACCGAGAACCTACCTGTTCATTGGCATGCATTAAATCCAAGACGTTTTGGGCCCATTATTGCTGTGGCCCAAATTCCTTACGCTTTTCAGGACATGTGGAAATATGCCAAACCAAATAGTAAGTAAACTACAATATTTCCAAATAACAATAACAAACTTGTATTTCCAGATGGAGCTAGTGGTGTACATGGTTTCAACATTAAAGAACCTCTAATGCATCCCATATTCATGGCTAAAGGTCCGTCTATTAGGTCGGGCGTAAAAGTGGAGCCATTTGAAACAGTTGATCTTTTCATTTTGTTCACCAGACTCCTAGGAATCCGGGATATTGTAAGCGGCACAGATGGAATTCCTTCAAGAGTAGCTAATGTTCTAAAAACTTCTGGCCAAATAAATAACAATTAAAAAATGTTTGTTAATTCTATACATGTCAATTTTATCTCTGCTTAGCTTTTAGGTCGATACTTCTGTAGTCTGTGTGTTTATTCATTTCTGTTCGATCAGGCGGTTTCTAATGGTTTTTCAACTTTTGTCAAAGAATTTTATAGCATTCAACATCATGGGTGCCGGAGACGAATCAGAACTGTAATACATTTCCAGTCTGGCAAGTTGTTGGAATAGAGATAAAATTAATAAAAAGAGAATGTACCATAGTTGTTGAAATTTCTGGAAATGATTATTACTGTCTCTAATTAGATAATTTATTTTGTATACTGACAAGCGGAACAGATATGACTTTAATCCTCTTTATAAAGAGTTTAATCTCTCTTTAAAAAAAATGGAAAACCAACAAAGACAAGGCCAAGAATTTCATGAACTGCTAAAAACGGTTTTGATATTGCGTTGAATTTAAACACGGGCTTGAATATGCAAAGTTTGAAAAAAATATTATTTACTCATTCATTTAACAAGTTTAATAACTGTCATACTTAATTCCAGTAAGAAGTAAACCAAAAAAAAAATATTTGGAATGTAACAGAATGTCAATGAATTTGTTTGGCTTTTTGGCATATTTGTAGGTATTCATAAAAAAAAACAAGTAAGAGTAATGTAACTCACCTAAATAGTAAAACGTATTGAATCTTGCGAATACTTGCATGACGGCGTTCCGGTTAAAGGAAGGTGTTTAACCCATGATATGGTTTTATGACTCTGGAACTTGTTTGTAAATGAATATTGAGAGCCAGAGTAATCATTATCAAATGAGTAAAACGTGGTAGAATCAACAGGTGATGTATAACTTTACTAATGAATAAAAATAATGCGACGGTATATGCGATTTTTGTTTTTTTTTGTCTTGTATATAATGCGTACAAAATATTTTTTATACTGAGTTGCCTTTAAATATCAGAGGACAACATATTATAGAGAACATAGGATGCTTACTATACGAGCTGTTTTAGAACGGCATTCAGACTGATTTCTTGTAACCATGTATTTCATTCTTTTTACAGCTCATGGTTGTTCCCTTCAAAACAGTTCCCTGTTGCGCTTGCACAGCGACGTAGGCGTTATATCCAGTCTCCGTACCATTTCTGGAAGTAATCTTCTGTAACATCTTTTAACTTTCCGGGTACACTCTTCTGACACCACGGTGACGCCGTTTCAAACAGTTTTTGAGCCGGCGGAATGGAAAGAAATCACGGTACAGAGATCCAATGAATAGGGAGACTAAAAAACAACTGGAATTATATTTCTTGCCAAAAATACATTAATGGGGATTATATAAAAATTGATGTCTCCTGGTACTCATACTTTTTCACAGTCCATGGTCGTAATGCACTTTTTTTTTTGAAGAACTGTATTAATTAATCGTAATTTTAATTTGTACATTTAAGTGATACAGTGATTTAAAATTAATTTTGTAACAACTGTTCACAAGTAATTATTATTGTAGCGAGCTTAGGGATCGCTGGATTAATTATTTAAAATAAATAAGAGCCGTTAAATCGATTTTGAATTAATCTAACACTTTATTAGTCCGTTAATAACAACCGTTACTTTTACCGTACACATAACGATTTCTTGACTTATCGCTTCCTTAGTTATCGCTTGCTTCACTGCTTACTGCTTACTTATTACTTCTTACTACCACACTTATCGCTTGCTTCACTTTCTACTTCTTACTCCTTACTCATCTGCGTGCGGCGTATTTATACCGTTTCCTCATTCTGATTTGGCGTTTCGTTTCCGTCCGTTCCATAGTCTCGACTTTTCTATTCCAGTTTTCCAGTACTTTCTAAATTAATCTAGTACTTTGTTTCGGACTCTCTCGAAGATTCCAGTACTGATTGTCATATGCGTCACATTATAATAATACATATATTTTCCAAACAATGTTTCATGAGTTGCAGGATAGATGTGTGTTTATATATTTAGTAGTATTTCGTCTTCCTGGAAAAGGTCACAGAGCCAGGAATTTGTTATTTTTACTTTATTATTCTTATTATTCTGGCGCAAGACTAATGATCTTGCCCGGAAAAACAAATCATTATGGAAAATTTAACAAACCTCAGGACTTGCTAAATAAGGCCAAGACCGTATCCCGGTTGTATTGCCGGTGATGATGATAATGAATATTATTATTATTTATTGGCCTGTAGGAACCCGGAAGTTCATGACCTCACCGACTCCACTCCGCCATCGTTCCCTGTCCTGTGCACTCACCTTCCTCGCTTGACCATGTAGTCCGTTCTCCCCACGGCCAAGCCTAACACTGTCCTCCCATCTCCGTCGCTGCCGTCCTGCCGGTCTCTTTCCCGTTGATCTACCGTCAAGAATTCTACGCACGGTCCTATCGTTGCCCATTCGCGCCACATGTCCGGCAAATCTTAATCTTCGCGGTCCGATTACTCTCACTATTGTAGGTTTGCGGTATAGCTCTTCCAATTCGTGATCGCGGAGTTTCCTCCATTGTCCTGCCTCCTCGTCATATTTACCTCCAAAGATACGCGTTGCCGGAGTGTAGTCTTTTGTTAATTTCCTTCGACATTTCATTACTGGCCGTCAGTATCGTTCCCAGATATTTAAATTCTTTAACTTTTTCAAATATTTTGCCTCTGACGTTTATATGTGTTCCCTGAAGTCCACCTGCTCTCGCCGTAATCATATATTTTGTTTTGTCTTCATTTATTTCTAGGCCCATCTCTTCTGCGCTTGCATGATGATTTCACTGTTTTCATCTACAGTTTCTAGATTATCGCCCAGAACGGCGATGTCATCCGCATATGCGAGCACTTGTGTGACCGTGTGGCGGTTCCGCCAAACGCCACTGCCTACTTGCCCAATTACTCCCAAGCTTCCTGTGCTGAAGCCCTTCAAATTCCATTGTTTCCCGCTGATGCAATTGCATTAGCACCTGTAAGAGCTGCATGCATTAAGGCTATCTAATGCATAACCGTAAAGCTCCTGTAAAAAGAATTTCTTTCACAAGGGCATTTTCCATGCATCAACGCATCGGCAACATTTTCCGAAAAGAATTCTTTATCGACCAAACACCATATTTCTTAAAGGTCAAACATTACTCCTGAAAAGAAACATTTCGGTTCACATATAATGTAACCACATAATCAGGGAATGTTAACTTTGAGTCGGCTATTCACAGCCTCACATGTGTACAACAATGTTCTTACATACACATTGGCTGGCGATTCCCTTGTCCAACGACCTAAGCAGCGTCGAGCAGTTTGTTTGTCCAGCTGGAATATACCCGACCACGATCCCTTGTCTAACGCACAAACAACCACCAATTTCGCGCTTTGCCACAAAAGAATTACCCTGCATATACAAATGCAGACAAAGGATCCGTTTCTTCCACCGACCCACGATACGATATAGAATTTCCATTGTATAAAGTATCCCAATCCATTAGCACCTTTTTCTAATGGCTATGCGTCTATTTACGCAAGGGCATCACTCATCCAAGATTTTTATGATGCCCTTGTCCCACCTTTCCTTTTAGCACCATTTCCTCAATCCATCGCCGTCTATTTATTTAGCCGCAATGCACAGCACAAACAATGATCTTCACGATCCCTTTGCCCTTATCCTCTTTTTGCTTTGTTTGTCCATGGCCTTGTTTCATGAGAAAACCAATGTGATCTTCACAATCACACATACACTCATACACCATGATCTTCATTATGAGATCTGGTTTCCTATTTCCCAAAGAGAGACTTTACGTTTCTCTTGTGGCAAGTAAACATATCCTTAGCCGAGAGGATATTCACCACACCATTAATTGAGGATTGAATTCAAGTCAGAGTTCTGTCCTCGACGAATTTTATTCCATCCACTGTCCAAACCGGCCGGTTTTTTCTCCCGCTCCCCGTAGCCCGCGGTGACGTGATTCAATTAAAAGTAACTTTTCTTGTGTCCCCAGTATAATGTCATACAAGTAGAGTACACCGTCTTACATTTTTTTGGTGCATCCGTTTCATCGTCAGTGTAATCAGAATCTGTTTTCTGTAATCTAATTAAATGCAGTAAGATTTGTTGTGAATAAAAAGAACCTTTAATAATAAACTAAAAGTGCCTTTAAATTAATTACATCTGGTGGACGATTTGTCGTGCAGTTTTGCACAAGTTGGTGGACAGTGTTTTGGTTTTCCTTCGGTGGAACATTTAATGGCGATAGGAGAAGAAGTGAACCCCGTGCCGTACGCCGGCACACAATAATTGGGCACCCACAACCCCGTTCAGTGATGATCCGGCCATGTTGTCGTCTTGTACCTTTCTGATGACATACGCGAGCACAAGGTTAAAAAGACACGGTGATAGACCATTTCCCTGTTTTAGTTCGCCCCGGATTTCAAATTGTTTTGAGCGGTGGTTTTCTATTCTAATTCGCCCTTTGTTTTCGTTCATGCAAATTTGAATCAGGGTGGCATATTTTTTTCGGATTCCCTGCTCAAGTACAATATGGTAGAGTCTTTGCCAGTATTTCTTCTGCGTACGGTGTGATTCTCGCCAGTATGACATTTGTTAATATTTTGTATGTGGTTGGGAGTAATGATATTCCTCTGTAATTTTCGCAGTCAGATCTGTCGCCTTTTTTGAACATGAGGACGACTATTGAGGTTTTCCATTCTTCCGGAGTGACTTCCTTATCCCATATTGATTTGATGGGCTGGTGGATCTTTCGACCGGTTTTCTCTCCCTCATGCTTCACAAGCTCTGCCGGTATGCAATCAACTCTGGGAGCCTTGTTGTTTTTCAACCGATTTATTGCGTCTACAACTTCGTTGAAAGATGGCTCCGGTGTCTGAGGCTCGACCGTATGTACGTCTGGTGCGCTTATTTGTGGTTGATGGGTACGCACATTGAGCAGATTTTCAAAGTACTGCTTCCATCTTGTCATGATATTGTTTGTTTCTGTGACCAGACAGCCGCTCGGGTCTCGAATTATGATTGGTTCTCCCTCGGTACCCATTTCTAATTGAATTTATGTCGGCATTCATGCCTCTGATGTCAGACAGAGGGCCACAATTCGAGGGGTAGCTATTCACAGAGCTCGCTAAATGCATCGGCGCGCAGATGATCCACACAGCGCCGTACCACCCGCAGCCCAACGGAATGGTGGAGAGATTCCACCGAACTCTCAAAGCCGCACTAAGATGCCGCCCACATTTGTGGATAATCTGCCCACAGTCCTGCTGGGCATCGGGACGGTGTACAAAGAGGACCTCGACGCCCCCCAGCAAAAATGTTCTACGGCATAACCATCTGGATCCCCGGAGAATTCGTCGCCTCGGAGTCGGCATAGGACGTCGTGAGCCTGCACCGGCTTTTAAAAGCCATCTGCGCTGTCCCTGCAACCCGACACACAACAAGCCACCCGTTCCTCCACAAAGATCTGCTGACCTGCACCCACGTCTTCAGATTAATCGACAGCATCCGCAAACCCCCCGAAGTGCCCTACACAGGCCTGTAGTGTTTGCGACAATAGTGAAGAGCGTGTGATTCGAACCGACGCTATCACGGTTAGAATCACTAAAAGATCAAACCAAAGCTCAACGCATCGGGCCACTGCCGCGTGTACGAATTCGATTTCTAAACTCAAGTACATTCGACTGATTTGCAAATGCTACACTATTGCTATGGTATATGGCTTTAATGGGTGGGCTTTTGGTGGTGTTGTTCTTCACTATTGGTCGTGTGTATCTGTTAGAAACGCCACATCACCCCCTTCCCAGTAACTTTCGTTACGATCAACCTTGAAATGTGAACGACTGAGCGAAGAGCGAGCGAGAGAGCAACCGAGAGAATGTCAGAGCAGGCGAGTGAGCCGGTGTTCTGCGTAGAAGTCGTGTGATTTGTAAGTAGTAAAGTTCTGTGTGCGTATGGGAGTGTGTGTTATGTCGTACAGATCACGTCGGGGTCTCCAATTTGGCGGGTTTTTGTCGCGGTGTTTCGCCGAACACTGTCCACGAATAAAAAAAAAGGGACTTTTAATTTGTTTTTCGTGGTATATTTATTCATTTATATTTTTTACTTTCACACTCGATTTATTATTATTTTTTTATTGGAACTTGCGCCGACACACTCTGGACCATTTTCTCGTTTTGACCATAATGGCTGATCCGTACACAGCGAATGTTATCTCTGTACTCTCTAACGAATCTTTTTAAACTCAAGTATACTCAACTGATATGGAATTGTTATGTTGTCGCTATGGTATACGGCTCTGACGCTTTTCCTTATTCGAATTTCCTTTCGGTGTTCTTCAGTATTCACTTGAATATTGTGTGTGTATCTGTTAGAAACGCCACACTTCCTCCTATTCATTAACTTTGTTACGGTCAACTTCGTGTGCGAACGACGGAGTGAGGAACGAGCGAGCGAGAGGACGTCGGAGCAGGCGAGTGTGCCGGTGCTCTATGCGGAAGTCGCGATCGTATTTCAAAGTTCTGTTTACTATGGGAGTGTGTGTGCTGTGTGTACAGATCACACGTTGTCGTTGTAGCGTTTAGCAACGATATGGAAGAGGGAAATTTGAACACACGATGCAACCGATGAGAAGCGAAGCATTGAAGCATCAGGCTACTGCCGCGTGTACGAATTCGATTTATAAACTCAAGTACACTCAACTGATGTGTAATTGTTATGTTATCGCTATGGTATACGGTTCTGATGCTTTGCTTATTCTAATTTCCTTTCGGTGTTCTTCACTATTTGCTTGCATATTGTGTGTGTATCTGTTAGAAACGCCACCGGCCAACACCGCGTCATCCAACGCATGGAAGAAAGAAGAAAAATTGTATAGAAAGTTCGCCATCGACATCAACGGCCGGAGAGAACCGTCTCAATCGGTCAACTCAAACCAGCTTAACTGGAAACGGCAGAGCAATGGCCCCGACCTCAGCAGCTAGCAGCTCGCACCGCAGGCCATGACCACAGCTCAGCCCAGTCCGCTACAGCGCATCCACACAACTACCACACACATCCGCCCCGGGTCGGAGGCAGCGCGCACCCTTACCACACAGCTACATGACAGTAGAGAAATTTCACTCCCAGCGCGACCGGCGGGGGGGGGGGGGGGGGGGGGTCAGCACAAACCCCAACATTCACGCAGTCGCCACAGGCAAAGACTCATACCGAGACAGGGTTTTCACTAATTAAGCCAAGCACACTCTCGGTCATCCTTACACTCAAAGGGAAGTCACGGCTGAATTGACGCGGAGTCGACGCGGCGCTAAGTGGGTCTAGCTCACACGTAGAACGGGAACCGACGGCGGGTATTTCCCGCCTATTTCGCGTGACACACACTACATGTGAAGGTAATTGGCGTGAATATGACTCACCCCATCCCCAGTATTCCACCGAGCGGGGAGATTAAATTTTAGTTAGGTTGTTCTGCCATTGAGGATATGCAGAGATAAAGGAAAACATGGAGCCCACGATCCACATTTTGGATTGGCATTCATTGCAAGCGAATGCACGATCCTACTTTCGTTAGGTTGTGGATTCCGCGGAAACAGCTGCGGCGTGTTTCTCTTCGGAGAGGTGGAGAGAAGTAGCTGTAGAATCTGGTTCGGTGTGTGAAGAAGCGTCTAAGACCTGGTGCGCTCTGGTCAAGATGAAAAAAACAGAAGAAATTAAAAAGCAAAAAAAAACACGCGGGAAGTTTTTCCAGTAAATGTATAGTTTTTTTTATTTTTATTTATTAATTTTTTTTTGGTTTCGGTAGGAAGGTGGAAATCTTCACAAGATATTTCTAGACCGATCCAGAGGCATGTCGGGTTTTTACCGACTAAAACCTCCTCCCGCCAGGCTCATATCCCGTTGATCCCCGCGGAACTTTCTTTTAGATATTCCATCGCGGGGCGGACGGAGTTTAACTGTATAGTAAAGTAAAGTAATTGTATTAATAAATAAATTTAAGGAAAACGTTTTGTAAAAAAATAAATATAGAAACAAGTGTTAACTATTTGTCGGAACGTTAATCGTTGCATGTTGGAACGCATTACAAATAAATTGGACGTTGATGAATGTTGGAGGTGTCATCGTGTTTTACTGTTCGTGCTGGAGCTTCCGCAGGGTTGGAACCGCAGCCTGTTTAATCGTTGCAGCTGTACCCAGGTAAACAGTGAATTTCTAACGTTCTGTTCACAGGGAATTAAACGGCTGGTCGGTAACTGTTTTGTGTACTAGGTTGACAAAACGGGAAGGCTACCGAGACTGGCGAATATATCACAGTACGATGTGAAGGAATATAAAATTCAACTATTTGGTGTTTGATCAAAAGGAGTAATTGCTATGAAAAAATTGAACTCGACAGGAAAACGAAATACAAACATGCAGTTGAATTGGTAACGTAGCCAATATATATATATATATATATATATATATATATATATATATATATATATAATTTATTTAAATAAGGGCGCAGAAGTTCCACGCAGAGAGGAATTAAGGAATAGTAATATTGAAGATCAATTTTGCAGATCTATTATAGACTGCGAACCTGAGGAACAGTAACAATCTCCTTCGTTTGGAAGAATTGATGGAAATAACTTATCACTAAGTATTACCACACACCGATCGTGACCTGGATTCAACTGCAAAGGCTAAACAATTTTGGAGCCCTATGTATTTCCTGATCAAAGAGCATAACAACCACTGTTCGGCCAATTTGCACATAATCCTGTTAAACAATTTTGTTTGTGCAAATTAAGATTGCTTGGAATAAAATCAACAACATAGAATATTCAACCCAAGGGTAATCTGATTTAGAATATATAACAACTGACTGAAACAATTACATACTGTTGCGAGCTTAGGGTTCGCTGAATTAATTATTTTTAATAAATAAGAGCCGTTAAATCGATTTTGAATTAATGCAACACTTTATTAGTCCGTTAATAACAACCGTTACTTTTACCGTACACTTAACGATTTCTTGACTTATCGCTTCCGCACTTATCGCGTCTTTGACTGCTTACTTCTTACTTGTCTTCCTGATCTGCGTGCGACGTATTTATACCGTTTTTCCTCATTCTGATTCGGCGTTTCGTTTCCGTCCGTTCCATGGCCTCGAATTTTCGACTGTTCATAGTCTCCAGTTTTTCAGTACTTTCTAGAATATTCTAGTACTTTGTTTCGGACTTTCTCGAAGATTCCAGTACGGATTGTCATATGTGTCACACTACCCTCCGCCTAGATTAGTTCGTCCCGAACTAAGTTCACTGATCTCCTGGGTTAACAAAAGTCGCCAGTCGGTCACGATGTACCAATTTCATCTTGGCGTTCGGTCTTCGCTGAATCCTATAGACAACGTCGTTAATTCTTGTGCAAATCTTATACGGTCCTTCCCAATGTTGCTGCAATTTCGGAGACCTTCCTTTTTGCCGATGATGGTTATAAAGCCACACGTTATCGCCCGCATTAAATCCGGATGCGTTGGCTCGAACGTCGTACCTTCTTTCCATCCTGTCACTTGATACCTTGATTTGCTTTCGAACCAAATGATGAATTTCATCGAGGCGATTTCTGCATTCGGCTACGTAGTCTTCAGTCTTATCTATGGCGTCTGGAGGTATCCCGAATCGCAGATCAGCTGGTAATCGTATCTCTCGTCCAAATATAATTCTTGCTGGAGAATGGCCCGTCGTTTCGTGATTAGCCGATCTATAACTCAGGAGAACGGTTTATACATATTTGTCCCAATCTCGTTGGTGATCACTAACGACATTCCATAAGTATTCTTTTATTGTTCGGTTGAACCTTTCGACCAGTCCGCCTGACTGCGGATGTAAGAATGTGGTCCTGGTTGTCCTTACGCCCAGTGCCGGACAGATACATTGAAATATCTGTGATTCGAAGTTTCAGCCTTTATCGGAATGAAGCTCACAGGGAACTCCACATCTGCTGATCCAATTATTGATAAGCTGCTCAATGATGGTTGTTGCTTCTTGGTTTGGAATTGGAAGGACTTCTACCCACTTGCTGAAGTAATCCATGATAACTAACATGTATTTGTTGTTGTCGTTTGTTTTTGGGAATGGTCCTGAGATATCAATCGCAATTCGCTCGAAAGGGGCACCCACGTTGTGCTGCTTCATAGCGCTCCTTGGTTTTGCCGTTCCTTTGGTCACAGTGCAAGTTGTGCACTTCCTACACCAAGACTCGACGTCATCTCTCATGTGAAGACAGTAGAATCGAGATCGTAATTTTGAAAGTGTCTTATTAACTCCCAGATGTCCACCGGAGGCACCGTCGTACATTTCTGTTAGTACATCCTTCACTTTTGATGGTGGGACTAGAATCTGCATTCGATGAGATTTTCCGTCCGCGGCTTCCCATTTACGCTTTAGAATTCCATCTTCCACCAGCAAGGAATTCCATTGTGCCCAATATGCTTTAAATGTTCCACTCTTGTCGGAAATAATGTTCTAAGTTACCCGTTCGTTCTTTTCTTTGTGTTCCAGGATTAGCGACATATCTTCATCCTGAATTTGAGCTGCGCGTATAGTATCACCCGTTCACCCATCTAGTACTTCTACTTGTACATTTCGCAGGTCGTACGCCGCTTGTTTTTCTTCCGCCCTATGACAATGTTTATAATCTGGCTTACATGGTCTTTGCAATTGTTCGTCCTGCAGTGTAATGGCAACTTCCAAGTTACCAATCGCAGTGTTCTTTGCCCGATATCTAGAACAACTTGATGCTCCTTCATGAAATCCATTCCAAGAATGCATTCGTCCGTAATATCGGCAACCAAAAATTGGTGGGAGTTGGAAATATTGCCGAGCACTATTATGCTCTCCTCAATAGTATACTGGTTAGTATACCCGCCTGTCATGCGGGAGACCGGGGTTCGATTCCCCGTCGGGGAGCCTCTGGCGCAAGACTAATGACCTTGCCCGGAAAAAACAAATCATTATGGAAAATTTAACAAGCCTCAGGACTTGCTAAATAAGGCCAAGACCGGTTCCAGGTTGTAGTGCCGATGATGATGATGATTATGCTCTCGACTTCTCCGTAGACTGTAGAACGTTCTCCTGTGGCAGTCTTCAAAGCGTATCTTCTATTTTGATTAAGGGCTATTTTGCCCACGACATCCGGCCGAATTATGGATCTCGTTGCTCCAGTGTCGATTGTCACTGTTATTGTCCTTGCATTAACAATCGTAGTTATAACCAAACTTTGGTTATCCCGTTGGAATTGCGATACAGTTACGATGCTGGCGCTGCACATTCCACCAGGCGATTCTCGCCCCATAAAGTCTGCCCTTACAAGGTTTCCCGAGCTATTGACCCCAGTTTGGTCCGTTGATTAGCGCATGAACAACAATTCTCAATTGATGTTTCATTCATTTGTCGTTTCCTACAGTCAACAGAGATGTGGCTGACTTCGCCGCATGTCCAACACTTCATATCGGGTCTCGGACTTCTCCGTTGTACATGCCCGATTCTTTGGCAGGAACATTCCTGCACGGACATTTATGGGACTCTATATGTACTCCTGGTAGCCAGTTTAGCAGATTCATATGCCAATGCGAACGCCAGTATTTCATTAGTCGTCTTCTTTCCTGTCAAACGAACGGCCTGTTGCAAGTCCAGATCTTGGAGTGCATTTATAAATGTATCCATTGCTACCTCGTTCAGAAATTCCTTAGACATATTTGAGTAATACAAGTTTGCCAATCGCTCAATGTCTGCCTTCAATTGTTGAAGATTTTCTCCAGGTTTCTGCGTTCTGCTCCGCAGTTGCATGCGGTAAACCTGCTACATGTGGTTGTCTCCGTACCTAGCTTCAAGGCCCTCTCTTGCCGCTTAGAAATCTGTTTGCATCTCTGCTGGTATGGTTTGTAGCAATTCTACTGCCGCCTCGCGGAGTGACAAGATTAGTGATGTTGCCTTTTGCTCATCCGACCACTTATTATAATTGGCCGCGGCGTCAAACTGACGTATAAATACGCAGAACGATCCCGTTCCATCGAAGGTTGGCGGTTGCATCCTCGTATCTTTGTAGTCATGCTAGGCGATGTCTTATTTCTCTCTACACACTCAAGTCTCTTTTCGATTCGCGTTATTTCATCGGTGACTTTCTTAAATTCAGCTCCGTTTTTTAAATCCAGATTTTCTACTTCGTTTCGATTTTTTGACTGAACTTCTTCCTTAAAGTGTTGAAAATTACATTTCATCCAGTGCGTTTGGGCATCCAGTTTCGCATTCAGATCTGCAGCTTGTGCGTCGAATTTTGAATTTTGGGCATCCAACTTTGTATTCAAATCTGCAGCTTGTGCGTCGAATTGTGAATTTTGGGCATCCAACTTTGTATTAACATCTGCAGTTTGCGCGTCCAATTTTGTATTAATATCTGTAGCTTGCGCGTCCAATTTTGTCATCATCATCCTGAACATCTTCGAAATGTCCAACAGTGGCGAACTCTTCTCCGTTACATTGGAACCATCTTGACTCGGTGTTTCTTCTCCATCCGGACAGTCTGTCCCAATCGTAAAAACGTATGTGTCGACATCAATACCCTCTTCTTCCATTGCTGCTTGCAGACTCTGCCGAAGAATTTGCTTCTGTCTTCTGCTATCCAGATTCCGGTCCTCAAGTTCCATCTTCAACTCAGAAACGCGAAGATCCTCCAAAAGTCGATCTGACATCGTCACAACACACTTTCACAGACTCATTCACTTCATCAATAATTAATCCCACTTCTGACACCAATTGTAGTGCGCTCGGGGTTCGTTGGATTAATTATTTTAATAAATAAGAGCCGTTAAATCGATTTTGAATTAATTTAACACTTTATTAGTCCGTTAATAACAACCATTACTTTTACCGTACACTTAACGAATTATTGACTTATCGCTTCCGTACTTATTGCGTCTTTGACTGCTTACTTCTTACTTGTCTTCCCAATCTGGGTGCGACGTATTTATACCGTTTTTCCTCATTCTGATTCGATGTTTCGTTTCCGTCGGTTCCATAGCCTTGAATTTTCTACTGCTCATAGTCTCCAGTTTTCCAGTACTTTCTAGAATATTCTAGTACTCTGTTTCGGACCCTCTAGAATATTCTAGTACTGATTGTCATATGCGTCACAATACTAATACCAACATATAACAAAACACACCCCAACAACGTTTAATATAGTGTGACGCATATGACAATCAGTACTAGAATATTCTAGAGGGTCCGAAACAGAGTACTAGAATATTCTATAAAGTAATGGAAAACTGGAGACTAGGAACAGTAGAACATTCAAGGCAATGGAACGGAAGGAAACGAAACGCTGAAACAGTATAAATACGCCGCACACAGAGCATAGTGAGGAGTCATGAGTATGAAGTAGGAAGTGAAACAAGCGATTGCTGATGAGTAAGAAGTAGAACGTGAAACAAGCGATAAGTGTGGTAGTAATAAGTAAGCAGTAAAATACGCGATAATTACGGAAGCGATAATAAAGAAAACGTTAAGTGTACGGTAAAAAGTAACGATTGTTATTACGGACTAATAAAATGTCACATTAATTCATTAATCGATATAACGGCTCTTATTTATTTTAAAATAATTAATCCAGCGAACCCTAAGCTCGCTACAATTGGTGTCAGAAGTGGGATTAATTATTGTTTAAGTGAATAAGTGTGTGAAAGTGTGTTGTGGCGATGTCAGATCGACATTTGGAGGATCTTCGCGTTCCTGAGTTGAAGAAGGAACTTGAGGACCGGAATCTGGATAACAGAGGACAGAAGCAAATTCTTCGACAACGTCTGCAAGCAGCTATGGAGGAAGAGGGTATTGATGTCAACACATATATTTTTACGATTGGTCCAGACTGTCCGTTTGGAGAAGAAACAGCGAGTCAAGATGGTTGCAATGTAACGGAGAAGAGTTCGCCACTGTTAGACATTTCGGAGATGTTCCGGATGATGATGACAAAATTCGACGCACAAGCTGCAGATGTTAAGGCAAAGTTTGATGTCCAAAATTCAAAATTCGACGCCCAAAAATCAAAATTCGACGCCGTAAATTCAAAATTGGACGCGGAAGCTGCAGATGTCAATGCAAAATTGGATGCCCAAAGGCAGTGTATGAAAGAATTCTGGGACTCGGAAGCGGAAGAAGCTGAGGATGAGGAGGAATTGGAGCCACATGAAATGAAGAAACTCAGGAAGAGCAAAGCTATGGCCGACAGCAGTGAGGAAGAGGAAGAAGATGACGATGATGTGTTACGTGAAGAACTGAAGGATTTCATCGATGATAACCCGATTGAAGAGGACGGCAGTGATGATGAAGACACTGATGCTTCAGGCCGTTCCCTGAAACGGATTTACAATGATGATGACGAGTCGGGCGACCGACTGGATAACGACGACTGTGACCTTATTGAAGAGAATCTTGGTTTGAAAGTCGAAGGCAGAAAGCGTTCCAAGCGTCTGCGTCGTACACAGGACGAAGAAAGTGATGGAGAGGAAGACGATGACTGTGACCTTATTGAAGAGAATCTTGGTTTGAAAGTCGAAGGCAGAAAGCGTTCCAAGTGTCTGCGTCGTACACAAGATAAGGAAAGTGAGGGAGAGGAACAGCACGTCGATGAAGGTTCAGCACGTGTGGCTATAGACGAACAGCTATTCGACGACGAAGACGATGTTGAACGCCACTCTGAACGTAGTCACAGGGAAACTGAGGCGGCAAAACATTTCAATGATGAATTGGAAAGGGGTCACTTTACTGATTTGGACAATGCAATCCGTAAAACAGATATTCCTGAGCGAATGCAATTGCGCGAAGTTCCGGTTACGCCTGTTCCAGAGGGACCCAATGAACTACAAGATGAAGCTGAATGGATTTACAAACATGCGTTTTGTAAATCAACTGTTTCCGACCAAGAGAGATCAACGGATGTTGGAGGTCGAGACCGCTATTGTAAGCCACCACATACGGGGGGAAAGATCAAGCAAGCCCTAGATTGTCGGCGTAATCAACAGCTAGAGGTGCCGTTCATTGCGTTCTACGGAGAAGAACACGTGAAACCAGGATTAACGTGCGACGATCTATGGAAAGTCTATTACTACGAAGCACGTTGGTGTTTACTGTCAGCTCCAAAGAACAAACTGCTCCAGTTATTTGAAAAGATGCGGAACTACCAGTTGGATACGGTTATGAAATCGACAGATGCTCCAATACCAGATGATATGCGTGTAATTAAAGATGAAGATCTAGACCGCTTACGTGATGTGCAAACTCCAGAAGAGCTTAAGGGTCTGCACATGCATTTTCTCTTATACTATTCGCATGAGATCCCTAAAATGCAAGAGGAATTCCGTCGTCAGGAAAAGGAAGAATGGCGGCAGGCTAGAGCTGACGCGAAAAGGAGAGCAGCAGAAAATTTGGAAGAAGGTCAAGAACTTCCACCGCCGAACGCCAGGATGAAAGTGGTACATCGCGACCGACTGGCGGCTTTTGTTGGCCCGGGAGACCAGTGAACTTAGTTCGGGACGAACTAATCTAGGCGGAGGGTAGTGTGACGCATATGACAATCAGTACTAGAATATTCTAGAGAGTCCGAAACAGAGTACTAGAATATTCTATAAAGTAATGGAAAACTGGAGACTAGGAACAGTAGAACATTCAAGGCAATGGAACGGAAGGAAACGAAACGCTGAAACAGTATAAATACGCCGCACACAGAGCATAGTGAGGAGTCATGAGTATGAAGTAGGAAGTGAAACAAGCGATTGCTGATGAGTAAGAAGTAGAACGTGAAACAAGCGATAAGTGTGGTAGTAATAAGTAAGCAGTAAAATACGCGATAATTACGGAAGCGATAATAAAGAAAACGTTAAGTGTACGGTAAAAAGTAACGGTTGTTATTAACGGACTAATAAAATGTCACATTAATTCATTAATCGATATAACGGCTCTTATTTATTTTAAAATAATTAATCCAGCGAACCCTAAGCTCGCTACAATTGGTGTCAGAAGTGGGATAAGTCTCGAGCGAGAAGTAAGACAGTGAAACAAGCGATAGGTGTGGTAGTAATAAGTAAGCAGTAAAATACGCGATAATTACGGAAGCGATAATAAAGAAAACGTTAAGTGTACGGTAAAAAGTAACGGTTGTTATTACGGACTAATAAAATGTCACATTAATTCATTAATCGATATAACGGCTCTTATTTATTTTAAAATAATTAATCCAGCGAACCCTAAGCTCGCTACAATAGCAACTGGCGCTGTCCCAACACCCCAAACATTTTGTAACAACTTTTAGTAACACCGAGGCCGGACGGGTTTGGTAGCCCTGACATCAGCCGCAGCCACCTGCAAACTTCATCGACGCCAACGCCAAAGACATGCTCAAGACCGACTCCCAAATCGTATATTTTAAATAAAAATCCAATCTTATTATCTTTTTCCACACAAGAGATACTGTCATTTTTGACACAATAAAACAAATGTCAGGAAGTTTTTATCAATTGTTCACAACAGTCATACCAATTTTCAAACAGTTACAGGCATCCATATTCATAACGCGTGTATTTTAAATAAAAATTCATTACCATTACCTTTTTTCCACGGTAGTATACTAACTACAAGATGGCTGGATATTCCAGTCTCAGTGGCATTCTTTGGAGATATGGGAAATCCCGATGATTCATTCAGTGTTCATCCATCATCATCTCTATTTCACCAACCGGACTGCACTCGGTGATTATTCCAAATATTTGAGAATATCTCATCTCAGGTGTCTGGTTTGTTGACCCCACCATTGATTCAGTGATGAGAATATTTCTGTTGTTTGTAGTTTGCATCAATTCCTCTCCACCGATGTTTATAAATACAATCATTTTGAACAGAGGATTATAGTGTTGGCACCAGGAGAAGGTGGAATACGTGTGCAATCACAAATACTAATGTGTACATTACTCAATTGGTACTGACTACGGCCTATCCTACAACACCCCACAAATCGCTAATATTGCTAGTAAGGCATATTTATCTAAAATTAATTATATAAATACGTAACCAATCGTTTATTTTGCGGGATTTGTTAAGAATAGACACACAGATTTACTAGAATGGCCTTTATTGCGAATCAAAACAACGATCGCAATAAAAATTGATATTATCCACAATAAGCGACAAGGGAAAATACAATAGCGAAGAGTTTTATTAATTTTAACAACCACTTGGCCCCATTTATCTCATCTTAATTACCCCAATTCCGTAGTTACAAATATTTGTGAACGAATTTTATTGCACAACACTGTTGAGTGTCGCATTTGCGAGAGACAACGATATACTCAGTTGAGCACAAATTACCGTATGTCGATTTGAACACAATAGCCTCTCATTCGCTTATTACCGCGTGACGGAAAAGGTAGTTCGTATGTTCTTTATTTATTTATATACGGGCTGTGGCGTTCGGTTTGTATTTAAATTAACTGGCACTTTAGCAGTACGTTAAAAAATCGATGCCTTGTTGGCAGCGCTTATCCTACTAATTATTAATTCAATTCGACCTTAGTCATGCCACATAATTCAATTCGAATCTCGTCAATTATTTTAATTATTATATTTGACTTGTTTGCATTCCCACGCACAGCACAATCATCTTCAGATAATGTTACGGTAACGAACGCTGCGACTCAGCGCAATAAAAAACCCGTGTTAATCGTAGTATCTTACGATGGGTTTCGCAATGAATACCTGACTCGTGATGTCACACCGAATCTTCTAAAGTTCCAGCAGGACGGCATCTATGCGGATTACACGAACAATGTATTTCCGACAAAAACCTTCACCAATCACCATTCAATTGCAACCGGCTTTTATCCCGATAAACATGGTGTTTTAGCGAATAGTCTATACGATCAGACCGACGGTGAACTGCACTATTCATGGAAATTATTTCATTACAATGCTTCAATTCTTCCAATATGGGTATTTGATAAAACACGCTAGTGTAGTGCCGAGTGCTGTTTGTTTTTTTAAAATCGAATATAACGATTACAGGTGGTTAACCAATTAGAAGGCGGGTACTCTGGTTGCATGATGTGGCCAGGAAGTAATTTTGAATATCGTGGTGTTCAGTGTACATATGTTGAAAAGTATAATCCTAAAATGCCTCTGGAAGAGAGGATTAATATCATCATGAAGTGGATCACGAACCCCGATCAGCCGGCTAATCTTGTGATGTTTTACTCAGAGCAACCGGATAAAATCGCTCATGTAGAAGGACCTGACTCCGAAAAGGTAAAAGTGATAGTATACGATTTGTTGATATTGCAATTAATTTATCCTTAGGTAACCGAAATGATTGCTAAATTAGATTTGGTGACAAAGTACCTTCAAGATCAAATAGTTGCATTTGGGTTGGAGGATCGGGCGCATGTGGTACATTTAAGTGATCATGGCATGGGCGCAGTATCACCGTCGAATCTTATCAATCTAACGAACTACCTGGAAGATGGAACATATAAAATGTACGGCAATTCGCCAGTGTTACAAGTCGTTCCAGAGGCAGGTATGTCGTCGTGTCATTCTCGTAAATTCCCCAATATTGAATTCAATACTTAATTCCACTGGTCGGAGTGTACTGCCAGTTCTCTAAATCAAAATTAAAACTCCTGTCCATTTATTGTTCAAATTACTTATCTGAGTTAAAAGAAAAAGAAACAGCATTTCCCTTATCGAAACAGGTTACCTTGAAGATGTCTATGAACGTTTAAAGAATGGCTCAGAAATGAATGGTCACTTTGATGTCTACAAGACCGAAGACATGCCAGCTCGATGGCATGCAGCGAATCCCAAGCGTTTTGGTCCAATTGTGGTTGTCGCCAAAGTAAACTATTCATTCCAGGATCTGTGGCCGTTCGTCGAGCCAACGAGTA
This sequence comes from Microdon myrmicae, assembly GCA_963931805.1. Taxonomy (NCBI): domain Eukaryota; kingdom Metazoa; phylum Arthropoda; class Insecta; order Diptera; family Syrphidae; genus Microdon; species Microdon myrmicae. Next base: position 93,805,935 of record OZ007502.1, read on the forward strand.
TGTCTGCGCTTTCTTTCTATAAAAACACTTATGCCTTAATAAATGAATCCTACTAATTTACAGCTAAGTATTTAGGTGTTCATGGATATGATAATAATGAACTCCAAATGAAATCCATGTTCATGGCCAAGGGACCAGAAATAAAGAGTAGTGTCCGAATAAAATCGTTCGAAACAGTTGATCTATTTTTCCTGTTCACGCAAATTTTAGGGATCGAAGACGTTTTACCTCGGAGGGACGGCTCTTATATGAGAGCACATCACATTTTAGAACGTTCCCGACAAATAACCCACAAAATTACAAGTAATAATATCAATTTTTACGTCAGTCAAATCTTAATGTAACTTTTTTTTTCTATTTCATTTATTTTCAGCTGTAGCAATAATAATAGTTTGTATTGTTATTATAGGTATAATTATATGCACAGTAAATTACTTTAAAAAACGGAAACAATCGTACAATGCAGCGTAAATTAATTTCAAATGTACATTAAAACAAGTAAGGGGGGTTTATAGTCATTCATAGTGATATTTATGATATTTAAGATTCAAAAAAACTGGGAAACCATTTGGTGACGGGGTAATATTTGGACTTTTCCAAAGTATTATTTATATTTTTATAGATTGTTATGTGCAGAACTTGCACAATTTACGATAAGAGTTATAGCGTTGAAAACTGTTTTTGTTAGTATTTTTGTAATATAGAATAAAAGAAATACAATGCACACAAATCACTAAATTGAATGTTGTTTTATTTTATATTTCTTGCTGACCACAAGTTAACCACTGACGATGTCGCACATGCCGTTCTATTTTCGAATTTGTCGTTGTTTGCCACAAACAAAATGGAACACTTGTGGCGGTTCTAAATTAAGCCGCCTTTAAATTGTGAAGTTTTAACTGATAGTTTTACCCCACCGAAACACTCTGAACGTTGCCGTCCATGGTTTCTCGACATTTTACTTACGACTAGTTGAACCAAATTGCAGCTAATAACGAATGTCTCGGCTAGCATCCCGACCTCGTCCATTCTGTTACGGTGAACTAACCAATTCGAGTTATTAATGTACATAAGCCACCAAAATAATAATCTCAAAAGTTACGTGTTCGATTTGTATCCAGTCGACGTAGGGTGAACGACGTTTGAAGAGTTTCCCTCACTCTTAAACACCGTGTAGTGATCCTACATCACTACCTCCATCCATTCCCCCATTATTTCATCGTCGATTTCTAACCATACCCAACTACCCTACCCTTATCCATAATCCCAATCATCTTTCCCAAGTGAATCATATGCGTGACAAATTAAACCGCAAGTCCATTTGTCGCACAATGATTCAATTCCCAATAAGCCTAACATCATGAAATGCCAATTTCAAATGCATTTCATGACTTTTCCTTTCGGGAATTTGTTTAACCAAATTCCCATTTACTTCCTAGAATCTCACTCCGATGGAAGCACACACCAAATCTTGTTCGTGCTTCCCTGAACTTTTATACACATTTGAAGAAAAACTCTGTAGATGCATAGTATAAAAGGGCGGCGCATTTTGGATTCGATATCCACATACGAAGACATCATACCCACATACCCATACTGACTCGATACTTGAAGACATCGCATCGCCATACCCGTTCATATTCAAATCCATTGAACTTGAAGCATACATCATACTGAAGACAAGGCAAGCCATACTCAAGCCACATTAGACATCGCACTCAATTAATGTTATTATATTATTATATCATATTATATTATTAATATTGTTTTTAAAAATAGTAAAGGTAATCCCAAATTTAAAATAAATTTAAATTAATAATAATAATAACAATAACAATAATAATAATAATAATAATAAAAAATAAAAAAATAAAAAACCTTCCTAATAAGGTTTGTTTGTTTTCTTCCTGGTTCCGCTTTCTCTTCCTGGTTTTCGTTTGTTCCACTTTTTCTTTTCCTTGCTTTCCGTCTCTTTTTTGCCGCTTACATGCTCTGTGGCTGATAAGACATGGACACCTGCTCTTCTCGTGGTGTGGGCCATCAGCCGGATCAGGGCATGATGGCTCTCATAAAGAGATTAAAGGAGGACCTCGAGGCTCTCGGGGCTGAGAACGCGATCCTGAAAAATAGATTGTCGCGATTGGAAGCTGCCCCATCCAGGTCCCCGTTCGGTGCCGGTTCGGAAGCTACTGATTCGGAATCAGAGCTCGAGCCGGAATTAGAGATTGTCACCGACAAATCTGATGATTCAATGGGCGACGGTCAGTCACGTACCCCTACCCCAAATTCATCTAGGGCCCCAAAGCGAAAAACGCCGCTCCCAACAACATGCTGTGAGGGAGGACCCTCCAATAAGCGCGTCGCTACCGGCTGCCCGCCAACCCCACCCCCATCATCATCATCACCTGTCCCCAAAAAGTTGTCGAACCCCGCGATAACTACTAACTACCTGAAAATCGTGCCTCCGCAGGGGCCTTGCCCTCCGAGGCCAACTCCGGTGGTTAACCCAAAACCAAAGGCCACTTGTGTCCCCAACACTATCCAGCCAGAAGTCAGGGTCCGCTCACCTGTTTCTAAGAAGAAGTAGCAACCCGGGGTCTTTGCACGAGACCTCAATTTAAAAAATTTCGTCGGTGACATGAACCGACTAGGGATTTCCAACTTCAAGGCAAAGACCTTAAGCCCGTCCCTAAACGAAATTATAACCTGCGATAGGGAAACCTACCGCAAGGTTAACGACAACCTCAAGGCCAAGGAGGTGAATTACCACACATTCACTCGGGCCGACGAAAAGTCGAGGACAATCCTCTTAAAACGAGTCGCTGCCTCCTGGGAAAAGGACGACATCGTAACTGCTCTTGAGACAACATTTCCTGACGTCAAATTCACTGACGTCAAAAAATGCTCTCCCCCACAACGGTTTGTGAACATCAGACCACAAAAATACAGCAAGCTGAACATATGCCAGCTTCATCTTGCCCCAGGTACCGACATAGATTCCATAATACGGACAAAGTCGCTTCCAATCCTGCATCAGCAAGTTGTCTTCGAGGTATTTCATAACAGAGAAATGCCTCAATGCAGACGTTGCCAACGTTACGGGCATGTGTCCCGAAACTGCAACATGAGTCGCCGTTGCGTTCGTTGCGGAAAATCCCACGATATTGGCAAGTGCGAACTACCGCTAGCAAAATACGACCCCGCAACAAATGTACAGGATGAAATTACACTGCCAACTTGCTGCAACTGCGGCAACAAAGGACATCCGGCTAGTTACAGGAATTGTCCTAAATATAAGGAAATTATACAAAGATCCAAGGAGACTCGAGCTAAGCAAACAGCCAAGTCAGACTTCGGAAAACAGGCCAAACAAAACCTCATCCAAAATGGATTCACGTTTGCCGACATGCTTAGGGGACAGCAGGCAAAGAACATAAAAACTCTCCCAACTCCTCCTCCTCCCCCTCAAAAACATATTCAAGTCCCTAAGCGACCCCCGGTAAAGGCCAACACGACGCCTCAAACTCAAGCGGCGGTGCAAAAGCCTCCGAGGGGGCAATCTTCAATGCTCGAGAAACTACTTAGTTTGTCCTGCTTGATCGAAGATATTCGACCCCGATATGAGAAACTATCAACCGAGGCTGAGAGTGGGGCACTCCTTTTCACTGCATATGCAAGACATAACCTCCACAATGGATCCCAAAATTAAAGTTATCCTCATAAATGTCAACTCCCTTGTTTCGCATTCCAAGCGTACGATGATCTCTCACGTCATAAAAGAAAACCGGGCGGACGTGGGACTTGTAACCGAAACTAGGTTGCTCCATGTCACCGTCCCGTATTCCCAAACTTCTCCATGATTGGAAGAGATCGAACCCTCACTGGCGGTCCCACCATCAACGGAGGTGGCACTTGTATACTGGTTAATAGCGGACTTCGCCATGAAGCTATTGACCTCCCACACTTTGAGTCCATAGAGGTGTCTGGGGCTGAACTGCATCTAGCTAATAACGGTAGAGTGAATATATACTCCGTATACCACTCGCATAAAACTAAGATATCGGCAAACTAATAAGGACCTCAGGGCATACCCCCTTCATCATAGGCGGCGATTTTAACTCCAGACATGTTCCAGTGGGGAACAACTCTGTCTCTTGCCCAAATGGCACAAAACTGTACCAATGGTACACCGCAAGCACGTATGCCCTCAACTTCGAAATACTCGCACCTACGGTTGGCACTCGAGGTAACTCAATTCTGGACATATTTTTTGTGTCCAAAGACTTACTTCCACAAATCACTCCCCCTCAAGTTTCAGTGGATGTATCTGACCACAACGCTGTGACCACATACATTCGTGGCTATCGAGCATCCCGGGCTCATATCAGATACATACCCGATTATGGGCGGACAAATTGGGACAACTTCAATATTATATTGAACGAAAAACTCCACCAACTCTCTCTCCCCACTGACAGGACCCTAACGACGGTTGAGATAAATAACGCTGCAACTCGACTTCACGAGATTCTAGTTGAAACTTCTGAGACTCATGTCCCGAAGTACAAACTTGAAAAGACATCAGATTCCCCATGACGACTTCACTCTTCGCCTCATCCGGGGGCGCAAAAAAGCTCTGCAGAATGAGATATCGTCACCGCTTTACGCAAAGGGAGCCATTATTGCGATCCATTATTCACAATATTGGCACACTGATAAAACAAAGTTGGCGCAAGACTAATGACCTTGTCCGGAAAAAACAAATTATTATGGAAAATTTAACAAGCCTCAGGACTTGCTAAATAAGGCCAAGACCGGATCCCGGTTGTAGTGCCGATGATGATGATGATGATGATAAATCATAGCAAGTTTTGTTGGATTTGATCAGCCGTTCGCGTATTTCTTCTTCCATATTGTTATCGGCTGATACTATTGACCCAAGGTAGTTAAAGGATTGCACTACTTCAAATTCGTGCTCCACTACCCAGATAGTTTGACCAACGTTAGGTATTCTCTTCGCAGATGTTGCCACCATGTACTTAGTTTTTCCCTCATTAATGTGCAGTTCCAGTTTTTGTGCCGCCTGCTCGATCTGGGTGAAGGATTCCTGTACAGCCGATTCGGTTCTACCGATGATGTCGATGTCATCTGCGTAGGCAAGTATCTGGCTAGACTTGGTGATAATAGTCCCTCTTGTTGTAACGCCAGAGTCACGGATTGCCTTCTCCAAGCCCAGGTTGAAGAGGAGGCAGGTCAGGCTGTCCCCTTGTCGGAGTCCATTAAAGATGTTTATTGGTTTGGACAGCAATCCCGCTATTTTTACTTGACTAGTTACGTTGGTCATGATCAACCTACAAAGTCGTATCAAATTGTTTGGAATGCGGAACTCTCTCATGGCATTATATAGTTCTACCCTGGCTACGCTGTCGTAGGCGGTCTTGAAGTCTATAGATATATAATGGAATCTTAAATTCCTGACATTTTTCCATCGCCTGCCTAAGGGTCTGATCATTCTCTGATTTGCCTGGGATGAAGCCACACTGTTATTGACCAATTATGACTTTAGCGTATGGGGCTATCCGGTCTTGTAGGATAGTGGAGAGTATCTTATAGGCGGTACTCAAGAATGTTATACCCCTATAGTTGCTGCACAGTGTGATTTCTCCCTTCTTATGTATGGGGCAAATTATACCACGACGCCAATCTTCCGGCAACTCCTCTTGCTCCCATATCTCATGCATTGCGATCTCATGCATTGCGTGATGTAACGCTGTCCCTCCTTGTTTGATCAGTTCAGCTGGTATGCTATCAGCTCCGGGGGCTTTATTTGGTTTGAGCTGTCTAATGGCTTTTAATGTTTCCTCAATGCTTGGTGACGGCAGCATTTGGTCTTGATTTTGCATTGGTGGAGCCTCCAATTCTTATGTGAGTTGACCATTTATCAATTCATTGAGGTGCACTTCCCATCGGTCCAGAATGCCTTCAGGATCGGTGATCAGATTACCCTCTTTATCCTTGCAGTGCAGCGTGCTGTGTACTGCGTCATACTGCGGATTATTTGGTAGAACTTCCGCGCCTGGTGCGGACCTCGCTCTCTACTTTTCTCTATTTCACAGACAAGGTTTTTTCCCAGGCACTTTTCTTTTGCCTGCGAAGCCTTTTTTCAGATCTTCTGAGCTCTTTGTATTTCTCCTCGCGCACCCGCGTCCTATGAGACTGCTGCATTGCCCGGTATGCCGCATTCTTACGTTCAGTCGCTAGTTTGCACTCATCATCAAACCAGTCGCTCCGATCTCTACGACTACTGTCTAAGATGGAGTTGACAGTACTAATGACAGTATTCTTAAGGCGTATCCATTTCTCTTCTATGCGCGGCATTCTGGCCCCAGGACTTACTCTCCCTCCATCGAGTCCTTCGAAGGCGAGTCTTAACAACTGACCAAAGGTGTTACTGGTTTCTCAATACGTAAAGCAGCCATCGTGATCCGAATCTGATCCGCGAATGCAATACGTCTCTATAAGGCAATCTGCGCTCGGAAAACTATACCAACAAGATAGTGATCCCACTCGACGTTGGCACCTCGGTATGTTCGTACCGTCATCAGGCTCGAGGAGTGGCCGCGATCTTGCGAGTGGTTCCATCAGGTGATACCCAGGTGGCTTTGTGGATATCTTTAGGCTGAAACCTGGTACTTGCAATGACCAAGTTTTTCGATGACTCGTAGTCCATTGTCATTAGTGTTCTCATGCAAACTATGAAAACCTGTATACTGCCTGAAAACCGGCTCCCGACCTATTTTGGCATTCAAATCACCAAGAACGATTTTCACATAGTATCTTGGGCAGGCATTGAGGGCCCGTTCGACGTTCTCGTAGTATTCTTCTTTTTCGTCCTCAGGGGACTCCTCTGTAGGTCCGTGAACGTTTATGAAGCTTATGTTCTTAAACTTGCCTTGCACGCGAAGAATGCATAGCCTTTCATTTATTGCATTAAAGCCGATGATGGCAGGCTTCAGTTTTTGGCTGACTAGAGAGCCTACCCCGGGCACATGGTGTTTTGCATGACAGCTGTAATAAATGCCATACTCGTTTCTTTGAATTACACCACTTCCCGTCCATCTTAGTTCTTGTAATGCTGTTATGTCAGCCTTATATTCGGACAGGGCATCGGATAGCTCTATATAGTGAGCGGACGTTCCATGAAAAAATTCTAAAATGGTTTAGCCATTTTCGTTTCCGTGGTCGTCGTCGTGTATCCGGTCCATATCCGAGGCTTGTTAAATTTGCCATAATAATTCATTTTTACGGGCCTGGTTATTAGCCTTGCGCCAACCTTTCTCAGGATGTCGCTGCATGCATTGGTTCACTCCTTGGCGGGTGCCAAAGTTGCTATCCAGGGGTGTCACATAGAGACTGCATGTCAACTTGGATTGAACGGGGACAAGGATCGCCCAGGCCTTCGCCGGGTTGAAAGCAATCAGTAACTTTGCCCTGTATGTTTGGTTCCATCTTGAAAGGCAGTACACCTACGCAAATCAAAGATGTGTTGGACTCTGTGTATGGGGACTCTGCACCATCATTTACCACAGTGAAATTTTGAGCATATGCATACGTGGCCGTGAGAGCTTGGTAGACGATGAACGTTCATCATCATCATCATCATCGGCACCACAACCCGGAACCGGTCTTGGCCTTATTTAGCAAGTCCTGAGGCTTGTTAAATTTTCCATAATGATTTGTTTTTTCTGGTCAAGTTCATTAGTCTTGCGCCAGAGGTTCCCCGACGCGGTATCCCACCCCGTTTTCCCGCGTGACAGGCGGGTATGTTATGGTTATTTATACAATTTAATAATATATTTAGAATATTAATATATATAATTTATTTGAATTTATTTTTATTCTTTAGTAAGGTAGTTCACTTACTTGGATTTAGTCGACCGTTGAGCGGTCGCTGTGTTGCTTGATTGGTCGGCGACTGGTTGCAGGGGGCGTTGAGCGTCGTGCTCCCCTGTTCAGCTTATGACTTATTTCGTTTTCGCTTTTTCGTTTCCGTCTTGCGTTTATTTGGTTGAATCCTATTTCTATTGTTTACGAATTTAAATCAAGCTTACGATAGTTACTACCAATAATTAAATTATTCCTGAAGTTATTCACGTCCGAATTGTTTTCTTGACCTGGGCGGTTGTCTTCCTGGTTTTACGTCGAATGAATGATTGTTTATTTTCGCCGTTGAAGTTTATTTATTATTCGGCGTTAACGCCGGTGTTTATTATTTTCTCTACCAAGTAGAATTGCACAAAGTAGTTTATGCAAATTAACTACTTGGCGAGTTGTTCTCCGTTCAGAGGTAAAGAGGGGAAACTATCGAAAGGGGATTCGTGAATGTTGGGGGGAGCTGGACTCAAGGTCGGCCCGTAACAGGTATACTAACCACTATACTATCGAGGAGCCACAATGAACGTTCGTGACGTCCAAAAACTATAACAACTGACGATAACAACGCTAAAGTTCACCAAATGGTGCTACGCGACCGCCGAATTAAAGTGAGAGAGATAGCAGAGGTTATGAAAATGTCCAAAGAACGTGTTTGTCACGTATTAAATCAAAATTTGGGCATGAGGAAGCTGTCCGCGCGTTGGGTGCCGCATTTGCTCACGTTAGACCAAAAACGTGTTTGAGTGAAAATTTCCAACGCGCCCTGTTGGCGCAGTTTAGGTGCAATGAATCCGAGTTTTGGCGCCGATTAATTACTGTCGATGAAAGTTGGGTACACCATTATACGACCGAAACAAAAATACAGTCAAAACAGTGGACTGCAAAGAGGGAATCGGCTTAAAAAAAAAACAGAAAAATCGGCTCACTCAAACGACTGTCAAATAAAAACTACCCGTCCAAAATGGCTAAAATTTTGGTGAGTTTCTCAAAAGGTGCACAACTACATTCACTAGCTTTTATTGACGAGTGCCGCTATTTTCACGTTGAGATCGGAAACTTTTCAGCCCAGCCTCGTATATGCTTTTGTACATCTGGGGTATTGTAGAATAAAATACAATAGAGAAAGGGTCTCTTTCACCGTCCGCTCCAGTATACCGTGCTGCGTGCTGTAAGACACTTTCGAAAACCGTCGGAAAAACATAGAAGGACCTCGATTTTCGTTTTGCAAGTTTCACGAGCGTTATCTATGGGAAATCGATTTTTTAGTCGATCTAATTGTACAAGGTGGCGCAAAATTAATCATCCTATCGGAAGATGTTATAATTTTTGGAAGTGGCGTCGTACGTCAATCATGTTTGACATTTGTGAACAAACAAGCAATGGAGCGCGTGTGAATTACTGTCAAGCCATTCTTAATCTCAATAACGAAGAGGACGATATTGTGTCCCAACTCATCATGAGCGACGAGGCGCAATTCCACTTAAACGGTTACGTCAATAAGCAAAATCTTCATTTCTGGGGCACTGAAAATCCGCGTGTGCTGCACGAAGAGCCATTACACCCACTCAAGGCCACTGTGTGGTGCGGCGTTCACGCGGAGGAGTGATTGGGCCGTCGTTTTTTGAGGACGCCATCGACAATACGGTCACTGTTACTGGGGAACGCTACAGGGCCAGATAAATGGCTTCTTACTGTCGGAATTGGATAAGCGGGGATTGGTGAACATGTGGTTTCAACAAGACGGTGCAACCATACACACAGCACGAGCCACAATGGATATTGTGAAGGAAGCGTTTCGTGGTCGCGTAATATCCCGTTTTGGCGATTTGGCATGGCCAGCAACATCGCCCGATTTAACCATCCCAGACTTCTTTCTTTGGGGCTACTTTAAGTCGCGGGTTTATGCCAACAAGCCTCAGACAATCGCATTCACAGGAATGCGAACAGTTATCACCGGATGGCGGCAGCCACTTGACAGATATCATCTTTTCCACTTAACAGAAAACATTGTAAAGGTCCAAATAAAGATTTCTATCACTCAAAATTATTTTTTATTTATTTAGTAAAAAGTAATTCAAAAACGAAATTGGATGATTCATTTTGCGCCACCTTGTATATACCCCCTTGAGGCCAATGATGCTCGCGGTTTTGTGAAACGCTGGTCGAAAAAATTCTCTAACCATTACGTTACCCGGTAGCTTTACGTAACCTCTGCTAGAATATGCTAGTGTTATATAAATGTTAACAATTTAAATAGAATGACAAATAAAAGGGAACGAGACTTACATAAGTGTCGTAGACCGTTCCTCGGTAGCTGCTTCTGGTCACTGGGTGTAGGAGGTGTAGAGTTCTTGACTCCCCCTGTTTAACTCTCGTGGTCACACATTTTTATTTTTAATTGTTAGTGACCGATAGCGGATATTCACACTTACGTGGTCACACACTCCCGGTGGTTATATATTTTAATTTACTCACGGGTTCGTTTTACGTGTCTTTGTATTGTGCGTCTTCTCGGTTTAATAATTTTCTCCAACTGACTATAATTTTTTTTTTTCGCTGTTGACACTTTATTTTAATTACGGCGCCAACGCCTTTAATTTTTATTATTGTTGCCAAGTAGAATTTGCATAAAGTAGTTTATGCAAATTTGCTACTTTGCGTAATTATGATTTTATAGGTAGAGAGGAGATTTTGGGTGAGGGCTTGGACGCTAGGTCCGTAAACAAATTGTTTAGAAAATTGCTTCCCTGATCGGTGACCAATTGCTTCGGGACACCATACCGAGCAATTATGTGGTCGAAAAAGACTGTGGCCACCGTTTCTGCTTCCGCATCTGGGAGAGCGTAGCAATCTATATACTTAGACAAGTTGTCTTGGAATGTGAGTATATATTGATTGCCGGTTGGGGTTCGATCAAGAGGACCTTACTATATCTAAATATACTTTCTCAAAAGGCCTCTTTGCAATGTCGCTTATTACCATGGGCATACGTAGGTTCGGTGAAGATTTCATGGTTTGACATATTTTACATACTTGATGTATTGTTTAATGTTGCGCATCATATTCTTCCATCAAAAATTCCTACGTATTTTATTATACGTTTTACTCACTCCTTGGTGTCCACCCAAAGGAGGATCATGGTATTCCCGGAGTAGGATCTGGATGTCTTCAGGATTTGTTATCTCCATTCCTCTTTCCGTGCAGGCTGGACTGGGATTCTCGTTAAGAGAAGACTTGTCGTCATTTGGACTATCCTGAGTTCCTTCGCTTGCCCTTAGCTTTTTAGCTTGGGCGCGTGTTAGTACATTGCATCTTGGTAGTGTGGTTAGTTATCACAATTTTTCGGAATACGGCTCAAGGTATCCGCATTGGTATTGTATTTACCGGGCTTATACTCGATTTGGTAGTTGAACTCCAGTAGCTTGCGATGGAACCTTAGTAAACGTGACGTGGGATCTTTCTTCAACCCTTTAATGGTTTGTGATCTGTGTATATGTTGAAATGTCTCCCTTGTAAATAACAGCGGGAATTCTTAGCCGCCCAAACAACGGCTAGGAACTCTTTCTCGATCGTAGAGTAGTTCTTTCCGCCCTATTCAAGGTTCGGCTGGTATATGCGACTGGATGCTCCGTACCGATTTCGTCATGCGGCAGTACGGCACGCAGTGCTTCATTACTAGCATCCGTGGTCAGATTAAAGGGTTTGGTAAAATCCGGATAGATCAATAGTGGCGGCAAGACCAATAACTCCTTTAAGTTCCCAAATGCTTGTTGGCATTTGTCCGACCAGGTGAATTTAACGTCCTTCCTTAACAAGTTTGTTAAGGGGCGTACTATCTTCGAAAAATTTGGAACAAATTTTCGATAATAATTCGCCAAGCCTAGAAACGACTGGACGTTCCTTACCGTCTTAGGCATGGGGAAATCCCTGACACTAGCACTCGCTTCTGGACTTCGCATTGCCCCTTTTTCGGAACAAACATGTCCCAGATATACTACTTCCTTTTGTAAGAACTTGCATTTCTCCTGTTGCAATTTGAGGTTGTGGTATCTCATCTGGTCGAATACTTCCGGAGTTTGTCATTATGGCGTTCTAGGTTTTTCCCATATATGACAACGTCGTCTAGATAAACAAAGCATTTGATACCTTGCAACACGGATAGGACATGGTTCATGAGTCTCTGGAACGTAGCCGGTGCTCCCTTTAGACCAAGGGGCATACGTTTGAACTCATAATGCCCGTAATTTGTGCTGAACGCTGTCTTTTCCCGATCCTTCTGATCCACTAAGACTTGGTGGTAGCCGCTGGCTAAATCGAGCGTGGAAAAATAGTGAGTGACTGAGCTGGTCCAGCATATTCGAGGGGGGGGGGGGGGGGGGGGGGGGTATGCGCCACCAATGGTTTTGTCGTTCAGTTTCCTGAAATCGACCACAACTCTCCATCGGGACCCGCTTTCTTAGAAACTACCAAGAGTGGTGAGTGGGCTCCTCGATAGTATAGTGGTTAGTATACCCGCCTGTCACCCGGGAGGCCGGGGTTCGATTCCCCGTCGGGGAGCCTCAGGCGCAAGACTAATGACCTTGCCCAGAAAAAATAAATCATTATGGAAAATTTAACAAACCTCAGGACTTGCTAAATAAGGCCAAGGCCGGTTCCCGGTTGTAGTGCCGATGATGATGATGAAGAGTGGTGAGTTCCACGAACTCTTGCTTGGTTGAATTGTGGGGGCTCTTTGAAACTACGCGAAGAACCACCCACAATTCCAATCCCAACGCCCTTCACCAACCCGCAGTCACCCGCAAACATTTCCTCCCCAAGGGCATGGTTTCATGCATTAATGAATCACCACAATTTTACTGAAAATAATTCGGTTAGCATACAAAGTAACCGCCATAAATCAGGGAACCTTATCGGCGCCACCGTCAGCCGGCGTAAACTGCCACACACGTGCACAGCCGATTTTCCCGGCTTATCCACATTCAAGGCAGCCCTTTGCCCAACCGTCGAAAGCTTCTTTCACATCTCGCGTCTGGCCGCCAAAAACCGAATTTACCAGCATGTAAATATACACACAAACGAATTCGACCCTTTCCGCCGGCATAGATACCGTGCGCAATCACCATTGTGTAAGTACCTAAATTGCTTTTAGCACCAGTTTCCCCAATGACATGCGGCCTATTTACACAGCTGCATGCACATCTCCCACGATACCCTTTGTCCCATTTCCTTTTCCCGGTTCCGTTTACCCATGACCTCACAGCATGGGTAAACAACGTAATCTCCGCGGGATCAACCGCACATTCGCCAGGACGTACTCAGAGAGATCCTCTTCCCTTGGTCACCAATGAGAAATTTCACTTTCTCTTAAAAACTAAACTCACCCCTAGCCGAGGGTCGACGCTGCACGAGTCAAACCAGTCGAGTTTACCCTACGAGGAGTGCGCCCCGGGGAGTCGATAAGAAACGGCCAACAAAGTGAGTTGATAATGAAGAGTCTTAGCAATTGAGTCGAAGTCTTGGTCGTTTTTTAACGAAAATTAATTGATTAAAAATATTATAATGTAATAATAATATTAAAAACAGTAACAATATTCAAACAAAAATCGTGATATATAAAGAGACTGTGCTGAAACAAAAATAAAAGTGTTTTATTTGAAAGTTAATTTATTTACTGCGTTGCAAACTCTGCTTGTCGAAATTTCGTAGTGGAAAGTGAAAGAACAGTAACTGATAGTAGCTTGTAAAAGAAGCACGAAACGCAATCCGTGAACTAGAAGTGCAAGTTGAGTAGAGCTCAGCTCCTAATGAACATAGGCAGTAAAAGTGTGAATATTAAAGTATTTTGAATTTTACATCGGTGGAATATTAGTGAACACGTGCCGTGCTAGCACAACTACTTAATATTACCCACAGAATGATATCATTCTCTAGAATATCCCGTACTTGGTCATTTATCACCAGTTTCTTGCACTCAGGCAGATGGTACATTCATTGATTTATCGGTACTTGGTTCTGTACTACAGGTATCTCATGAGTTATTGCACTGGTATATGTCAGGAGGTCACCTTTGGGTTGGAAAATGTCATTGAACTCCTCACATATTTCCACTATGGATTGACACTCTTGAGGACTTAGGTTTTCTCCTAAGTGGAGTTCCTCATGTAATTGTATCAACCTTGAATATTTTTTGGTGGTTCAATCAGTGATGCCTCCTCCGGGAATATATGTCGGATGTATTGGAGGTGTTCCCCATCCGAAAGTGTTTTCTCCGAATTAATTCCCGCTGACATACTTTCTGATCTCTCAGAATAAATGGTTATTTGGGCGCAACTCCACCTTGATCCGGTCGAGGGTTTGAGGATACTTTATGGTATTGAGTACCTCTACTTGGGCACTCTTCATCATCATCATCTTCATCGGCACTACAACCGGGATCCGGTCTTGGCATTATTTAACAAGTATGAGGCCTGTTAAATTTTCCATAATAATTTGTTTTTCCGAGCAAGGTTATTAGCCCCTTCGCCTTCCCCAAAATACAATTAACCTTACAATTCTTAGACAGAACGCCGTTCCCCGACAAACCATCTGCAGACAACCCTGATAGCAAGTTTATTACCTGAAAACTACAGGGGATTTCCTGGTGTAATTTGTATATCCCCTTGCAATAGCCTCTAGACTTGCCAAATAGCGTTTGGAGAATAGTTGGTTTTTTAGATTTATTTTCTTATGGCGGAGTGCCTTCAGTTTAATAAAGCTGATTTCCACACCTATGTCCGCTATTAGGCGTGTCGTTTTTCCACGGCCACGTTGACTATTCCTCTTTCGGCGATGGCTCTGCTTTGGATTCCCTGAAGAGTCCGTACTCCTAGAGCTTGGTTGACTATGGTTCGATTCGGCTCAACGGCATTGTAATCGGTGCTGACGGTGTTTCTCTCTTCGGGTCTCAGGATGCCCAGTACTGCTGTGTTCTGTATTGGTCTGTGCCTGTTGACCGCCTTTGTCACTTGCATGCCTATTGCCCTGTGCATTTTTTTTTTGTTTAGACCTTCTTCCATTCTGTATTAACCATACAGTCAGTAAACTGTTGAAATCCAAACTGCTATCACGTAATATAAAGCTCCGTGTCTATAGAACTATAACCATGCCAATTGTTCTATACGGATGCGATACATGGGCTCTCACAAAACGGGAAGAGAACAAATTCCGCGTATTCGAGAATAAAGTTTTAAGGGGTATCTTTGGTGGCAACGAGGAGGCAGGACAATGGAGGAAACTCCACAACCACGAATTGGAAGATCTTTACCGCAAACCTACAACAGTGAGAGTAATCTAGTCGCGAAGGTTAAGATGGACCGGACACGTGGCGCGAATGGGCAATGATAGGACCGTGCATAGAATTCTGGACGGTAAGCCAACGGGAAAGAGACCGACAGGACGGTCGCGACGGAGATGGGAGGACAATGTTAGGTTTGACCTCGAGGAGATCGGATCGGATGGTCAAGCGTGGAAGGAGAGGGCACGGGACGGGGAACAATGGCGGAGTCGAGTCGGTGAGGTCATGAACTTCCGGGTTCCTACAGGCCAATAAATAATAATAATTAACCATGTAGGTCAGCGGGGTATGGTCGTGGCGTACAGTCTTAATCACTTTGTTGGGTGTACCAGCTGGTGACTTCTGGCAATTTACCCACGCTATCTTGCAATGACACGCTTCCACGTGTGGCCCTTTCGGCCACAAAACTCACAACAACATCGAATGTTGTACTCTATGATTCGATGCTGTTGCTTGTTTTGAAGTAGGGGGTTGTTCTTGCCCTTGGTTTGATGCATTCGGGGGCACCCTCTGTTGGTACCGTAACCTGATGTCCAGGATTGCGTATGTGGTTTTGTATCGTGTGCACGGCAGTCCTGGGCACGCGTGCCCATATTGGTTGCACTTCGTACACAGTGGTGTGTTCCGGCGCCTTAGGCACTTTTGGCGGATTTTGGTCTTTTCATCGAATGTCACTGATATGTCCCGCCGAACACTGTTCACAAGAAGGCACAAGGAGCGAATACAGCACAAAAGTAAAACACAGCGAAAGGTTCGTTTTTTATATTTTGTTTTGTATTTTAAAGTTACATGTACGAGGTTAAATTATATATAGTCTGTCACTTAACTTAATTATTCCGGAGCACAAGGTAGTTAATCGTTAAACAAAACTTGGGATGTCCTTAGGGAGGATCACAGGCCTGCGCGCGTTGAATTGCTGTGCGTTGAACGTCGAGCATTACGTTTATGATGTTTGCCTTCGGTGGCAGTTCGGTCAATGACTTTAGTTACTCGCGTACTTTTGAAAGGTGAGTCGTTACCAACACGTCAAAGAGATAAGACGTATACCTGACAGGAGAAAGCAAAAGAAAAGAAAGAAAAAAAAATAAATAAATAAATTCGTCGCGCGAGTGTAAGTGAACAAGTGTGGATTACACAGTGTGGCCGCCACTGAGAGCGGTTGTTTAAAAAAAAAAATAAAATAAAATAAAAAAAATAACAATTATGGAAACAAACAAAGTGCTAAAGAGCTCGTCTCCTTTCATGAAAAGGGGCCAGGCAGACCTGAAAGCGATAACACGGAGCCGACTCGAGCGACAGCCGAGTATTATAACAAAGCGCCACAAGCCAAATTCAGACGGCGAAAAAAATGCAAAAGGAAAGAAAAACGAATACACAAGCGCAGGCAACCAATTCAACGAATTATAAATAAGAAATCATCTGGAATAGATAGCATTCCAAATGTGGTTCTAAGGCATTTGCCTCGCGAAGCAGTGAACATATATACTACTTTGTTTAACAACGCTCTAAACAATGCACACTATCCAACCCATTGGAAGACTGCAGTAGTCCACCCTATCCCCAAAAAGGGTAAGGAGAAGAGCAATCCAGCTAATCTGCGCTCGATCAGCCTGCTTCCCAACATCAGCAAGGTATTCGAAAAAATTATAAACAAAGCACTAATAGGTTGGTGTGATGAAAACGATATCATCCCCAACAACCAGTTTGGCTTTCGAGCGCGACATGATACAGTTCATGCTGCCACGAAACTTGTTTCCGATATACAGTGGAACAAGGCAAAGCGACAATGTACAGGCGCCTGCTTGGTTGACTTTGAAAAGGCTTTCGAGACCGTATGGTTAGAAAGACTTGTCTATAAGTTAACAAACCTGGGTGTGCCGCAATATTTGTTATACATCATTTATGATATGATAATGGACAAACATTTTGTGGTGAAATGCGGGGACATACTCTCCAACAAGACCTTCCAAATTAAAAATGGCTCACAGCAGGGAGCTGTGAATTCTTCCATTCTATTCAATATTTACGCTAGTGATCTAGTGAGTTCTCTCGAAAACTCCATTGCGTACGCCGATGACATAGTGGTATACAGAACAGGAGGAAAAATAGACGTCATCAATAGGCACCTTCAAGATGACTTCAACAAAATAAAACAATTTTGCGACGACTGGAAATTAAAGATTAATTTCCAGAAGACCGAGACTATCCTTTTCAGAACGCCCCTATCCAGGGCCACGAGGGATACAAAATACAACTGGAAACACTTTTCTATTGTAGGTAACAATAACCTTCCACTGCAAGTGAAAACTGTAGTTAGATACCTTGGTATCTGGCTAGACCAGTATTTATATTTTGACAAGCACGTAGCAGCGTCCCTCTCCGCAGCTAAAAGCGCATATTCTATGACAAGAAGTCTATTCCGGAGTAGTCTTCTTGACCCCAGAGTCAAAATAATTTCGTACTCGGCATTCATCCGACCAGTTTTGATTTATGGCTGCCCAGTATGGTATAATATATCTCCACTTTATATGGAGAAATTTCGTGTGTTCGAACGGCAGTGTTTGCGTTCCTGCCTCGGACTTTATAGAACACCAGAGTCGCAATACAAAAAATTCTATCCCAACAAAATCCTGTATAACAAATCAGGGTTAAATAGGATAGACAATCTCATAATTAAAATTATTCGTGGACACACAGCAAGGGCAATGTGCAGTGACAATAATCTTATCTCGGGAGCATTCTATCCCAATGATATGTATCTGGAGAATACCCTCCAGAATGGGTTTATTCCCCCAGAAGCGTTTCCTTTCTTGGATCAAAAAGGCCTTATCCAAGACATGCATGGAGTCCCGATTATTTACCACGCTCTCCGTGGTGCCAGGGACAAACGAATTCTCCATGATAGTGATATCTCCAATGCCCCAGACCGCATGCGTTTTAGCACGGCGATCAGTGAAAGAGATAAATCAGCCACAGATCGAACATCTCCCATATGGTGGTGGCTTCTCAACGAGGAGAGGACTTCACTTCCTCAGATATAGTATGCCTCTCAAGAGCAACGCTATCCTTCCTCTTGTCCCCCTTAGAGGAGTCCCTCTAATATATGACTTATTTCATATATATATATATATATATATATATATATATATATATATATATATATATATATATATATATATATATATTATTGTTATTATTATTTATTGGCCTGTAGGAACCCGGAAGTTCATGACCTCACCAACTCGGCTTCGCCATCGTTCCCTGTCATGGGCACTCTCCTTCCACGCTTGACCATCCTATCCGATCTCCTCAAGGTCAAATCTAACATTGTCCTCCAATCTCCGTCGCGGCCGTCCTACCGGCCTCTTTCCCGTTGGTCTACCGTCAAGAATTCTATGCACGGTCCCATCGTTCCCCATTCGCGCCACGTGTCCGGCCCATCTTAATCTTCGCGACTTGATTACTCTCACTATTGTAGGTTTGCGATATAGCTCTTCCAATTCGTGGTTATGGAGTCTCCTCCATTGTCCTGCCTCCTCGTCATATTTACCTCCAAAGATGCCCCTCAAAACTTTATTCTCGAATAGACGGAATTTGTTTTCTTCCCGTTTTGTGAGAGCCCATGTTTCGCATCCATATAGAACAAATGGCATGATTATGGTTCTATAGACACGGATCTTTATGTTACGTGATAGTAGTCTGGTTTTCAGCAGTTTACTGACTGCACGCCAACTCGCGTTGCCGGAATGCAGTCTCTTGTTAATTTCCTTCGACATTTCATTACTGGCCGTCAGTATCGTTCCCAGATATTTAAATTCTTCAACTTTTTCAAATATCTTACCTCTGACGTTTATATGTGTTATCTGAGGTCCACCTGCTCTCGCCGTAATCATGTATTTTGTTATGACTTATTTCATATATATATATATATATATATATATATATATATATATATATATATATATATATATATATATATATATGCCTCTCTGACACCGGGTCGAATCAGAGCAGTAAGCAGACCTTACCATATCAAAGAGGGGCTCTGATATGGCGGACCATTTGAAACCCCAGAGTGATCCAATGAAATGAATGATCAATACACAAAAAACAATCTCACAAAAAACCCGGTAGGCGTAGGTGTGATGAGCCAACACTACCATAAGGGAACAAATCATCAGGAAAACACCGACTCGGCAAAAAGAAGACGTAGGGAAAAACGGAAAAAGCGGGATATACGCGTCGGGACGTGGAATGTTCGAACGTTATATAAACCAGGCGCGATACAGACGGTCGTAGAAAACGCGAAACAATATAAAATGGACATCGTCGCGCTCCAGGAAGTTCGACTCCCACATCAAGTAATCGAAACCAACGGGTTTACACTGGTGTGTGGAGGTACCGATACACATAACCTCGGAACTGGCTTCATCATAAGCAAGAAGATTACGCCCCATGTAAAAGATGTGCAATTCATTAATGACCGAATGTCTGTGCTAAAAATACAGGGCCGATGGTACAATTATGTATTTATAAACGTACACGCCCCAACAGAATCTGCGGACGAAGAAACGAAGGACACGTTCTACGAGACCCTAGAGGATGTATTTCATGGGATCTCATCATTCGATGTTAAAATCCTCCTCGGGGACCTCAATGCGAAAATTGGAAAGGAAGATATCTTCCAACCAACTATAGGTAAAGAAAGCCTACACGACGTGTCAAATGATAATGGAATTCGAATTATTACGTTCGCAGCGTCAAAAGATCTGTTAGTAAAAAGCACGATGTTCAAGCACAAGGAAATTCATAAAGCTACATGGATATCACCCGACGGCGTAACGCGTAACCAAATAGACCACTTAGACAAAAGACACCACTCGAATATCCTTGACGTAAGAGCATATAGAGGAGCAGATTGCGACTCCGATCATCTTCTAGTGATGGGCAAAATCAGGAGTCGCCTCGCAGCAATCCCACATGGGCAGTCACGGGAGACAAGCAAAAAGTTCGACACTGATAAACTGAAAGACCTACGCAAAAGGGCTGAATATCAAGACGAGCTAACGAATAGATTTAGCATTCTAGAGAATGTGAGCAGTGAGGAAGAGGAAGCTAATAGTGTGAACACTAAATGGACATCGATCAGAGACACAATCAAACTAACAGCCCAAAAGGTATTAGGATTTAAGAAAACAATTAAGTCCAAACCTTGGTTTGACGATGAGTGCAGGGCGAAGATCGAAGAACGTAAACGCCTCAGAGTGATCCACTTAGAAAGATATGATGAAGTCAACGCAGAAAGATACGCGACAATTCGGAGAGAGACAATGAGGCTCTTCAAACGCAAAAAACGCGAATGGGAGAAGACTAGGATCGAAAAAATCCTAGAAAATTCTAGGGCAAAGAACATCAGGGGTATGTATGTCGGCATAAATTCAATTAGAAATGGCTACCGAGGAAGAGCCAAAATAATTCGAGACGCAAACGGCTGTCTGGTCACAGAAACAAACAATGTCGTGACAAGATGGAAGCAGTACTTTGAAAACCTGCTTAATGTACGCACCCATCAACCACAGATAAATGTACCAAGCGTACATACAGCTGAGCCTCAGATCCCAGAGCCGTCTCTCAACGAAGTTGTAGACGCAATAAATCGATTGAAAATCAACAAGGCTCCCGGAGTCGACTGCATACCGACAGAGCTTGTGAAGCATGGAGGAGAGGCAACCGCTCGAAAGATCCACCAGCTCATCCAAACAATATGGGATAAGGAAGTCACTCCGGAAGAATGGAAAACCTCAATAGTCATCCCCATTTTCAAAAAAGGCGACAGATCTGACTGTGAAAACTACAGAGGAATATCATTGCTCCCAACCGCATACAAAATATTAACAAATGTCATTCTGGCGAGAATCACACCTTACGCAGAAGAGATACTGGGAGACTACCAATGTGGGTTCCGTAGGAGCCGGTCAACAAGCGACCAAATGTTCACAATAAGACAACTGCTGGAAAAGAAGTGGGAATACGGAGAGACGGTTCACCAACTGTTCGTTGACTTCAAAAAAGCCTACGACTCAGTCGCAAGGCAGAGACTCTACCATATTCTAGTAGAGCTGGGAGTCCCAAAAAAATATGCCGCGCTCATTCAAATTTGCATGAACGAAAACAAAGGGCGAGTTAGAATAGAAAACCACCTCTCAGAACCATTTGAAATCCGGGACGGACTAAAGCAGGGAGATGGTCTATCACCGTGTCTCTTTAACCTTGTGCTCGAGTATGTCATCAGAAAGGTACAAGGCGACAACATGGCCGGATCATCCCTGAACGGGGTCACACAAGTGCTCGCATATGCGGATGACATCGCCGTTCTGGGCGATAATCTAGAGACTGTTAGTAAAAACTGTGAAATCATCATGCAAGCGGCAGAAGAGGTGGGCCTAGAAATAAATGAAGACAAAACAAAATACATGATTACGGCGAGAGCAGGTGGGTCTCAGAGAACACATATAAACGTCAGAGGTAAGATCTTTGAAAAAGTTAAAGAATTTAAATATCTGGGAACGATACTGACGGCCAGTAACGAAATGTCGAAGGAAATTAACAAGAGACTGCATTCCGGCAACGCGAGTTGGCACGCAGTCAGTAAACTGCTGAAATCCAGACTGCTATCACGTAACATAAAGCTCCGTGTCTATAGAACCATAATCATGCCAATTGTTCTATATGGATGCGAAACATGGGCTCTCACAAAACGGGAAGAAAACAAATTCCGTCTATTCGAGAATAAAGTTTTGAGAGGCATCTTTGGAGGTAAATATGACGAGGAGGCAGGACAATGGAGGAGACTCCATAACCACGAATTGGAAGAACTATATCGCAAACCTACAATAGTGAGAGTAATCAAGTCGCGAAGATTAAGATGGGCCGGACACGTGGCGCGAATGGGGAACGATAGGACCGTGCATAGAATTCTTGACGGTAGACCAACGGGAAAGAGACCGGTAGGACGGCCGCGACGGAGATGGGAGGACAATGTTAGGTTTGACCTTGAGGAGATCGGATCGAATGGTCAAGCGTGGAAGGAGAGTGCCCAGGACAGGGAAGGATGGCGAAGCCGAGTCGGTGAGGTCATGAACTTCCGGGTTCCTACAGGCCAATAAATAATAAATATATATATATATATATATATATAAGAAACAAAAAAAAAAAGATGTACGCCGAAAGGCATATATAAAAATTAAGTTGTAATGTGTAATTTAGAGAGCTCGCATAGAGCCAGTAAGTTAATTTAAGGATTGTGATTGTAGAAAAGGGTTTAACATTTACCCCTAATATTATACATGTAAAAAGAATTAGGAAAATAAATGTGGTTTAAAAACTAAAAAAAAAAAAAGGGTTTGAAAGGTTTAAACTTCGGGTCGGACAGTTCCTTTCTCGCATTATCGTGCTGCGCGGATCACCTCCTCGTGGGAGTTTTCTGTGTCGACTGTGGTAACTTCTCTAGGGATGATTCCATTCACCCCACAGTTTTCCTTTCCCTTTCGCTGGTGGTGACTTTCTCTCGATCGAGAATCTTTTTACCAAAGAAGATCGCGCTCACACATACAGACACGGAGGTTATTGTCTGCATGCAGTAGATCACTCTGTGATCGGAATTTCACACCTCTAATTGATTGCTTACGTAAACAATCGAGCGTGTGATTTACAGTAGTCGATCTTGGGCTCTTGTTTACTTTGCTCTATGGGAACAGCGTTTTCGTTTCTTGGTGTTGTATCGCGATGGTCTTTGTTTAGATGACGTAGATTGCGACAGGGACTAAGGTTTTGTCGACGGATTGGTTTTCCGCTAATTCGCTTATCGCCGGAGAATTGTATGCGAAGGGATGCATGAAAGGTAAAAGTTTTCTTTTACGGGGACTTTTAGGTTAAAGATTTGATCTATTTAATGTGTGAAGCATTTAAGATGCTAATGCGATTGCATTAGTGAAGTTTTGAGATTGGGTGGAAGTTATGGGGGTGTTTTAGGTAAGCGAACCGTGGGGTTTGGCGGAACCGCCACAGTACTTCACTCCCAATGACGTAGTCACGAAAAAGAAAGGTAGGGCTCGTTA